>CAWUFW010014633.1:0-404588 GCA_963921515.1 Calotriton arnoldi | reverse complement strand
TGGGAGCCGTAGGCACAGACATTGCTCAGCCTCACAACTGGCCCATCAACACCACCCTGAACCATGCTCACATCACAGGGAGTGGAGAAGGACTCACAAGATGGCTGACACTGGCTACTGCTGTGGGGAGCACAAGGCCCTGCTGCCAACTGTGCACCAACAAACAGCAGGACACCACTGACTGACATCCTGAGAGACAACTTACACTCCCTGCAATGCAAGCACGTTCCATGGTGGGATATCTGGCTGGCTGGGTGGGAAGGGGGACTTGCAGCACTGACTATAGTCACCAGCACCTCCCTCACACCCTCCCCAACACAAACTCCACAGTACCCACCTGGTAGAATGCAATGCCCTCCATCCTAACACAAGATCCCACAAAGCACCACCACCCTGGGTTATGTTGTGTGAAGCACAGGGACACTCTTGGGACTCTTAGCCAAACAACTGCCAGGACAACACTCCCAGCCATCCTGTCAGCACAGCCAGCCCACCCCACAGGGAAGCAGAGTCAAAAGGAAGGAAGCATGGGCATGCTGGGAAGGGGGGTGGAGGCAATAGCATGATGGGAGTCGTAGTCACAGACATTGCTCAGCCTCACAACTGGCCCATCAACACCACCCTGAACCATGCTCACATCACAGGGAGTGGAGAAGGACTCACAAGATGGCTGACACTGGCTACTGCTGTGGGGAGCACAAGGCCCTGCTGCCAACTGTGCACCAACAAACAGCAGGACACCACTGACTGACATCCTGAGAGACAACTTACACTCCCTGCAATGCAAGCACGTTCCATGGTGGGATATCTGGCTGGCTGGGTGGGAAGGGGGACTTGCAGCACTGACTATAGTCACCAGCACCTCCCCTCACACCCCCCAACACAAACTCCACAGTACCCACCTGGTAGAATGCAATGCCCTCCATCCTAACACAAGATCCCACAAAGCACCACCACCCTGGGTTATGTTGTGTGAAGCACATGGACACTCTTGGGACTCTTAGCCAAACAACTGCCAGGACAACACTCCCAGCCATCCTGTCAGCACAGCCAGCCCACCCCACAGGGAAGCAGAGTCAAAAGGAAGGAAGCATGGGCATGCTGGGAAGGGGGGTGGAGGCAATAGCATGATGGGAGTCGTAGGCACAGACATTGCTCAGCCTCACAACTGGCCCATCAACACCACCCTGAACCATGCTCACATCACAGGGAGTGGAGAAGGACTCACAAGATGGCTGACACTGGCTACTGCTGTGGGGAGCACAAGGCCCTGCTGCCAACTGTGCACCAACAAACAGCAGGACACCACTGACTGACATCCTGAGAGACAACTTACACTCCCTGCAATGCAAGCACGTTCCATGGTGGGATATCTGGCTGGCTGGGTGGGAAGGGGGACTTGCAGCACTGACTATAGTCACCAGCACCTCCCCTCACACCCCCCAACACAAACTCCACAGTACCCACCTGGTAGAATGCAATGCCCTCCATCCTAACACAAGATCCCACAAAGCACCACCACCCTGGGTTATGTTGTGTGAAGCACAGGGACACTCTTGGGACTCTTAGCCAAACAACTGCCAGGACAACACTCCCAGCCATCCTGTCAGCACAGCCAGCCCACCCCACAGGGAAGCAGAGTCAAAAGGAAGGAAGCATGGGCATGCTGGGAAGGGGGTGGAGGCAATAGCATGATGGGAGTCGTAGGCACAGACATTGCTCAGCCTCACAACTGGCCCATCAACACCACCCTGAACCATGCTCACATCACAGGGAGTGGAGAAGGACTCACAAGATGGCTGACACTGGCTACTGCTGTGGGGAGCACAAGGCCCTGCTGCCAACTGTGCACCAACAAACAGCAGGACACCACTGACTGACATCCTGAGAGACAACTTACACTCCCTGCAATGCAAGCACGTTCCATGGTGGGATATCTGGCTGGCTGGGTGGGAAGGGGGACTTGCAGCACTGACTATAGTCACCAGCACCTCCCCTCACACCCTCCCCAACACAAACTCCACAGTACCCACCTGGTAGAATGCAATGCCCTCCATCCTAACACAAGATCCCACAAAGCACCACCACCCTGGGTTATGTTGTGTGAAGCACAGGGACACTCTTGGGACTCTTAGCCAAACAACTGCCAGGACAACACTCCCAGCCATCCTGTCAGCACAGCCAGCCCACCCCACAGGGAAGCAGAGTCAAAAGGAAGGAAGCATGGGCATGCTGGGAAGGGGGTGGAGGCAATAGCATGATGGGAGTCGTAGTCACAGACATTGCTCAGCCTCACAACTGGCCCATCAACACCACCCTGAACCATGCTCACATCACAGGGAGTGGAGAAGGACTCACAAGATGGCTGACACTGGCTACTGCTGTGGGGAGCACAAGGCCCTGCTGCCAACTGTGCACCAACAAACAGCAGGACACCACTGACTGACATCCTGAGAGACAACTTACACTCCCTGCAATGCAAGCACGTTCCATGGTGGGATAACTGACTGGCTGGGTGGGTGGGTGGGAAGGAGGTCTGGCTGTCAACCAAACACAATCAATGCAGACCATGTTCACACACCAGAGAATACATAGAAATGCCCAAATAATGCAGGACAATGTGCCACACCAATATCAACCCCTGACTGTGACGACTTAGGACAATACAATGTACAGGCCCGCACCCCGAGGCACAGTCACAACTGTCAGGTGTGTCAACCACTGATGCCTGCAGAAACATGACATACATTGTTTGTGTCTCCCAAAAACAGGTGATGATAGGGACACAGCAGCAGACGCTGAGGAGTCCCAGTCCCAGGCTCAAGAGGATGCCGAGCTCACTGGCGTCGTACAGCCTCTGTCCTCCTCGGACGATGAACAACCTGGCACATCCGGTGCAAGTCAACATGCTGCACCAGCAGGACCACCAGCTGCAGCACCAGCAGGTCCACCAGCTGCACCCCCTGCACCCACCCCTCCAACGACTGTCACCACGAATACCATCCCTGCCGACATGGACAGAATAAGGAGCAACACCAGCGCAGTGACCCTGGACCAACCTGGGGCCATGGACACCACCACCACCACCAACCCCCAAGGTGGACCAGGGTTATCTGTGCGTGCAACTGCACACACTGCACATGTCAGCAGGGGTGGTGGGAGGGGTGGGAGACAGAGGTCGCTGCTTGCAGACGTTGCTGGTGTGCATGAAGACCCACAACTGGTACGCATAGCTGATGCGTACCAGTCCAGCACCGGAGAGCTCAGCCAGGTAGTGGGGCTCCTCAGAGACATCAAACAGCAGCAGGCTGCCCATCATGCCCGCTTGGACTCCCACATGTCCCACGTGGAGTCACACATGTCACGTGTGGACTCCCACATGTCCCGCGTGGAGTCCAAGTGGGATGTACTACATGAGATGACGGCGGTGCACAGGGACATTTTACAATGCCTCCGCCAGATGAACAGCAACCAGTCCACACCTCCCTGTGTGCCAACAACATCTGGTACCGAACAAACTGCAACTGCCACAGGGAGGGAGGAGGACTCTGGCGGAGAGTCCCCTGCACCGCAGCAGCCTGCACTTGAGGGCCCCCCCCAAGAAGAGGGGTCGTCCGAGGAGGGGAAAGTGAGAGGCTGATGGCCAAGCGCAACTCCCAGGAAGCCTGAACCTGTTCTGGATTTTCGCCTTTGTGCACAGACTGTTCACCCTGTTGACGGCAACACTACTCCCACACATTGCATGGGGAGTACAAGTTGGACCAATGTGTCAGACAACTGTGGCCCCGATACTGGGGATCCTGTCTACCTGGACTTTCAATTCACCTAGGAACTTGGGATTGCAAGATTCATGTACAGCACAACCCATCCTATGCACTATTAACACAGATGTATCACAATAAACACACTAATACACCATACTTGCCTCTGTCGTGATTCCAACGTGGGTGCTGTTATGTGGATGATGAACTGCAAAATGACACTGTGTATGCGAACTGCAACAGCAAGGACAACACAGGCATGTGAGTACAGGCAACGTGACACATATGAGGGAGACACACCACCAGGGGTACACAACACATACACACCTAGGCCATCTGACTCATTGCCTACACTGATGTTGCCAGGGAAGACGGTGCAATGCACAGACACCACACCCATTCCCAGTTGTAGTCAAGTAGCCCACAGGTGCAGTAAGCAAATGGCAGTCAAATGTGTGACCACAGACAACGCACATCACTAAGTGAAGCACAGGTTTATTACACAGTAGCAACATGCCGTAACCACTACAGATGCAAGGTAACCCCACCTGGTAGCGGGCACACAGTCAACAACTGTAGATGGAAGGAAGTCCATGGGTGTGGCGCACATCACCTGTAGGGACACAACAGCTACCAGCCTGGATGTGCAATCACGTCGTCGGTGGACACAGTTGACCAAACGAATCTGAAAGTACCCTGTGAAGGACAGAAATGACACACAGTCAAAAGCAATGCAGTACAGGACAGAACCGCAAAACTCATGCACAATACATGTTACAAGATACCCACCCAGAACCAAGTTAGCATGTCAACACTGTTGGGGAGTACAGCCCACCTGTCACCACACATCGCAACACACATCCTGTCAAGTAGCCCATGGACACACTCCAACAGCACCAGAGCACCACCCACACATCATGCCAACTCACATCATTCACATGACACCTCAGGATACTCACATTCAGCTAAAGAAGTTGGTGATGAGCTGTGTGCGGACATCACCATCACCATCATCATCATCATCGTCACTGGCATCGTGGTCCAGGCCAGGATCCTCCACAGGTGGCGGATGTTGGTCATCGTCATCCTGGATGAGAGGCAACTCCTTCCGCACTGCCAGGTTGTGTAGCATGCAGCAGACGATGATAATCTTGCACACTTTCGCAGGGGCATATGGGAGGGACCCTCCGGTCTTGTCCAGGCAGCGGAAGCGGCTCTTCAGGAGACCAAAGGTCCGCTCAATCACTCTCCTGGTCCGACCATGTGCCTCATTGTAGCGCATCTGGGCAGGTGTCACAGGGTTCCTGAGGGGTGTCAGCAACCACGGCATGTTGGGGTATCCCGAGTCACCTACGGACAGACAAGTGCACATCAGCTGACTTGGAAAAGTGGGCGGAATACTACAGATCAGATCACACACAATGGCACAAAGTCAGTACACACCGACAAGCCAGGCACGCTGGTTCTGCATCTGTGCCATCATCCTGGGGATGCGACTACTCCTCATCACAAAGGCATCGTGTGCTGAACCAGGGAAACGGGCACACACGTGTGTGATGGTCATGTCTGCAAGACACACCACCAGTGCATTGACCGAGTGGTAGTGCTTGCGGTTACGGTAGGCCTGCTCCTGGGCCTGTGGTGGTACCAAAGCCACATGTGTCCCATCAATGGAGCCAATGACATGCGGCATCCTCCCCAGGGCATAAAAGTCACTCTTCACGTCAGTGAGTCGTCGCAGTCTAGGGAAATAGATGTACCGGTTCAGGAAGAGCAACATTGCCGCCAAAACATCGCGGAGCACACGGCTGAACATGGTCTGTGACATCCCACCAGCAGACGCCACAGTATGTTGGAAGGTACCGGTGGCAAAGAAGTGTAGGGCTGCCATCACCTTCACCTTGGGGGTCAGCGCTGTAGGATACGGCCGGCCAGGCTGCAAATGTGGGGACAACTGCACTGCCAAATCCTCAATCAGCTGCCTGGTGAAGCGGTACCGTCGGATGCTGTCCCGTTCCACCATCGTTGCCAGGTCTGGGAATGGCCGATGGACAGCAGGAGCCCTGCAGTACAGAGGAGAAGTAAGCAAGATCGTCAGTCACCCCACATATGCGGCATTGAACACACTCAAGATCCCAACATACATCATCATGAGGCACAACTACATGAAGTGTGCAGTACCGGAAGGACATGTATGGTACATACATGGCCAACATCTGTCAACACGGTCCTACAGGTGGCATCAAGTTGTCCCAGGTTGGCCCATTGGATATCATGATGCCGTGTCACAGTCACCCCCACAGTGACATGTGAGGACAGATGTGCCCCAGGCACCACAGCTCAACGACAGGTACATTCCCAGGGACCCTGTAATGCCACATGGACACTGGCATCACCTGGAGTATCATGTGTACACCACAGCAAAACAAACATGACCCCCACAGGTAGTGGCCACACTTGCCATGGCAGGACAGACATGGACGTCTGTGACACACACGCACAACATCAGAGTCCATGCACACACAATGTGGATGTGGAGACTGTCTCCCATTGTGCACATGAAATCAGAGACATTGTAAACACTACATGCACAAAGACTGTGGAGGGCCATCACTATTGTGCCACTGGGACACCCTGGCTCAAACATACCGTCCCACATGGGACTCACGGGGTATGTGACATGACATACACAAACACCACTGTGAAATGTGACCATGACACATGCACAGATATGAACAGTTGCACATCACAGTGGTCACGTACACGTAACACCCAGGATCCTGTCCCCATGAACACGTGCACAGCCTGGGGGTGGCTGCCCACAGGTGACACCCACAGGACAACATGTACACCAACATACACACAATAGGAAATGCAGCCTTACATGCCTTATGATAAGGTTTGGACAGGCTGTCGTGATGTAGGTGTGCCCCTCACTCCCTGGGAGCTATCTGTGGCTGGCATATGTCCATCTGAGACAGGCATGCTGACCTATGCCAGTCACATATACAGTGATGCGTTGAACCGCAATGGACCGATCGGTGCCTCCGGCCGGCCCATTGCCTTCAATGTGTGCGGGTACGCGTTGTACCCCTGTGCGCGTTGAACTGCAATGGACCGATCGGTGCCTCCGGCCGGCCCATTGCCTTCAATGTGTGCGGGTACGCGTTGTACCCCTGTGCTGCGTTGAACTGCAATGGACCGATCGGTGCCTCCGGCCGGCCCATTGCCTTCAATGTGTGCGGGTACGCGTTGTACCCCTGTGCGCGTTGAACTGCAATGGACCGATCGCTGCCTCCGGCCGGCCCATTGCTTTCAATGTGTGCGGGTACGCGTTGTACCCCTGTGCGCGTTGAACTGCAATGGACCGATCGGTGCCTCCGGCCGGCCCATTGCCTTCAATGTGTGCGGGTACGCGTTGTACCCCTGTGCGCGTTGAACTGCAATGGACCGATCGGTGCCTCCGGCCGGCCCATTGCCTTCAATGTGTGCGGGTACGCGTTGTACCCCTGTGCGCGTTGAACTGCAATGGACCGATCGGTGCCTCCGGCCGGCCCATTGCCTTCAATGTGTGCGGGTACGCGTTGTACCCCTGTGCGCGTTCAACTGCAATGGACCGATCGGTGCCTCCGGCCGGCCCATTGCTTTCAATGTGTGCGGGTACGCGTTGTACCCCTGTGCGCGTTGAACTGCAATGGACCGATCGGTGCCTCCGGCCGGCCCATTGCCTTCAATGTGTGCGGGTACGCGTTGTACCCCTGTGCGCGTTGAACTGCAATGGACCGATCGGTGCCTCCGGCCGGCCCATTGCTTTCAATGTGTGCGGGTACGCGTTGTACCCCTGTGCGCGTTGAACTGCAATGGACCGATCGGTGCCTCCGGCCGGCCCATTGCTTTCAATGTGTGCGGGTACGCGTTGTACCCCTGTGCGCGTTGAACTGCAATGGACCGATCGGTGCCTCCGGCCGGCCCATTGCTTTCAATGTGTGCGGGTACGCGTTGTACCCCTGTGCGCATTGAACTGCAATGGACCGATCGGTGCCTCCGGCCGACCCATTGCTTTCAATGTGTGCGGGTACGCGTTGTACCCCTGTGCGCGTTGTACCGCAATGGACCGATCGGTGCGCACCCATTGACAATGGGCTTGCCTGGCAACGGACGCGTTTTCGAATTTCGAACGAGTCGGTTGCTGGAAAATCAGTTGGTCACCCACAACAATGTTGCAAAATCATGTATGTCATGAAGTTGAAGTTTTGAAGGATGCTGTGGGCGTGTTTTGGTGCTGCTATTCCATGGATTGGCCAGATTCAGAAGATGCAAACGACTTGGACCTATCACTTTGGACACAAGGGACAGTATCTGCCTCTCCAGCACATATATATTGCTGCCTGTTCCCCTGAGAGCCCACTTGCCTGCACTACATGCTCCAGGACGACATCTGCCACTGCACTGCTGCTGTCTCTGCCCCTCTGGACCCTGCAATGGCACGTACTGTGGAGAGAGCCCCAGCCTTCAGCCTTGAGGAGAACCAGGCCCTGCTGGACAGCCTACTTCCACAGTACAGCAAGCTGTATGGGACACCAGGGGAGCAGGTGAGTGTTCTGTGCACTGCCTTTCTGAATGTGCATTTTGTCTGACTAGCAAGGCTGAGAGTCAGCACGCCACTGGCTAGCAGGCTCACTGAGTAGTTGTCACCCCCCATAGTGTGTAGTGACTTGCACTGGACAGGTATGGTGCAGTGACAGTGCTTCTGAACAGGGTTTTACTCCCCATGCAATGATACCATGTAGTGACTTCTGGAAAACTGTCCATGGGCAGCCGTGCACTGCCTGTGTACACCATGTGCCCCTGTGATTGCGACATGTATATGCAACTGTGTCATACACGGATATGTTGCATGTGTAGTAATGGCCTTATCACTTTGTCATCCTGACAGGCTTCTGCCCATCGGAAGCATGAGATATGGAAGGACATCGTCCGGGCTGTCCGGTCCGTGGGGGTCTACAAGCGCCGGATCCGCAACTGCCAAAAGAGGTGGCAGGACCTTCGGGGCTGGACCCGGAGGATTGCACGGGTCCAGCTGAAGCTGTCGCCTCCTCGCAGGAGGGGCGGAACACGGACCCTGACCCCCACATGCTCAGGATCCTGGCGGTGGTCTTTCCAGACCTGGATGGGCAGCTGAAGGCCAGAGAGCAGCAAGGAGGGGGTGAGTCAAAGACTGCACTGTGTACTCTGTCTAACATGCTATGTGCCCTCCTCGGGCCTGGTTAAACTGCCACAGTACAGCAGTCATGTTGTCCAGGAGCCATGTCCCTCTATTGTGCACTGCCCACTCCTCATCTGATACCCAGGTGTGGCCCTTACATGCAGGGAATTCTGTCACTTAGGACTGTGTCCTTGCAGTTTGCTTGACTCAAGGTGGGAGACAGCATCTGTTTCCCTGACTCTGTGGTGGGCATCATGGGTGGGTCCATTGCTTACACAATGCCTGTATTCTGACATGTATTCAGCGTGTCACTTTGATCTGTGGTCCAATTGCTGAGCTGATCCACCACATGTGGCTGGGGTATCTGGCACACACCCATGCTGCGGGTGGGAACAATGTTTGGGCCCCAGGAGTATGTATATGACGTGTGTCACACATACTCAGCCAGCTGCCTACAGTCCAGGGCTCATCCCTCATTCATGTGGGGCTGGACAGTCATGCCTACTCCAGGCCATACAATACACTCTGTACTCCCACTCCCGTGTATCAGCGGACACATTGTGCACAGTGATTTGACCCCTCAGGTGTCTGCCTCTGTGTCAGTGTGCTGTAGATTAGTCGCCAGGACTGCTGTGGAGTTTCTTGGTAGGGGCTCAGCATGCCACTGGAGATGTGACCATAGGAGACGATACTTGTGTGACACATAGGTGTCTGATCAGCTGCCCATGCAGACTGGGGCATGTAAATGTGAAGTTCAGGCAGCTGTTCCCCATGCACAGCAGAGTGTGAGGGGCTCAGGTTCAGAGGGTAGTGTCACAGGTCTCCCATATGTCCAATAGGTATGACCTGGACAGATGAGCGTTAAGAGGATGTGTTGTGGGGGGATGTACATGTGCACTTGTGCAGCTCCAGGACTTGCATTCCCCATGACCTACTATTGTGACACAGTGCAGAGTGTTGTTGTCTGGCTGCAAAGTCATACATCACTGAGACAGTGATGTATGACTTTGCAGTCATGCCTCCGCCATGGCATGTGTCTACTGATTGGTGAGCCTGCAGGGGAGTGACATGTGCTACATGCACACCATAGTGGCGCTGGCTATCAGGACATGGGTGCATCATGGTGTCTGTCGCTGGTATGCATCACATGCATTTCCTATTTGACTCTGGGCATCCCTTTCATCCGTAAACCTGTACTGACTCAGTGGCAAGAGCTGTGATGTGTCCACACCGTGTCCTCTGCACTGTCCAACTACTGTGTACTTGGTGCATGTGTCAACACTGGGGTGTTGCAATCCAACAGACACCAGACAGATGGGTGCAAGGCCATGTGGGATGTGAGTGCCATGCTTGGCATCAGACTGACAATTGACTTCTCCTGTTCAGTTAGGGCACTTTTAGCAATGTACAACTGATGATGCCAGGGCTTGCTCTGTGATGTGCTGTGCTCACAGTGGTGTGTGCGTTATGTGCAGGTGACTGATGTCTGTCTGTATCCCCATTGTTTGCAGATACATCCACGGCCACGGAAGGGGACAGCTCCACGGACCAGGAGGAGCCAGAGAGCCAGACTGGGTCAGCAGCCGAGGAGTGGTCGGAGGGACCCAGTGGCACGGAGGGCGAGGGGAGCCACACCGAGGAGTCCTCAGCACCATCCACCTCAGCTGAGGACCAGAGCAACTCGGAGGATGACTCCCTTATGGAGGCGGGTGTCAGCAGCCACCACACCCCAGCTAGTGTTGCTGTCCCCGCCACCACCAGCACCACCACCGCCCTCCCATCGGCTCCCATTCCCCAGGTCCGTGGAGGCTCCCATGTCCGGGAGCGTGTTTCCTTTGGGCCAGGCACCGCACCCCCTGCCCCTGTGTCCCCTGCTGCCCTGAGTGAGGAGTCTGTGTACCTCCTTCGCCAGCTCCATGTAGGGCAGACAGCCATGCTGAGTGTCCTCCATGCGCACACCGCGCTGTTGACTCAGCTGGTGTCGTTCATGGAGGGCATCTCATCGGGCATGTCTGACCTACAGAGGGGCAATAGGTCCATGGACTCCTCCCTGACGGCAGCAGTGTCCCTCCTCAAACGGTCCCTCACCCCTCCTGCCTCTGCTCCATCCACACTCCCCAGCACCTTACCCGTCCCAAGCACACACACACCGGCACAGGCACACACCAGCACACACACATCCAGCACACTGACACACACGCCAATGACAAAACGCACACGCACGCACATTCAGGGGACTGAAGCCAGACTCACAGGGGATGGGGCCCTGGAACACACACACGCATCCACATGCACTGCGCAGTCCTCAGTTCCCTCTCCCTCCAAAGCACCCTCCCTTGCCTCACATGCAACCCCAAAGTCACAGCAGCTCTTCCTCTGTGACCTCGGCCTCTTCCCCACCGATGAAGCTGCTCCAGCATCCCGGGGGAAGAGGAAGCCCACCCACACGGAGCAGAGTGCCCCTCGCCCCCGGACACCCTCCCCCAGGCGCAGACGGACTGAGGCCCCCACCCGCAAGTCCCCCGGAGTGGTAAGAGCAAGACCCCGCCACCGCCCTGCAGCTCAGGCACAAGGTCTCCGTCCTCCATCCCTCAGGCCCCCACTGCACAGGTGCCCCCACCACACCCTGCCCCAGGTTCCCCCACCCACAGATATACCATCCCCAAGAGGATCCGGCCTTCTCCCCCTGCCACTTGCTCTCCCAGCACCACACCCCCCGCTGCGCTTGTCTGTGCCACTGATGTGGTGAGGGTGTCCTCCCCTCTGTCCAACCCACCTTGCCTGTTCCCCATTCTCCTCCCCTGGAGGTAGGCACTGCAGTGGAGTCCACTACCGCCCTGTCTGACTTGGGCACTGCAGTGGCGGACCTGTCCACCCCATCTGCAGGGTCCACTGCAGTTGTGCCGGCACCCACGACATCTGAGTCATGCCCCCAGTTGTGCCGGCACACACCATGTCAGACACCTCCACTGCAGTTGTCAGTGGCTCTCCAGCACCCACCACCCCTTCCCTGACTCCCCCTGGTGAGCCCTGATCCTGTCCCTGCGGTGCCTGGCCTGCCCCCCGGTTGCCCCTCCTAGTGGATTGTCCCTGGTTTTGTGCAGGCATGCGTAGGGTGACATCTGCCAGTGTCACCCTGTTTGAACTTTGACAATGGACTGGCCATTGGCCTTTGCTCTAATTTTTTCTGGACGTCGTTATCAAACAACACATATGCTGAATAAAGCAACTTTCTTTTCTCTAGTGCTCATGCTTCAGATGTACATGTTGTTGGTGCAGCTAACCATGCCCTTGCTGCAGTGATGGTGATATCTGGTCTCATGATTATGAAGTGTTACTGTGCAGGAACCCATGTGGTCCAGGGGGAATGTGTCCTATCATGTGGTGTATCCATGTCATCAATAGCAGCATCTGAGGGTGTCATGTGTTCAGTATTTGGCAATGGGTTTCCTACTTACATTGGCAATTTCATATCTGTGGCTTCCACCCCTGCACATCTGTTGTGCCTGCCATCGTTGCATTTGTCTACTTCCCTGACCGTGTTGCCATCTCCAGTGGACATGCAGGTTTGGGCATCAATGGGGAGGGACTCATCCGTGTAGTCAGTGCAACATTGCTATACAAGTGTGTTGGATCTGTGCTGATGATTCCGTTGGCACATCCATGACCAGGCTGATGTGATGGGAGCCCTCATTTGGTGCTAATTGTTGATTGTGTGACCAAGTGCTCAGCTGACATGATGGAGCCCTACTGAGGCAACATATGGCACAGCTTTCCTCACACAGGAGTGGAGTCCCCTCATGGCAGTGTGTACACGTGTGACATTGCCTGCGCCCAAGGTGTGTGTTGTATGTGCATGTCTGTGTGTTCACTTCCATTCATCTGCGCATGCTGTGATCCCTAGTGTTGTACCTGTTTGTGATGCTTGCTGACTTGAGCTATGTTCCCCCAAAGTCTTCTCCCTGTGTTCTCTGTGATGTGGGTGCATGGCACATTACTGGTCATCAGGGTGTCACCCATAGGTGTGTTTGCTGTCAGGGCTGAGTTTGTGTGCAGACGCAGATGGGTCACAGTCAGGTTTCCCCTTGGCACTTGTTGTTTGCCCCTGTCATGTGATTTCCAGTTTGTGTTATCTTTCAGTGATTGTGACACGTTGTGTGTGTGACTGCTGGCACTCCTCAGGGTCCGGGCTGCAATGTTGGTTGTTGTCTATGTGTGTTCTTTGTGGGTGACCTTGGCTTCTTCATTGGTGTGTGACTGTGGCTGTGATCCCATTGGTCGGTGTGGTATTGCCGTCATGTCCATGTACAGCGTAGTGTGCAGTGTGTCAGACATTCAGGAGTCTTGTTGAGTGTCCATGTGTGATGTGTTTCTACACCTTGGTTCCCACCCACCACCCTGGAATAGTCATGGGTGCATGTGCAATGTCACCAGTGCATGTGTACTTCACTGCGGCACATTGTTGGAGGTCGAGGGGTGTGGTGTTGAGTGTGTGCAGATGAGAGTTGTTGCCCGGCTAGGCCCCTGCCTCCATGTTGGCCTTGGCTTACTGGCCATGCTGATTGATTTGTGCTTGTGTAGGTGTGATGGTAGTTTGTTGCTCAGGACACCTGACTGTGGTTCACAGTGTGAACGACATTTAGCTTTGTCATCACAGTGGTATTTTTATTCAGCCCAGGGTCACCACATTGTGGGGGCCCTGGGGGTGGTGCTGTGGTGTGTCTGTGACTTGCTGTGTCAGTTGTTGTTCCTACGTGCCTGTGTGACATGTGTGTTTTGTGCTCCCTCTCATCTGACAATGCCTGCTTGCCCACATAGGGGATTTGGATCCATGAGTTACCTTAGTGTGGCAGTGTATGCACATCTTTATGATTGGTATTCAGCTCTCCTCATGTGTTGTGTGGTTGCCTGGGGACACTGGCACCCCCACCCCTCACCTGCTGTGTATGATGACAGTGTTGGTCTGCCTGTTTGTGTTTGTGCATCTGCACCACTGCATTGGCATATCTTGGGTGTGCCATTGGCTGTATGTTGTTTGGTGTGTTTCCCCTGCTGTCCCTGGGACTCCTAGGTCATCGGTCAGCACAGTGATCATGGTTTGTGTGTCCCATTGCTGCCATGGTATGGTATCTGTTCACCTCACATCTGCTGTCTCCACAGGGTATCTGCATTTGTGTGCCCATTGGTGCAAATATGTGGTTCTGCATTCTGATGGTCACTTCTGTCATTGTGTCATTGATGACTGTTGACGGTCTCAGCCCCCATGGGTGTTGTTTGTCTGCACATGGCCAAAGGAATGTTTCATTTGCACTGCAGTATTTGGCTCCCCCAATTTATGTTGCAATGGGACACATACACTACTTTGCCACAGATGAGTTTTTGGTTCTGTGACCAGGAATGATCCATGCAGTTTGGCAGTTGCAGCTCTTTCTTTGTCAACAATTACCTTTTGGTCACTGTGATGATGAGGGTGTAGACCCCATTGCCACAATTGTCAAAATGTGCTTCAGCTATGGACCCCACACTTGCCTTTTGGTCACTGTGATGATGGGGGTTTAGACCCCATTGCCACAATGGTCAAAATGTGCTTCAGCTATGGACCCCACACTTGCCTTTTGGTCACTGTGATGATGGGGGTTTAGACCCCATTGCCACAATGGTCAAAATGTGCTTCAGCTATGGACCCCACACTTACCTTTTGGTCACTGTGATGATGGGGGTTTAGGCCCCATTGCCACAATGGTCATGGGCTGCTTGCATTGTGGGTGCCACACACATATATGTGTGGCACATGTGCTAGGGGGTCACATTGTATGTTGAAAGTCATGTTCGGTGTTGTAGGCATTTGACACAGCCTACACACGCTTGTCATGGTGGTGGGGGGATGTCTTAATCTTGCATTCCCTAGGTTGTGGTGTGCTTGTTGTGTCATGCATTGTCCATCCTATGAGTGGGGGTGGTAGTAGTGGTAGGCATCCTGCCCCCGTGGGTGAGGGTGGTAGTAGTGGTGGGCATCCTGCCCCCGTGGGTGAGGGTGGTAGTAGTGGTAGGCATCCTGCCCCCGTGGGTGAGGGTGGTAGTAGTGGTAGGCATCCAGCCCCCCTGGCTAAGGGTGGTAGTAGTGGTAGGCATCCAGCCCCCCTGGGTTGAGGGTGGTAGTAGTGGTGGGCATCCTGCCCCCGTGGGTGAGGGTGGTAGTAGTGGTGGGCATCCTGCCCCCTGGCTAAGGGTGGTAGTAGTGGTAGGCATCCTGCCCCCTGGGTGAGGGTGGTAGTAGTGGTGGGCATCCTGCCCGCCGTGGGTGAGGGTGGTAGTAGTGGTGGGCATCCTGCCCCCTGGCTAAGGGTGGTAGTAGTGGTGGGCATCCTGCCCCCCTGGGTGAGGGTGGTAGTAGTGGTGGGCATCCTGCCCCCCTGGGTGAGGGTGGTAGTAGTGGTGGGCATCCTGCCCCCGTGGGTGAGGGTGGTAGTAGTGGTGGGCATCCTGCCCCCTGGCTAAGGGTGGTAGTAGTGGTAGGCATCCTGCCACCCGTGGGTGAGGGTGGTAGTAGTGGTGGGCATCCTGCCCCCTGGCTAAGGGTGGTAGTAGTGGTAGGCATCCTGCCCCCGTGGGTGAGGGTGGTAGTAGTGGTGGGCATCCTGCCCCCCGTGGGTGAGGGTGGTAGTAGTGGTGGGCATCCTGCCCCCCTGGGTGAGGGTGGTAGTAGTGGTGGGCATCCTGCCCCCCTGGGTTGGGGTGGTAGTAGTGGTAGGCATCCAGCCCCCTGGCTAAGGGTGGTAGTAGTGGTAGGCATCCTGCCCCCCTGGGTGAGGGTGGTAGTAGTGGTGGGCATCCTGCCCCCCATGGGTGAGGGTGGTAGTAGTGGTGGGCATCCTGCCCCCTGGCTAAGGGTGGTAGTAGTGGTAGGCATCCTGCCCCCCTGGGTGAGGGTGGTAGTAGTGGTGGGCATCCTGCCCCCGTGGGTGAGGGTGGTAGTAGTGGTGGGCATCCTGCCCCCCTGGGTGAGGGTGGTAGTAGTGGTAGGCATCCTGCCCCCTGGGTGAGGGTGGTAGTAGTGGTGGGCATCCTGCCCCCTGGCTAAGGGTGGTAGTAGTGGTAGGCATCCTGCCCCCGTGGGTGAGGGTGGTAGTAGTGGTGGGCATCCTGCCCCCCTGGGTGAGGGTGGTAGTAGTGGTGGGCATCCTGCCCCCCGTGGGTGAGGGTGGTAGTAGTGGTGGGCATCCTGCCCCCCGTGGGTGAGGGTGGTAGTAGTGGTTGGCATCCTGCCCCCCGTGGGTGAGGGTGGTAGTAGTGGTGGGCATCCTGCCCCCCCTGGGTGAGGGTGGTAGTAGTGGTGGGCATCCTGCCCCCCCTGGGTGAGGGTGGTAGTAGTGGTGGGCATCCTGCCCCCCGTGGGTGAGGGTGGTAGTAGTGGTAGGCATCCAGCCCCCCCTGGCTAAGGGTGGTAGTAGTGGTAGGCATCCTGCCCCCTGGCTAAGGGTGGTAGTAGTGGTAGGCATCCAGCCCCCTGGGTTGGGGTGGTGGTGCGCATTCAGGCCCCTGTGTGCATATGTGGCATTGGTGATGGGCATCCCGCCCCTATGGTGCTGCTGTTGCTGGTGTAAGTATATTCAGATTCCCCGTGTATGTGTGTGATGTGTCGTGTACGTGTTGTATGTGTTTTGTGGTTGGTGTCTGGCTTACCTTCTGCGCCGTACGCGTCCGTGCCTGTTCCGGTAGTAGATGTAGAATATTGGTATGATCGGGACGAAGGGATTCATGGTTGGTTCGTGTCGTTCGTCCTTCTCGTTGCTTCGCGTCGTCCTCGTCGCTTCGCTTCGTCCTCGTCGCCTCGCGTCGTCCTCGTCGGTGCCGTGTTCGTCTCGTAGCCGTGGATCGTGTTGTGGCGCGATTCGGAGCTTATGTGCGCCTCTCCCGGATGCTTTGACGTGCCGTGCGTAGCGACGGGTTCGGCGCGTACGGGAAGCGCATCGTACTTGTCCGGCCGGACGGGGCTGCATTTTCCCTTCCGTGCGACTCGATTCGGCGTTTCCGGATTCGCCTCGGTCGGAGAACAGGACCTGGTTTGGGTGAGTACGGCTCGGCCGGAATTTTTGCTGTTGTGCGCATCGTACTTGCTCGTTCGGTGTGCTGTACGGATCGGTCGGGAAACTGGCTTTCGCATGGCTTTTTTCCCGACCGAATGGTATTGGGTGCGCCTCCGACCGAGATCGGAATCGGCCCCTATGTGTTAGAGTACACCTATAATTGGCCTGGCCTACACTATGGGGCACATGCATCAAACCATTTTGCGATCGCAAATAGTGCAAATCGCAAAATTCGGCCATTTGCGATCGCAAAATGGCTTTTGAGATTCATGTACCTTTTTTGCAATTCTTAATTAAGGAAATCGCAATTGTTTGCGATTCCCTTAATTGCGAATGCAGTTATCAAAGTGCATTGTGGTGCACACACATGCCCTAACACCACAAGTGCATAACTAATTTTTTTGGGGGGTGCATCAGGGTGGCCTTTTGGCCCCCTTGCACCCTTCAGATTGCATGCGCAATTTGCGACTACCTATTTGGTACTCGCAAATTGCGCATGCAATCACATTCATTCTACGGGCCTCTAGGCCCATAGGAATGAATGGGAAGCCATTCCTTAATTGCGAATCACAAATTGTGAGTCACAATTAAGGAATGTGTAGGAATCACAAATCTTTTTGCGATCCCTACATGCATAAGGAATTGCGATTCCTAAATTGCGATTCTTTAAAAATCGCAATTTAGGAATCGCAATTCCTTACTTTGATACATGTGGCCCTATAAGTCCCTATTAGATAATAGGCCTGGGGCATTGAAACTGCCTATAAGACCCTAGTAAATGATAGGGCATGAACGTTTACTGGCCAACAGCCTTTGTTGCACTTGCTTGTGTGTACTGCTGAGTGCCTGAGGTCATTTGAAAGCAATCCTGCTCTGCAGTACTGCTAGGTCACGTAAATATAAGCAGGGTCCTCGTAAAAGATGTTTTATATGCCCTGGGGTTAGAGAAATTGCACATTTTACTTCCCCCATTGTAGTAAAGACCCTCACAAAATTGACTTTGGTGCTATGAGCACTGTGGAGTGAGGATCCACCTTATTCTTACATAGTTAGGACCCCCAAGGTCTTCTCTGGATGTCAGGGGGGGTGGGGGTCATATAACTATAAGCAGGGCATGTATCAAAGATGTTTTATATGCCCTGGTGATAGAGAAATTGCACATTTCATTTTCCCAATTGTAGATACCTAGCCCCATAGGATAACATGGCAATACTTAATGGACACATAAATATTGCTAGGATTTGAATACAATATGGAGGGTCCACCTGCCCCTGTCAGTTCTGCTAAGTCTGACAGATCTGGCAGGTATGGAATCCCTTCCTCAGAGGTAAAGATTCCTCCTGCACCCCTAGAGTTCCCTGGACTGGCTCACCAGACCCAGTGCCCTTGTCCTTGGATGCTTGGCCCTTTGTTCCAGAGTCCAAGAGTCCCCCATTTCCCTTCTGGATAGTCTATGACCTGGTCACAGCACATACCCACTTAGGGAGTTCCAATATTCCCTAATGGAGCCCTCTCTCCACCTCTGACCACTCAGACGCTTTGAGATCATTGCCCAGTAAACACTGGACTGGGAGTACAGGAGACACAGCTACCTTAATAGGGCCTTTCACACCTCACCATTCCACGTCCACCTCAGGCATGAGATGGAGTTTGGTACTGCTGTCTGCATAGGTCACCTGTTGAAACTCACCAGGTAGGATTCTCTCTCTTGAGGCACCAGGGTGTCTAGGGCCAAAGTCACACTACTGCCTGTGTCTCTCTGAGCCTCAACCTCAGTCCCATTGACTTTAGGCATCTGCCTGTATTTATTCATGTTTGGAGGTAAGGTGGCCAGGGCTGCAATATTCACACCACCCAGGGACACTAAGGTTGCCTCTGCCACTTCCCTACCTCTCTCTGGGGCACTCTCCAACCCACACTTACACTAGCAATCCCTGGGGACAGCCCACTAGTTGGGGGCTTCTTTGTGCAGGCAGCATCTCATTCTTCTACCCTGGCTGATTACAGTCAAAGCACTTTCCTACCTTTGAGGGATCAAATAACCTACTATCCTTTCCCTGATACCCCCTCCCTTTGAATTTGGATTGGCTTGCCCCCCCCTCCTTGTTCAGGTTTCCCAAGAGATATTGTTTTAGATAGGGGCACAAATTTCATATCTAGCTATCTGAAAGCGATGTAGGATGAGTATGGTGTTAATTACAAGTGCACCACCTCATATCACCTCCAGACTAATGGTCTGGTGGAGAGGTTCAATAAGTCCACTGAAGGGCATGATCAATGAGTTGTCTGACAAACTCAGGAGGAAATGGGATTTTCTCTACCCATGCCTACTGTTTACCTACAGGGAGGTTTCACAAAAAGGGGTTGGTTTCAGTCCCTTTGAGCTGTTGTTTCGAGACCCTGTGAGGGGGCAATTGTGCCTCTTGAGAGAGTCTTTGGAGTAGCCTCTCACAGAAGCAAAGGACACTGTGCTGGACTATGTGCTAGGCCTGAGATCTCGAATGGCAGAGTACGTGTACAAGGCCGGTAAGAAACTGGAGGCCAGCCAGGAGCTCATGAAGCACTGGTATGATCAAAAATCTGCAATGCCTGCGTATACTCCAGGACAGTTGGTGTGGGTGTTGGAGCCTGTGGCTCCTAGCATCCTCCATGACAAGTGGACTGGCCCCTATCCAATCATTGTGAAAAATGGTGAGGTTACCTACCTGGTTGACCTTAACACCCCCAGGAACCCTCATAGGGTCCTGCATGTCAATACATTCAAACCATACCATAACAGGGCAGATATGACCATGTTACTGGTCACAGATGAGGGAGTGGAGGAGAAGACTAAGCCAGTGCCTGACCTCCTCTCTAACAATGTGCAAGGTGGGTCAGTGGAGGGAGTTGTACTCTCTCTCAAATTGACAGACTAGCATCACAGAGACTACAAACAGGTAGTAGAGCAGGTTGCTGTTTTTTTCTCTTTGACCTCAGGTATCACTGAGTGGTGTGTGCACCACATTGACACTGGTGACAACCCACCTATCAAAAATAAACTGTACAGGTTGTCTGACCAGGTCAGAGCCAGCATCAAGGCATAGGTGGCTAAGATGCTGGAGTTGGGGATAATTCAGCCCTCTGACAGTCCATGAGCCAGAGAAAATCACAAAAAAGGAGAGACTAGGGAATGAGCCTTTTCTAACTCCCCATCCACAACTGTATACTCACTATAAAGAAAAGGACAAAAAAACTAAAAAAGAGTTGGGAGCTGTTGTACCCCAATCTAAACAAAGGGGATGGGGAAGGGGCGTGGGAAAGAAATCTACTTTCTTAATACTGCCCTCACACACCTTACGGTGTCATGCTTCATCATTGGGCCGCATCTGACGCCCAGGTGCAGACCAACACACTGGGCGGAGCGCAATTGTTTTGTATAGAAAAGTGGTGAGGAAAGAATATATATTTACAGGTGAAGGAGAAGAGTAGTTCCTTCAAGAAGGGATCAGAAAGTGCAAAACAAAAATAATGATAAAACTATCTGAGGGGAACCTAGGTTACCTTTATTTTTGGTCACCCTCGATAGGGTTAAAAATATATAGGATACACCGGGGGAATCAGTACCCCTATATCCTCTTTGCAGGAACCAACATGTTTCGGCCTTTAATGTATGCCCCCAGGGGTCACAGCGGCCTTCGTCAGGGTATTGATCCCTTAAAAACGTTCTTGGTCTAGACCCACATTCAGGTCTTAGTCACTGGATAATCTCCATATCTCACTCTTATGCAATCGCCCAGAGGAACAGAATAACTGTAAAATAAAAACAAAGAACAAGCTAATATTCAAGTTCCCTTGTTATCTTCCCTACACCCTGAGTACCCCTCATGTGCTTTAAAAAAGGTAGCCACCACCACCCTAATCATTAATATATAGCTATCACACTCGTGTGGTTAGGATAAAGGACAAATGAATTCAAAAAATGTTAATAGCCCCCCCATTTTGGTCGTGACCAACACACATTAATTAACTTTCGGTCAGTGTAAACCTAAACACGTATTATCTACTTTAAATCTTGCCATCATGTCACCACATCTGTGCAAAAAGAATCTTACATGCACTCATTTCTTACCCGAGTTTCACAGCTATTGGCTGAACCCGGGACCATCGTGGGACCGTGATCCAATCGTCACACTCTATGGGAACACAGAATTAGGGAGGACTGCCTTCATACTTCTGAGGATTATTAAATGTCCATTAAAAAGCTCTGTGCCCCTCATTTCTACTGCTCAAAAAACGACAGCTAGCTCCAATCACAGTGAACCGGACACTCGTATCTTGCAATCAAGATACGCCTGTGCACTGCTCAGTGCATATACCTCTCTATATGGGCATATATACACCCTGTTATATCAGTAGTTATACAGGATTACTCATACCTCCATTATATGCCACCCAAGGTCCGGTAGCCCAAAAGTGTTTACTTTTCAGTGCTTAAAACCCCACTTACTACTCCAGGATCGACGTGTAGTTCTCGTCCCACTCTGAATCCACCTACGATACCGGTGCTGTTTTCTCTTCGCTTTTTAAACGTCCTAACGCGTCTATCACGTGGTCACGCTCACGTGTGGGATGTCACTCTAACCACTAGACTACTGCTAGTCTTACACGCCGTCGTAATCCACTGCGGACATCTTGAAGTACCGCTCTATTCTCAGTGACTACAATATACCCATTGGATGTTACTCTTGCAGCTTCCCTATTGCTACATCCGCCCTTCACCAGTCTCTATGGCGGCCATTTTTGAATACCGCGATATTTTTTATTTCAATAGTATTCAAACGAACGAGCTGTTCACCTCTCGTAATCAGCTCATTATATCTTATCTCTCATTAGTTGTTTTGACACACCTCAGCTCATTATTGTTTTGACACACCGCTCAGTTAATTTCTGAATTTCTTGTGGGAAAGATCAAAGTGTTCACTGTCTTTATTTGTTTGTAGTATTCGTAATCTTCAGACTGAAACATGCAATGCTATATATATGTACTCAGTTAAGTATACCATTATTTATTCATAATCCCAAACAGTTGGAACCATGGAATACCATCGTTCAGACCCCTGTGGCTGCTTCTCAATCTATCTACCCATCGTTGTTCCCTAACCAATAAAAAGTTGGAAATGTCAACTATATTCGGTGGGATAAAGGGTCTGTCAAGTAATGTCCAACTTAGTTCTTTTTCTGTGTGGCCCAAATCCTTAAAGTGTGTGGTTAATTTTGTGTTGGTTTTACCGCACCGTATCGTACTCATATGTTCCAATATGCGGGTTTTGACCCGACGGGTCGTCATACCCACATATTGGAGAGCACACGGGCACTTCAAAAGGTAAATGACTCTGTCTGTGTTACAAGTTGTTAAAATTCTATGTTCCCATGTGTATCTCAGGCCAATATCTATACTTTTGCCATTTATAGAGGTGGAACAAGCCTTACAATACCCACAGGCATAATGGCCTGTAGCCGCAGGTAGACCCCGCCTCAACTCTTCTCTGTTTTCCAGATGTCGTGGGATTCTGGGACGTGTATTGACAATAATGTCCTTAATACTGCTACTCTTCTTAAATGAAAAGAGAGGAAGTGGTTGGTTAAGGCCATTAGAGTTAAGTATACGCCAGTTCTTTGTCACCACTTTCTTCATTATATTTGAGGTGGTATTATATGTGGTAACACACACACTTCTCTCTGCGTGTTCTTTCGTATGTGTTTCTAGTAGAACTTCTCTATTATTATTCCTGGCTCTTTTCTTAGCCCTCTGAATAGCCCAATTGGGATAGTCTCTTTCCATCAATTTATTGCTCAGGAGATCCGCCTCCCTTTTGAAATCTGTGATTGAAGAGCAGTTCCTCCCCTTTGTTTAGATTGAGGTACAACAGCTCCCCACTCTTTTTTAGTTTTTTTGTCCTTTTCTTTATAGTGAGTATACAGTCCATGAGCCAGCACAGTGGTGCTGGTGCCCAAACTCGATCCCCGGGGGGGGGGAGTAGTTAAGGCTCTGTGTAGTCTACAGAGGACTGAATGCAGTCACTAAGACTGATGCTCACCCTATACCTAGACTGATGTGCTCATTGATAGGTTAGGGGCGGTTTAGTATCTGAGTACATTTGATTTGACTTCAAGCTACTGGCAGATTGCCCTGATAGAAGGAGCAAAGGAGAGGTCAGCATTCTCCACAACAGAGGGTCATTACCAGTTCAAAGTAATGCCCCTTGGCTTAAAGCATGCCCCTGCCATCTTCCAAAGGTTAGTGAACGGGGTGCTGTCTGGGTTGGAGTAGTCCAGTGCAGCTTATCTGGATGCTATAGCTGTGTACAGTTCCACATGGGAGGATCACTTAGACCACCTGAGGGAAGTGCTTCAGGCCATGCAGCAGCAGGCTTGACTATTATGGCCAGTAAGTGACAAATAATGCAGAGTTCTGTGGTGTACATAGTTCATGTAGGTGGAGGCCAAGAACAGCCTCTCCAGGCCAAAATTGAAATAATTTTACATCGGACAGCTCCTGCTACCCAGCCTTAGGTCAGGACATTCCTGGGACTGACTGGGTACTATAGAAGATTTGTTCAGAATTATGGGACCATTGTGGCTCCCCTAACAGAACTCACTTCTAAGAACATGCCCAAGAAAGTGGATTGGACCCTAGAGTGGCAGAAGGCTTTTGACACTCTGAAATCTGCTATGTGTTCAGCACCAGTGTTACTGGCCCCTGACTACACAAAGGAATTTGTGGTTCAGACAGATGCTTCAGAACAGGGGATTGGGGCATTGTTGGCGCAGGTAAATGAAGAGGGCCTTGATCAGTCAGTTGCCTTAATTAGCAGGCAACTTCTCCCCAGAGAGCAGAGATGGAGTGCCATTGAGAGGGAAGTCTTTGCTATGGTTTGTTCCCTAAAAAAGCTGAGACCATACCTGTTTGGTACTCATGTTCATGTTCAAACTGACTACAGACCTCTCAGGTGGCTCATGTAGATGAAAGGAGAGAATCCCAAGCTATTAAGGTGGTCCATTTCCCTCCAGGGGATGGACTTTACAGTGGAAAGTAGACCTGGAGATGCCCATGTCAATGTGGATGGACCCCCAGGGTCTCCCTAGGTGTCCTAGGGGTGGGGGGTCATGTAATTATAAGCAGGGTCCTTATAAAATATGTTTTATATGCCCTGGAGTTACAGAAATTGCACATTTCCCTTCCCCCGTTGTAGTAAAGTCCCTCCCAAAATCTACTTTGGTGCTATGAGCACTGTGAGGTGAGTATCTACCTTATTTTTACATAGTCAGGCCCCCCAGTGTCCCGGGGGGGTCATGTAACTATAAGCAGGGCCTTATAAAATATGTTTTATATGCCCTGGTGATAGAGAAATTGTGCATTTAATTGTCCCCATTGTAGATACCTAGCCCCAAAGGATAACATGGCATAAATATTGCTAGGAAATGAATACATATCGTTCAAAGACTCAGAAGAATGGTATTGATATATTCAGCAATATGCCATTGCTGAATTTATCCTAAATTGTACAGAAAAGAAGATATAAGACTTTCTTGTCTGTAAGCCAAAATTCAGCCTTTCTGCAGTGTTCCCTGATTGGTCAGTTAACAGGATTTTCCCGACTGCTTTGATGAAGTGATAAGTGGGCCACCAGGGGAGAGGCTATCTGCTGGAGTGGGCTCTGCCACACAAGAATGTCAGGGCAGGGGGGAGGGGTCATAAAGCATGAGACTTCAAAGGAGGAACAGGACAGGCAGGATGTGCCAGTTCTGCCTACCCCATCCCATCTGACCCAGCCAGATGGCAGGCTTAAGGAAGGAATCTGCAGGTGTTAGGGGGAGGGGAGCTATGGAAATGAGCCACACAGGAGGTTGATTTAGCAAATTCTCCTCTGCTAAGATTTCAGCCATCATGAATTTTGGAGGAATGGTGCTTTCTGTGACAAGAATATGCCACACTTTGGAGGAAGTTGTCATGCTCTGAGGTGTTGCCTTGCACCTCATTGGACAGTAATGCTCCCCTGCTTGATGGCAGAGAACACTGAATAAATATGTGAAAGGTGCAGAGCCTTTCAGATCTGCTGCTGTCGTGTAATTCCTAAATTACCCATACAGGACCTGCGCGTTCGGATAACATAAACTGTGGGTTTGGTGGCAGACTGACTCTGAGCACCCCCACCGAGAAATGTTAGCCTGTTTGCATAAGCTAGCTCACAGTGCCACTGGTGTCTCCTCTTATCGGGGAGAGATTACTTTCTGGCAACCTCAGGTCATGACAACCCTGATCCCTCAAGATCATGAAAACAATGTACCACTTTTCGCTCAGTCACTCGTGCTCACTTATCCTGTCTCAGAGATACACAGAATAAACAGCCTGGGTGTTTCAATAAGGATTTATTGAACAGTTGTTATTCTCGTGTAGAATATATGAGCTGCAACAACCATTAGACAGTAGCAGAGATATATGATTAGCAGTACAGCGAATATAAAAGGATAGTACAGTTCTACCATCTGGCAATAAGCATGAATAAATACATGAATATAAAATGTATTGATAAAAGAGAGCGCGTACTCCTACGATGCCTATCTAGATGTACCTAAGTGTACCTAGCATGTGAGTAGGTGTAAAGCCAAGAATCCCTCTAGGAATTAATCAAATCCCATTACCTGAAGTGTGAGAATATAGGAGCCCTTCTTGGTCTAGACTTGGACACCCTGCAAGGGATGTTCAGACCACTGTCAGCTGGAGCGTCTGCATGCAGGAGCCTCAGCGTCTCTGGTCAGTGTGTCGGCCTGGAAGTCTCGGTTCCCTCTAACTAACACTAGCAAGAGGTGCTATATTTATACAGAAAGTATCTAGGGCTCCTTTGTCCCTTGTTGCTTGTATTAGCCATTGTTGGATTTGAGGATGACGTATGGGATGAACCGTGTACATAGATATGGGGAGGAAGGTGGTGTAGCCCCAGCCTGGTTTCTAAGAACCCTTATTAATATTCATTCATACTGTGTGAGTCTATTGATGGAGTTATAGTACTCTATTGTTTAGGAGAAATCCTCCTTCTGCACCCAGGGCTAGAACTAGGTAAAGGTTCAATCCTAAAAGGCTCATTACAGTGTAGTGTAGGGGAGGTAATGTAGGTGAAGGGGTATGATGTTACCCGGGCCTATATTAGGGTACCTATATGAAATATAACACTGCTTGAAACTAAGAGAAGAAGAAGGATTGCCATGTTGGAAACCTGATTTGCACCACCAGGCCCTGCATTCTGACTGACTGCGCCTGTTGCACTATCTGGAACTACAATCCTGTGGATGTACCTTGCTTCAAAAGGATTAAAGAGTGGACTCACTGCAGGCTACAGGTTAACAGAGCTCACCTGCACCATCACCACCAAGAGTCCCATGCCTGGAGCGTGTCCAGTGGACTTTTAAGTGTTTTGTCCAGACGCATCGAAGGAAATGTGGTCCCAATCTTTCAAGGACCATCTTGGAGCTTCCAGACCCTTGGATTGTATTTTGGACCATTTACACCCTCAAGAGGATCTTCAGGAAGAAGTTCCAGAAGTTTGTAGCAACTTTGGAAACAAGCTCCGTAAGGTGACCAACTCAAACGCGAGACCCAAGCCCTGACCTGGCCCGGATTCCAGGTTCATCCCACTGAAGAGCTCCATAGGTCCGACTTCCAGAGTTTGACCGGGAGCTCCCTGAAATTCAAACAAGTGAACCCTCTCCAATTCTGGACTGGTGAAGAGCGTTGAGGGACCTCGGAAGAAAATGCTCTAGAAAAGTTTGTAAGTCTGAAGGTAACATTTTTACAGGGACCTCCTGCTTGGTGTAGCCTTGCAGGGCTCCATCGCGGTTGGCCTCAAACTTTGACTTTGACCCAGTCAAGCGCGACCAGATGTCCCAGAGTGGCGCTATAGGCTTTTAAGCACTATAAAGTGGCAATTCTTTAAAAATTCATATCTCTGGTTCCCTACATTGGATTTTTGTTGTTGTGGTGTGCTTTTAAAGATAGAAATATGTCCTAGTTTTATAAATTGGTGTGGGATTTTTGTTGTGTGTTGTGTCTTAATTATTTACTGAATGGGTGTTTTTAAATGCTTTACATACATGTCTCCTAAGTTAAGCCTGCCTGCTTGCAGCCAGGCCTCCAAGGGATGAGCATGGGAATAATTTATTGAGACCTATACTGAGCCCTAGACTGTGTTAGTTGCTTTATTGCCAGTGGTAGACACATATTAACCACTAATAGTAACCCACTTTCCAACAATTGGGTTGTTGATCCAGGCTGATCCTCCTTCCAGACGTGTCCAGCCCATAGGATGGTGCAGCAGGTACGCTGTGTTGCTGGAAATAGGATGAAGGCTTGATGCCATTGGTGGCACTTGCAACAAACTTCTCCTCTTTACTGGTCATTCTCTTGGCAGGAACCTCCTTCTTTGGGGCCGTCTTCTTTACTTTGCTTATTTATGTCTTCTTGGGTGTACAGTACAGGTAGAAGCACTTAGCAGAGAGGTCTCTGCACTCCGATGTCAGTGGCATTGTTGCAAAGAATTGATTGCATTAGTCCTGCGCTCACTCTATAGTTTTCTAGTTTCTTCTAGTGTAACTAACTTGACATGTCATGACGCATCTGTCCTTTAGCCATGTTACCTTGTTACTGTTGGACAAACAGTGTGACTTTTGAAAGGACTTGCCCTTTCTTAAAGAAGGTATGGATTTAAATCTAGGTCTGTGCTTGAGCATAACGTCACAATCCATGGTGAGATGATGGAACATTTCCTCCTAACCTATAGCATCAAATAGAAAAAGACAGTGGTATTATTGATTAACACTGCAGTGAAGTGAACAATCAAACTAATGGTTCAATCACAAACCAGCCACACAAATGGGGAATAGAAATGTTGGACATCTCAGACATGACTTAAAATATATCACACAAAAGAGAAGAATAAATCAGAAAGGTATCCAAATCTACTTTCAGGGTGTTAATGAAGATCTGCAAATTAGAGATTTGCTGAAAGCCTTAACAAATACCAGTAAAAACTTTATATATAAAGTCATGAAATACCAAACAGAGCTCCCTTCCGGTTCAAATAATTCCTGCTAGTCTAAGGAGGTTGGAGTTTAAGAAGAATTACTCTGATAAATGATTTACTTACATCAGATCATCAGAAATTATAGGAGAGGCAGTTGTTCACTCTGAACTAGATCAGCCAATCCCATCAAGTTAAACACTGCTCTACTAAATGGACAGGCGCACCAAGGGGGATATTCACAAGGAGCCATCGCCGAATTAACGGCACTTTATCGCAGCCAAAGTCGTGATAAATTTACCTCCCCATTCACAAGCCGGTGTTAACAGCCCACAGCACCAGTTTACCCGTGATAGCAGCCGCAAAAAACATCGCCACAGAGGACCCTCGCAAATATCGCTAATGAGATGCAGAGTAGGTGTTCCCGTGACAAAAGCAGAGACAACAGCACACCTCAACATTCACAACGACCAGCCACATCCGCGATAAAAACTCAAAAGAGGCGATAAGGCGCGTTAGCACCAGGAAATCTACACCTGCTCTGACCTGGTGTAAAGTCCGATGGCAGCCAGCACCACAAAAGGGAGCACAGCCAAGGGCAACAGATGCCATGGAGCCACCCATCATGTGGCCCGGACACCCAAGAGGGCCACAACACCCACCGACACCACACCCAGGCCCGCAACACCCCCCCCCCAGGACCACCCCCAACCCCGGACTACGAAATTGCACACCAACACCACGAATCCCAAAACAAACATTTTGCCTGATGGGGCACAAGCAAGAAAATAAACATACATTCGTGGCCAGAAAATGGAGAATCAGTCATACAGCAATGCAATCACCAACACAAAACACCATACAAACAAAAGCAGAAACAACCCTAAGGAAAGGTCCTAGCTGCTCCTCACTGGACAATCCGTAGCACACAGCCTGGAAGAGCAAATACAAGAGAAGAAGGTGTGCCATGCGCCCAACAAAGGAAAGAGAGGGGGAGAGCGAGGGAGTGAGACGGAGTGAGATAGCACAAGCAGCGCAAGGCTGCTCGGCCACCTGGCTCCACATGCCAACATGTGTGTGTGCATCGCCATCTGTACACCATGAGCCCAAGGCCGTGTCCCAATCTCAGCGCCAAACCCACATCACATTCCGAAAATGAAAGTAGCAGTCAGACAAACATCAGGGATGAAAGCACCATTGTCCCAATGGAGAATGCGGGAGGACACCTGCACCTCTGACCTTGGTCCAGAACGCGCCTGGAACACCCTGATAGAGATGCAATGGCAGATGGGGATGACTCCCACACCACGCATTCTGCAAATGAATCATCCGACTCATCCACAGCTCACACACAGAAGCCCCTGCCTGTGGTACCCCCGCATGGGATGCCCTTGACACTCACGGAAACAGCAACCCATAACCCAAAACGTTGCACACACATTCGAATCATTGCTTAGAGCTGTGGCATATCCTCCACACAACTGCCGCAGTCCAGAAGAGTGCCTGTTCACGAGACGCACCAACGCACTGGCAGGCCATACCGGGCACATGCACAACCCCCGTCACGTGGAACAGTACCGTGCACGTATGCTGCATTTACTGGGCGCACTGCCACTGGCAGTGCTGCTGATCAGTTACAGGCCCAGCTTCCGCATTGCCCACGTCACCTGTGTCCAGCCCTGGTTCCACTGCCGAACATGCACATTCGAGTGTCCCATGGATGTCTGCCTATCCAACACAACTGTTGATGAATTGGACTATGACTCGTGTCTGCGCCCCCTGTTGGATCACAAACAGGAGTGTAACCGAGACAGCCGTGCATGGGATGCCTTGACATACTGCGTATGTATTGGTAGTTGTGCATGGGAGATAGCACAATTTCTCGTGTGCAGTGACCACATTGAGGCGCTCCCTTATTGGGCTGTGTTGCGGATCGGTGAGACGGCGTGGGCTGAGCACACCTGCCCGGACCACTTAATGGATTGGCTCACCCTAGTGTTCCTTGAACACGACAACAACGTACTATTGGAACACATTGCACATGAAGCTGCACGGGCATTCATGGACGAGTAACTACGTTCCTGCAGCCACATCCGATTGCCACCCACAGCACATAGCCCAACAACTTGTTTCATCGTGGAGACTGGTCACATATCCCACCACAACAGAGGACATGCCTGCCAACGTTTGGGCTCTGGATGCATGTGCGTGGAATAACGCGTGTGTACACACACCTGTGCAAGGCGACCCAGGTCCATGGTCGGAGCAACACAGCGTCATCTGGCAACGTTGCCAATTCGGACACACTGCTGGGTGAGAGCACAGACATGGCAATGTAGCACGACATGTGAACCTGTCGGACCCTCACACCTGATCACTGTCGGCAGAGCAGACAATGGGCGCACCCCGGAGGCAGAGCACCATGCAGACCCCACGTGCAGTGAGTCGTGCCCCCTCACACGGGGCAATGTGCAGATGGCAAACAACACATGACTCGTCCAGCAGGCAAGGTGGGCTGTGAGCGTTGCCATCCGTGATGAATGTTGTCCATTTCAGCCCCACCATCATCTGAACCTCGACATGTACCCATGCTGCGTGTAAGTGTCTTAAGCATGTCCCTGCCTGTTGTGGCCGTTGCCTCGTCCGTACTGACACGCACATGCCAATAAAGCCTATGCCACTCCACTGGTGTCTAACTGTGAGGTGTGTTGTTTAGATTGTCCACTCGTGTGCCACAATGAGCCTCGTCACAACACAGGGAGGAACTGACGCATGTGCAATGGGGGTGTGTCCCTTTGGCAGGCTCCGCCTCTGTGAGCCAGACATTGTTTTTGCATAGGTGCTGGACGACATGTGCACTCACATGACTCCAGCTATGTGTGTATGGTGTCCAACCTCTGACCATGTGGAGCAATGTCATACATCACAACAGATTGTGTCCACACAGATGTGTGTAAGTCGGTAAGCGACGTGAAGTTCTGCTGTCACACGTGGTGTAGGATACCACTCCTGGCCTGCCACAGTTTTGGTCACTCCTACACACGGCCCTATTCAACACATGGACGTGTGCCTACGTTGGGGTGTTGTGAGATTGCTGTTGATGTGCAATGGGGACACAGCTAGTACTCACCTTCACAGTCATCCAATTGGCCATGTGTCTCAGGGATAGACATGCGCATAGATGTCAGTTACCAGGGTGTACCTTCATGTGCAATCATCGTCCCCACATCCAGCCATACTTCCATACGTGAGTGAACATAGTGATGACACATCTGTGTGATTTAGAATGTTTTATTCACATTCAGGTGATTGACGGAGCTGGAGCTGTACCTGGCCATCCAAGCCCACATCACATGGAAGCCCAGTGTCAGGGACTGTCCGGGACTATGTCGGGAACACAGTTAGGGACTTGGGCAAGGACTGGGAACGGGGTAGAAAACATACACAGAGAGAGGAGTACAGCGCTGCCCAGGATCACACAGGAAGTCAGAGGAGAAAAGGGATCCAAAGGGGAAGCCTGTACAAAGGAACAAGATGGCTAAGACTCAGAAAGGAAGGGCACTCACAAGGCAATTTAGCATTCAGACTAACTACACCCAGGACGGACGTGCAAGACATATATATAATACAACAACAAAGGGAATGTGGGGTAAAGCACTCAGGAGCTCCACACAGTAAGACAGAAGCTCAGTAAGTTCCCCACCCAAAATTGCTGTTACAGATACTGACTGAAAATACCCACATATAGGATATGTATGCAAAGGCAGGGTCTGTGGAGCTTATACCTATGGTGATGTTATAACAGTAACTCAAAGACAATACTCACAGTGAACAAGAAACACCACCTAGGTAGTCAGCTGTGCCCACGGATCCTGGCGATCAAACAGGAACACGCAAGGCAGTAACAGCAAAGGGGTAGAACTAAACACAAGCACAATAGACAAGGAGCTAGCAAGGAGGAGTGCTTAATGGGAAAGGAAGGAAATCACAGGGCACACTTGGCAGAAAGCAGGTAACAAACATACAAGGTAACGGAAGCAAGACAGCAGAAATAGAAAGACAGCAAACTAGAACTGGAACCAAGGAAATGGGAAGAAAGGCTGGGACTGGAAAAGGATATACAGAAGGGGAGGCTACAAGGGTATACTAGAATAGTGCAGGTTCAGGAATCAAGAAAACAAAGTAGCATTGAAGGCAGTGCTGGGGCGGGAACAAGAATTGAGCAAAAGCTCAGGAGTCAAAGTAGCACTGCAGGTAGTGCTAGTTCAGGAAAAGGGAAACTGCTGCAGGTCAGGAACAAGGAATGCTAAGGCTCAGGAGTCAAGGTAGCACTGCAGGCAGTGCTAGTTCAGGAGAAGGGAAACTGCTGCAGGTCAAAAACAAGGAATGCTAAGGCTCAGGAGTCAAGGTAGCACTACAGGCAGTGCTAGTTCAGGAACAAGGGAAACTGCTGCAGTTCTGGAACAAGGAATGCTAAGGCTCAGGAGTCAAGGTAGCACTGCAGGCAGTGCTAGTTCAGAAACGAGGGAAACTGCTGCAGTTCAGGAACAAGGAATGCTAAGGCTCAGGAGTCAAGGTAGCACTGCAGGCAGTACTGGTTCAAGGAAACAGGAAATAGCTACAGCTCAGGAAACAAGGAGCCAAGAGAGCACTGCAAGCAGTGCAAATCAGGAACTAGAAATAGCTGAAGCCCAGGAACAGGAACAAAGAATAACTATAGCTCAGGAACTCAGGAAACAAGGTAGCACTGCAGGCAGTGCTAATTCAGGCACAAGGATTAGCTATAGCTCAGGAACTCAGGAAACAAGGTAGCACTGCAGGCAGTGCTAATTCAGGCACAAGGAATAGCTATAGCACAGGAATCAAGGAACAAGGATTAATTATAGCTCAGGAATCAAGGAATATCAAAAGCTCAGGAAACACTGTAAACAAGGATCGGCCTCACCGGTATACAGCTACAATGACCAAACCTGGGCTGAAGGGAGCTGGGGCTTAAAAGAGCTCACAGTAATCACATGCATCAGGTGTGAGCAGGCTAGCAGCAGCCAGCCACAGGTGAACTGAATTCCTCCACCCATCCTTGGCCTGCAGGGGTGGAGACAAAGCAGTGAGCAGGGGATTATAGGTAATGGAGTTTCCAGCATGAGCAGGCTGGCTTCCACAAAACCCGGCATGGATTGGGAATGAATGTCAATTCCTAAATGATGCCCAAATGCCTGGAATCAGGATATGCATACAGGGGAGTGTCTGGAAGCATATTAGAATACTGGAAAGCCCCACAATTCGGCCCCCTGGTGGTGGGAACGAGAGCACAGGGAGTGAATCGTGACACCCAGTGGTGGGCCAACTAGAGTCCTTTGGGGATTGCACAATGATTGGGAAGAGGGAGAGTGCAGTCCGCAGCAGGATTGCTGTGTGATTAGCCAGCGGGGAAGAAATGGCAGTCTGTGTCGGGGTCCGGGTGAATGTCGCAGGGTGTTCCTGAGGTCAGTAGGAGGTATTTCCCAGGGCATGATGCATAGGTCATGAGCAGGAAGGGACAGACCATATGGCGGTGATGGATGCTACTGCCTCCTTCCTCACACAGTAGTTCCCATCCCCTTCTCACTCCCCTGATACGGGTTCTGTGTCCGGTGTGTGTGGCGGGGTGATGGCTGCATCGCTGTGTGCCCCTGACACATCAGACTGCGTAGGTGATGGGGCAGCATCACAGTGTGCCACGGACACATCAGGGTCGGAGCTGTGTGTGTCGATGTTCCCGCTGCAGTCATCTGGGAGCGGCTCAGTGGCAGCAATGGCAAGTTGGAGTACTGCAGGGCGTTGCTGTTCCCAGCCACTGCTCGCTGGTGTCCAGCCGTGGCAGACATACTTCCAGCCTGCATCTGCTCCATGGTGTCCATTGCCCTCTGCATCTGTGCCAACTCTGTGCTGTCATGGCTGGTGCCTGTCTGACCAGACAGTGCTTGTATTAGACTCATGGCACCAGCGAGGTTAGCCAAGGTCTGTGGCGGAGCATGGTGCGTACAGGGGGTGTCCGATAGGGACTGTACGTGGTCCCTGATGGGACTCAGACACCCACGTATGGCATCGAGTTTGGCTGCCCTGAGCTCGAAACCCACCCGCAGCTGATGAGCCAACTCCACCTGGCAACCCAACACACGCCGTTGGCATTCCGTGTATTGGTCGGGGGGTCATGGGAGACAGCCGTGGTGGTGTGTGTTTCCTGCTGTGTGGTCTGTGCAGGTGGTGGGGTCACCTTGAGGCAGCTGGCCTGGCCTGCTCCTGGGGGTGGGGTGCAGAGGCTGTCCAACATCCGTTGGAGGGTGTCTTGACATATGTGCAGGTTGTCCTCTTCATCATCAATGGTGGGATGTGTGGTGTGCTCTGCAGGGGGTGTTGTTTGTCCCTCTGCAATGTAAAGGGGAGATGCAGGTTAACAGTGTTTCACATGTATGGTGATGATTTGCAGATGTATACATTCAGACTGCATGCCAATGTACATTGTGACTGTTTGGGGGTGCTGGCTATTTGATGGCAGTCAGTGTGTTTTTCGACTACATGACGGATGTGTGGTAGTACCCGTACATTATCATCACACAGTGTCAGGCAATGCGAGATGTGGGTGGACAGTTACTACGTATGAGCGGAACCTGTTGTGAGCTCTGTCCTGTGGTGCTGGTGTTGCACTTTGTACCACATTGCCTTCATTGCTGATGTTCTGTGATTGCTATGTGTGTGTGCTGCATTGTGGGTGAGTTGCCCCTGCAGCTCTGATTTTGTGCAGCCTTCTCCCTTTGAGGCGGGGTGCCGTTGAATTGTGTGCTTTTCGGGGCCTGATTTGCTTTTGACTTGGGTCATGTGTGCTCGCGGACTGTTTTTGTGGCCTGGTGCATTGTTTGTCTGCTGCGTGTATTGTAAGGCATGGGTTGTGGGTGCACGTGGACATGTCGGAGTGTGACCTGCTCCTTTACGGATGTGATCCGCACTTGGCTACCTCCATGTCGCTTCGTGGGCCATGTCATTTTTTGGGGCAGCTGCCATGCTATCGGACATGCAGTGTTACTTGCATAGTCACGGAGCAGCTGCTTTGCTGGATTCGGCACATGTGCACGGGTCAGTTGTGATATTGGTGATAGGGGGGGCACTCTGTGCACATTGTGGATGGGGGCCTACTTGGCATTTCTATGTGTGCTGCAGTGTGCCAAGGCATTCAGGGACATGTTCCACGGTCATTGTGAGTGTGCTGTGTGCTGCGCGTAATTGTGCATGTGTGCCATTGTGTCCATCTCCCCCCGTCCCCCCCGTCCCTAGTGGTTACTCACCCTGTTGCTGTTGGGTCAGGTCGTATCGTGCTCTGTCCAGGCCCCCCAATCCTGCCACCGTCTCCTCACTGCTGACTGTGGCCACCATTTACTCCAGCTCCTCCTGTGTCGCAGGGCTCCCACCTCCAGTCGCCATTGCTGCCTCCCTGTTGGCGGCGAGCTTATGTTTGGTCTGACTTTTCAGATCATGCCAGCGCCTCTTGACCTCCTCCAGTGACCTCCTGGACACTCCGACTGCATTGACCTTGGTGACGATGGCCTGCCATATTTCGGTTTGGGTTGCCAGTGCCGCAGTGGAGGTGCCGAACAGTTGTTGATAGTGTTCGGTCATCCCCGTGACGATGATCTGGTCTTCCTGCGGACTGTACCCGGTCTTCCTCTTCCTCTTGTCCTTGCCCTTCCCCGACAGCGGGGTTCCTGGATGGTCCTCCGTAGGGCTTGTGGTGTTCGGCTTGTCCTCTGCACTCGGTCCGGGTGCATCCATGTTGCTACGCAATTTGAATAGTTTTTGGGCTTTTTTTTTTCTTTCTTTTATGGTGCTTTTTTCCGCCGGCCGCGTGGGATTTACAGGCCTGTTGCTGGTGTTCGCTGATTTCTGTCCCTCGATTGGCCTCATCGCATGATTTCTCGCGTTTCGCATTTTTTGGGCGTGGCGTTGATTTTCACGCTGACATTTTACGTGTTATCTGGTGGCTGTCGCATGGTACCGCCTTGTTGTGAACTCCACGTTGACACAGGGTTATTTTCCTGTGATAGGCTGCGTTATTGAAAGTGGGTTACGCTACTCTTGCGGTAGTTATCACACGCTCTTGTGAATATACCCCCAAGTTGTTTGGGAAAGTGGTACAGTTACATTTAATGGAGTAGGTGGAGACAAAGGGGACTGCTAATATGGTTCCCAATCCAAAACACAGATAGCAAAATTGGAGAATGTCCAGCAGAGACAATCAGATTTTTGGAATGATTCAGTACACAAAAGCCTAAACATAAAGGTGGGGGTGCCAGAGACCAGCGCAAGATGGCCGCTGCTCAATGCGGCTCTACCGGCCGAGACGGCAATCCATTAAAATCCTTCCTTTAGAGGGTTTGTGGCCCTCAAGTACTCAGCAGCAATACTTGAGGGGGTGCCCTCACCGGCTGGGGCGAGGGGGGCTGTCTTGGAACTGTGCCTGTAGCTAGTGGAGAGAAGGCTCAGCTCCTGAGATGGCATGGCCTACCTGAGGAGGGGGAGCCTCAGGGAATCCTACTGCTGAGCCCTGAGTCTGCCCGCTCGCTGCCTGAGATGTTATACCTGTCTCGGCCAGACCATGTCCTGTGGTCCCCTTTCCTGGGGTGTGTTAGTGGCAGGCCTGTGGCCCGTGTGCTGCCCTTGTAGGGTGCTGTGTCCCAGTGGGGCTGCAGGCATCTTAGCCTGGCGCACGTGAGCCTCTGGGGCAGTCAGCCAGCTTTTGCCCACTGCCTCCTGAACTGGACTGGCAGCCATGCTGCAGGGCAGTGAGCTGGCCCCTTAGATACTAATTGGGGTGTGTCCCCCTGCTCAAAACACTGTGTAAGTCATAAGAGACACCCCTGACAGCTGCTGGCATCGGGGGAACTAGAGAGATGCCTGGGCTAACTCTCTTAGCGCTGTGGTGTAATCCATGTCTGCTCGTGCCCTCCGTTCATAGTGGTGTTGCGGGACCGGCTTGCTTGACTTGTGGACATTGGCTCTGCTCCCGAGTCGCAATGGGCAAACAGGATGGTAGGCAGTCGAAACTGTCCTTTCAGTCCTGCTGAATGGTGACTGCAGTGGAAGCACCCTCTGAGACTCTGAGGTGAGAGGCCACCGGAGTATGTTGATGGACCTCAAGCATAGCCTCAGTACAATAGACTCCAAATTTGACATGCTAACCATGCACTTGGACCATAAGAAGGAAAGATTGGACAAGCTTGGCGGATGCATTGACCCGGTCGAAACGTGCATCTTGAAAGTGGAGGACAACCAAACAGCCACCAACGAGTACCTTTTGAGGATGGAAAAGGTCCTGGAGGTAATAAAAAACAATAATGATGATTTAGAGGATTGATCAAAAGGAATATTCTCGTCATCCTGGGGGTCCCAGAATCAACTGCTATGGACAGAATGGACACCTATGTTAAGGAGCTGTGCTGCTCCCTGATCGGTGATGCCCTGTCCCCAATGTTTGCTATCGAGCATGCCCACCACATACTGGGCCCTTGACTGCCTCTGGGGACTCCGGCACAACTTATAATGGCATGCCTCCTCAACCTTAAAGACAGAGACACTGTCTTGAGGCTGGCCATGGAACACCAAAACATCCAGTACCAGGGTAATGAACTTTTGTTCTACCTGGACTTCAACATATCTGTAGAAATGGCCCACCATAAATTTCTACCAGCTAAACTGCTATTACAGAGGACTGAGGCACAATATTGATTGATTTACCTTGCCAAACTGCATGTCTCGTACAGTGGCAAAATCCACCTTTTCACAGCTCTGTAATTCTTCTACAATCTTCCACCCCTAGGGGCGACTCACCCTGATCCACTGGAGGCGGCAGTGGGCGATGCTCTCAGTGACAATGATTGAAGTGGACTCGATCTACACGACATGAGGCTTAGCTGTGGCCTGCAGAGGTTACGTACTGCGGTCTACCGCCTCTGTCTTGCTTATCCTGGTCTGGCCCCCAGACATGATATCTGCCCATTGGCCATGAAGCCCCCTGTTTTATGTTTGCCTGCAGTCTCGGCCATCCAGCTTGGACTTGCTGGGCTGTTTGCTAGGCCTCCTGATGCCTTGAGGTACGTATTCCTACATTCTTTCTTACCATGTTCGTATTGGGGAGGGAGGGTGGAGGTTGTGAATGGTTCGACTAGATTTGGTGGTGAAAGTGGGTGGGAGAAGGGGGTTTTGTTACTTTTTTGTTTGTTTTTCTTGTTACAGAGCACATTCACATTGGTATGCCATAACTTCCCTATGACCCCTCACACAAGCCTTATACCCAGCATCCCTCCATGTAGGCTGTGATGATTTCCCTCAGATGCTTCACCTGGAATGCACACAGATTGAATGATCAGCATAAGGCTCTGCTAGTGCATGCTTACCTATGCAGACATCACACTGAAGTTTGTTATTTGCATGAGCTCTACCTCACTAGAGCCTCCCATCCCCAACTATGGGGGTCATTATGATGTCGGGCGGATCGCCACCGCCCGACCGGTGGTGGCGATCCGCCCGACATCTTTCCCCGCCTGCCCTCCATTTACCCCCTGCCATATTACAATGGCGGGGGGACAGCGGCGGACGGAAAGACCGTCGGCCGCATTTCTGCAGGCAGGCAATCGTTCTGATTGCCTGCCGGGCGGAACACGGGCCTAATATGGTGGCGTTGTCTGGAAGACACCGCCATCCATATTAGGATGCCTGGCGGTGAAGGCCTTTCCATGGCGGCAATGCCGCCATGGAAAGGCATGCAGGAATCGCTTTGGGGGCCCGTTGTGGGCCCCCGGGGGGGGGTGGGGGTGGCTGCACTTGGGGGTACCTATGGTACCCCCCTACATTGGCATGCACAAGGTAGCAGGCACCGCGGGGTGCCTGTCACGTTGTGCATGCCAATGCACTGCATGCATTTTTTACATTGCGGCGGGTGCTGCTGACAGCATTGCCCGCCGCAATGTAAACAATGCGGGATGCGACCGCCACGGTGGCGGTCACATCCTAATGGGCACAGCGGGACCGCCGCACCTCTGGCAGTTGGTCCCGTCTACCGATACGGTTGCGGGCGGACTTTGTCCGCCCGCCATCGTAATGGGCCCATATGTGCTGGCTGGCTCGCAGAGACACATGCCGCAGTATATTCTAACTATGCTCATGGAGTCACCATTCTCATCCAGAAGGGGCTACAGTGATCCAGCGTGTTACTAGCAACAAGCATTCATACACCGAATACTCACCTGGGCCCATTCATTCATACTACGCTAGCGATTTCCGCTGGTGGGTCAGTTGTACTCTTTATCAATATCCCTGCTACCAATAACTTTTCTGATTGAAGAGTAATGACTTACCAATGGACCCTTTGATAATTGGGAAGTTTAAAATGAGTGACATACATTACATTTCATTAACTCTAAAATAATCACTGAGTCAGGAAGTTTTAAAAAGTTTATCTAAAGATTTAGCAGAGTAAATTACTAAACCGCATAATACTTAATCGTATATCAAGGATGAAGTATACTAATAAATCTATTATTGATCAATGATGGTTCCTTAGAAAAAGAAGATAGAGACAGCAGCACAACTAAAGGTTGCATTTATATTTACCTAAAGATGTGAGAACCAAACCCCTTGGCCAAGGAGTTGAGAAAGGGTCCCAGAAAGGATGAAGATCAAGACCTCCGGACCAGGTTCAAACAGGACAGGTGACCTCTCTATCAACTACGCCTGCGTCGTTCCCCTCTCTGAAACTTCGCTCCTCCTCGATATCTTCCGTGTTTTCCTTCTAATGGAATCCGCCGCCCCCACCTCAGGACCACTCTGGACAGCGATTCAGCCTGCTTGGTTTTGCAATAGCATAGGTTCTCTGCTACCGCATCTGTTCATCTGTTCTCTCAGCTCCTGAGCTTGTGCGTCCTAATGCCAATGCTAACTAATTAGCTAATTCTATATCTATTATACCCTTCTATACCCAGGACCTCCCATTAATGTTTCAAATTTATGGGCAAACTACTTCAGATTGGACGGGGACAGGGGGTTGATCCTCACACCATGTCAATTTAGTTCAATTTCTTTAAGCCCATTGTTATTAAATACCGCCCCTCACAATTAATACATTTGCTTTATTACCCACCGTCTCACGACAAAGTTTAATACATTGTTTATATAAATTGTTGCATTTTTGCAGGAACATCGCGGATGTAGTGGATTTTGGCCACCAGGTCACGGCCTTGGATGACGTCCAAGTTGACTTCATCACTGTGCATTGTTTTCACGGGCGCATGCGTACTTCGCATTGGCTTCAAGCTGCCTCTCCGTTAACCCAGGCCCCATTTATGAACTAATAGAAAGTCAAAGAAGAAAACATTAAAATCACAAATAAATGTTTTCACTGTATACCCCCTATTTCTACTCTATTCCCATTTAATTATAAATCTATCCCGCATTAGTAGCATTAGAATACCACAGTTTTAATTGCAGCATACGCGCAAGCTTTAGCACGTGAAAACATTAAGCAGCCATTTTAATACACACTGCGCAGAAGCAAAGTTTTCCCTCCAAGCAAAGAAAGACATCATACCACGTGATATGGTTGGCACATGCGCACTGGAATTCCCGCGCTTTAGCGGCCATTTTGGATTAGACAAGCGTTACTTATTAGTCTAAACACATAGGCAAGCTTCACTCGTATAGTGTTCATGTGTGCATTTATTAGTATAGACATTACAATGTTTAATAAATTAATACTGTGAGAGGAATGCTTACGAGCAAGTCTCATTCTGAGTTCTTGCTCCATCAATCCCCTCTTTGATGGCGTTTCTGAGCCATCAAAAAATTACCCACAACCAGATGCCAACTTTTAGCATAAAATTGTCTCATCTTCACCTTTACACTTTCTATTTTTATCGTCTCCTTTCAGTTTCTTGTATAATTCATTTTACAGATCTTCTAATTCAACTTCATCAAACTTTCGTTTCTTTCCTTTTCCTGTCACTCTATACGTCTCATTCTTTCTACAACATTTGCACCATATCATTATTGACAATACTATTATTGCTATCCCTACTAACGGTACTAATATTTGACCTAAAAGTCCTTTTCCTATATTAGCAAACCAGGTACCAATTGACGTAATGCTATTTGTCAATCTTTCCCATACACTATCAACTTCCAGTGGTTTTAATTCGTTCTCAAGTTTCGTTATATTCTTTATATACGTTCCAATTTCTGCACTTTTGTCAGGAATATACGTGCAACAATGTTTCATTTTCAACAATTTACAGACTCCGCCCTCTTTTGCTAATATTATATCAAGAGCAAGTCGATTTTGCATAATCATTGATCTAATCGCAACCATCTCCACATTAATCATTAGAAACCCACCAGCAGTATCCGTTGATAAACGATCAACCACTGTAGATAATTTACATATTTTCCTTGAGTTCAAAATTATTCCCACTGAAGGTATCAATGCACCAAATATATCACCTACAATTTCAGAAAAACTAGCTCTTTTACTACGTGTTAATTCACTATTATTTTCATTGCTCCCAGTGTTTCTTTTTACGTGGTATACTTTTGGAAAAACTATTCCAAAATAACAACTTCCATACCACCGTGCAGGAAGCTTAAAGTAAGCCTTATTCCCACACACATAATAAATTCCAGAAAAAACTGAATCTGTTCCTCCTTTTAGTCCCCAACCTCCAAGAATTAAGAAATTATGTTCACATTCACTGGTACCGATGAAAATATTGTTATAATCAGTCTTTAACCTATGTAGACAAATTTTCCCTGTCTTTACAAAATCCAGAGCCACAGCAGCTTGAGCCTTGCCAGGTGTGTAAATTCCCTCTTTCTCCGCCCAAGGTGGCAGATGAGCCTTATGCTCTGATGCTTTCTTTTGGAAATCTTGTCTTCTATTTTCTACTAAGTTCAAAAATACCTTTTCTTCTTCATGTAACGAACATGTTAAATTGCTTCTATGTGCATGTGTTATTTCTATCGTTTTCATCGTTAGGAAAAATTCTCCCATAAATTGTGCATCTTGACTACTAAGCACTGGGTTCATATTCTTTCGAATTGGAACCTCAGAAAATATCACATCTATATCTGAATAATAATAGTGAAGTCTGCCTGTTTTATAAAATAAACTAGTTAATACACTACAGGATATGCCATAAGTTAAAGGCAAATGATGATATGTTAACCCTTCTGCTACTGATTCAGGTAACTTCATACAGACATAACAATCACTAACTTCCATTGTATCTACATACTGAAACAATAATTTTGTGAAAACATTTAAACTAATATCGTTATCTGTTACCATATGATGAAACTCTGGTTCCTCTTCTGCTTCTAATTTTACTCTATCACTTTTCAAGTTATCTATCCTTCCCTTAGTATCGTTGTTAATCTTTTTATCCATTATCATAAGGTAAGGAATTGCTACGATCACAACTAACCATACTACAAGCACCACTACCAGACTACATATGCATATAGCACAGCATCTTTTACAACTTTTCCGTTTCGGTCTCCCAGAAACTCTGTCGTCAGGCATTTTGACAAAGAAGATTTCTCTTCTTTCGTTTTTCTTTCAAGTCTTTTACGTTATCAAGGTGGCTTTATTTCTTTCTCATAAGTCAGTTCCGCACTTGTTCCTTCGTCGCCACTTTCACTTGACTCTGAACTCTCGTAGTCTTCAAGGATTATATAAGTCCAATCATGACCTTTAAACTTATTGTTCACAAGTCTCAATCTTTTGCTTTTTCGTTTTTCAGTTCCACTTGTTTGTCCAGTTAGGCTTATTATTTAATTTACTTGTTCCGGATCTTCACTTCTTGTTTCTATATGGTATTTTACTCTTTTAATGACACTAGGCCAATGATCACCTTTTCTGGCTTTCTTTGTTTGCACTGTCTCTTCACTTCTTATTTCTTCTTCAGAAGTTCTCTTATTTTCAGGTTGTGGCACAGTTTGTTTTTCTTCGTTCTCAGATTCTTCTTCTATTTGTTCTTTTTCAGGTCTTATTGGTTTTTCTTCAGTTGCTCCAATGTGAGTTTCTACTAACTGACCCTGTTCAGGATTTATGTCTTCATGATTGAGGTTTTCGTGTTTTTCTTCTTCCTGAACGTATTTTTCTAGTTCTAACTGGTTCGGATCAGGGCTTATTGCACTTTGTACTTCTGCAGCCTGACCGCGTTCTTCTAAGCCGGTCTGTCCCTGCTCAAATTCTGTTTCGTTGTCGATTTGAGCCCAATTTCCTCTCCGGTCCTGCTCAGGTTCTCTTATCGTTTCATTTTCCTCTTCCTGAGCTGCTTCTTCTTCACCTACCTGGTCCTCTCTAATTTCTTCTAATTTTGATCGGCTTCTTGTTCTGTTGTAAACTTCTGCTATATCAACCACTGGTATCCAGTCCTGACTTGTGTTGGGTTGTTCTTCTTCAGCTTCTCTCGAATCTCTCACCTGAGATTCTTCAGCTGGCCAACCTTCAGCTTCCTCAGTTATTGATGCTGACTGAGGATTTTGTCCTTCAGGATCTGGCACCCTTTTGGTGTGGCTTACATGAATCCAATTAGGCAATCCTGCACATTTCACTGCTGTGTTCGTAACTAGTATAACCTGACAAGGTTCACCCCACCTGGGTGATAAACACGTTTCTCTGGTGTGATGCTTCACAACCACCCAGTCTCCAGGGTTCAGATCATGCTCTTGTTCAGGCTGCCTGGAAACTGCGTCTTCTCCAACCTGGTGAGAGACAGAACGCACTAGGTCAGCCAATCCTTTGCAATAATCTAGAACCATATCATCAGTTATGTTCAGCAGTTTATTTGTAGGTACATGTGCTTGTCTCATTGCTCTTCCCATGATTATTTCATGCGGACTCAATCCGGGACTCTATCAGGAATGCTTCTGAGTCCCATTAAAACAAGAGGCAATGCATCTGGCCAATCTAGCGATGTTGATGAACACATCTTTGACAGTCTTGATTTTATTGTGCCATTCATTTGTTCAACCACTCCAGAAGCCTCTGGGCGGTACGCACAGTGCAATTTCTGTTCAATTTGGAATGCTTCACAGATTATTCGAATCACATCGTTATTAAAGTGGCTTCCTCTATCTGATTCCAAAGTTACTGGGAAACCGAACCTAGGAATGAGTTCTCGTAGCAACAACTTTGCGACTGTAATACTGTCATTCCTTCTGGTAGGGTAAGCCTCTTCCCACCTTGAAAACAGACACACTATGACAAGTACATATTTCAGTCCTTTACATGGTGGTAACTGTATAAAATCTAGCTGCAATCTCACAAAAGGACCTTCAGCTTTTCCAATCTTTCCCAAGCCAATTACTGTTCTCCTTCCCGGATTATTCATTTGGCAAGTCAAACACCTTTGGCAAAGACTCTCTGCTGCAGCCCTAAACTTTGGATTATACCAACTTTGTCTGAAAACTCTAATCATGGCATCTCTCCCTACATGTGTGTCTCCATGATACATTCTGGCCATTTGTGAAATCAGACAGTCGGGCATGACTGGTCTGCAGTCTGTGTATACCCATACATCATCATCTGTTCTTCGGGTACATCCTATTTTAATCCAAACATCTCTTTCACTCTCCTCAGCGTCATCTTGCAATCTTTTCACATCATTCCATGTTTCAGGAGGTGCACATAGCATAAGTTGGCAGCTGATTCCCATCCTTTCAACCCTTTTATTTACTGACAGCCTGTTTTTGGCACAGTGTTGAGCCACCAGATCTGCGTATCTGTTACCGACTACCACCCAGTCATCTCCTGACTGGTGTGCGGCACTTTTCACCACTGCCAATTCTTTTGGTGATTGTATTGCTTCCAATAATTCTTTTACAAACTGTCCATTTTTGATTGGGGATCCTGAAGAAGTCATGAAATCCCTCTGCATCCACAGTTGGCCAAAGTCATGCACAACCCCATACCCATATTGACTGTCCGTAAATATGGTTACTCTTAAATTTTTCCCAATTTTGGAAGCTTTGATTAGAGCAATTAATTCAGCTACTTGTGCAGACTTGACTCCTGGTAAATAGGATGCTTAGACTATTCCAGTTAGTTCACATACAGCATAGGCTGCACTCAGTTTACCATCCTCATGCCTTAGGCATGAGCCGTCCACAAACAGCTCCCTATCTGGATCTTTTAGGGGCGTCTCCTGTATGTCAGGTCTCGGTTTTGTACATAATTCTGTGATTTTTAGACAATCATGTTCTGGATCATCCTTAACTTCTTCAAAAATTGGATCTGGCAATAATGTAGCAGGATTCACAATAGTGCACCTAACTATGGTCACATTTTCAGCGCCAAGAATAATTCGTTCATACCTTGTCATCAGACTAGGTGTGAGATGCTGAGTTCGAGTTCTTGTCAACAAGATCACAACTGCATGTGGGACAAATACTGTTACAGGATATCCCATTACTATTGACTCACTTTGTTCAATGCTCATACAGGTAGCAGCAACTGCTTTCAAACAGCCTGGCAATGCTGCCGCCACTGGGTCCAATGTAGCAGAAACATATGCTATAGGACGCCTGTCTATTCCATGTCTTTGAGTTAACACTGAAAGTGCACAATTTTCTCTTTCATAGCAAAATAGTGCGAATTCTCTTGTATAGTCAGGCATGCCCAAGGCAGGTGCCTCACACAATGCATTTCTTAATTTTACAAATGCACCAGCACTTTCATCATCCCATTCAACTGGATCTTTGGCTTTCTTTTGGTTAACTGAATTAAAGGCTTTGCTAGTAGTGAAAACCCTATAATCCATTGTCGACAGTATCCTACTATCCCAAGAAACATTCTCACTTCTCTTTGTGTTTCTGGCATTTTCATTTTCTTGATTATTTTTATTCTGTCAGATGTTATTCTTCTTGTTCCTCTTTCAATTTGGTGTCCCAAATATTTAACTGCTGTTGTACAAAACTGCAGCTTTTCAGGTGACACTTTGTGTCCTTCCTCAGCCAAATGGTTGAGTAATGCAATTGAATCTTCAACACAATCATCATGAGTGTTGGATGCTACTAGTAAATCATCAATATACTGCACCAGGACTGAACTCCTGGGCAGCACTAATTTCTCCAGACACCTTTTCAGTATTTGATTAAAAATGGAGGGACTTTCTGTGTATCCTTGAGGAACACGATTCCATACATAGACATGATTTTCAAATTTAAACGAAAAGAGATATTGGCTATCTGGGTGCAATGGTATTGAAAAGAATGCTTGGAATAGATCAATCACAGTAAACCATTCTGCACTCCAGGGTATCTGGTATAGGATTACTGCAGGATTTGGTACTATAGGACAACAAGGTACCACAGTTTTATTAATTTTTCGCAAATCCTGGACAATCCTATACTTTCCACTAGGCTTTTTCAAACCCATGATTGGTGAATTACAAGGGCTACTCATAACTTCTTTTAATATACCTTGTTTTACCATTCTGTTAATTTCCTCAACAACTCCTGCCTTTACTTCTGCACTCATTTTGTACTGTCTAGTATTTGGGAAAATTGCACCTTCATTTACAGTGATTTTTACTGGGTCTATTTTGACCATAAGTCCTACTTCTTTCCCAGTGAAATCCCATACCTTGGAATTTACTGTAGTTCTTAGTTCTTCTGGTAATTTGTTTTTCGTTATTAAAGAGAACATCTCATCTATTTCTGTACCTTGCTTGCCTATCATGAACTTATAAACATGATCTTCGTCCGGGGTCTGTATTGCAACACCATCCGGTGTGCAGAAAATAGTGCAATTCATTTTGCACAGTAGGGGCCGATTCCGATCTCGGCCGGTAGTGCTCCGAATCGGATTCGGATTTACCGGATCCGATTCGGAGCCCTGTTTCCCGACCGAATCGTACGCGGGTCCGGCCGAGCGAGTACGATGCGAGCGCACGCGAAATCGCCGACCGACTCGTTCGCAGGACCCGACCGCTCTGACCGACTCGCACGGGGACGACTCGCACCGCGCAATGGAGACGTTCCCCGGCCGGGTAAGTACGATGCGCATCGCGACCGCTCCGATCGACTCACGCAGTCCGGCTCCAAGGAGCTGTCGGAGCCGCACTTTGGGGGTCCGTGTCGGACCCCCCTGGAAGCGTAGGCACGCGAGTCGCACACAGGGGGACACATGGGTCCCCCTACACGTGCATGTACGGCGCGACCCGCACCGACGCGAACACGCTGTAGGGGGCGCCCTTGTTCGCGTAATGCGCATTGAGTCAATGGGAGCCCGTGTACGCGTCGTACGACAGGCTCCCATTGACTTCAATGGGAGTCCGACCGAACCGAGTCCGATGGCATACGTGCGCATCGTACTCGTTCGGTCGGACTGCACGGGTCCGATTCGGTCGGAAATCTCTCCGGGTCCGGCTCGGTCGGAGAGATTTCCGGCCCGAATCGGAATCGGCCCCTATGTCTCTACCCAATAAGTTTACTGGACTATAATCACACACTACAAATTGGTGCATTTCTCGGAAGTTTCCTATTTTTACTTCCATTGGCTCAGTAAGGGGTGTTCTGATCTTTTGATTAGCTACACCTACAACTTGGATAGCTTCTCCAGAGAGAGGAAGGTCTGGGATGTCTGCTGTTCTCACAGTAGAACGGGTAGCACCAGTGTCCAAAAGGAAAGTGATATCATTACCTCTTACTTTCCCTTCAACATATGGACCTGACTGATCTACCGGCAAGGATGCGCCAAGTACGCACTCCTTCTCCCCCTCTCCTAGGCACCGTCATTGATGATTATATGGCTCAAAGTCATCCTGTAAAAGAAACTGGGAAGTTACATAATCATCCTTACCACTTCTTCCTTGATATCCGACGTCTGTACCGTGCTTTGCTCTGCTTACATTACCCTGTATAGGTGCAGGTGGCACCTGACTCTGAGGATTTACACCCTGCTGTGAGTCATTCTGCGTCTGTGGATTTAAATTATGATTTGGGCCATTATTATTTCGAATCTTTTTACATTCATCCTTCCAATGTCCCAACTTTCCGCATCCATGACAAGGAAATTTCTTTTTAGCCTCATCTCTACTTATTCGTCCTCTCACTTTACCACCATTTCCTGTGTCACCATTCGTCCCAGAATCTTTTCACTGATTATCAGTTGGATTATCCAAATTAATTCCCTGTCACTCAGCCATTTTCACCTGAGCCCACATCACTTTTTCTTGTAATTTCTTGTGCCTATCCTCAATATCGTCTCCACAATATTTTGCATATTTCAAAATCTCATCTATGGGCTTCCTTGCCAGCACAACATGTGCTGTTTAATCATTTGACAAATCTCTGTCTTTAAACCATAAACAAATCGGTAGACAAACTGACTCATATTTTTATCTCCAATGTCCTCAAATCCACTATACTGTAGAACACCTGTAATAGACGTTCATAATAGGCATGTACCGATTCACTTGCTTCTTGGGTAGTCCTGTCTATTTTCACCCAATCTGTTTCTTTCGGTGGTATTACCTGCTGATACTTTTTCATTACATCACTTGATGGAGCACCTGTTTTTGCATCTCTAGGATACTCTTCACTCGGCCAGTCAACTGTAATTTTACAATCTGTCCACAAATCGGCCGGTACCACTATGTCAAACAAACCATCCAAATCCTTCAACAATGCCTTTGACACTTTCACAAACCTCTCAACCTGCTTGTACCATTCAATTGGCTTTTATCTCAACTTTGGAAAATCATTCGTAAATGACAGAATATCTTGTCTACTCCATGGGACATGTACGTAACCTCCTCCAGGTACTTCCCGCATCGGGTACATCTGATCTACTTTTCCTGTTTCCTTCAATAAATATTCAGAATTCGATCTACTGTACCGTGCCTCTTCCTTTTTCTTTGTCCATCTCGCTTTCCATTTATCTAGATCTCCCCATTTCTGTAATACTAACATTAATTCTTTTACTTGTAGTTTTCGACCAGAGGCATTCATGTTTTCTAGGTCCTTGTCAGAAAAGTCTGCTCTATAGGGCTTCTGTAACGCTTTTGACTTCCCTATTTCAATCCCCATCTGTAAGGCCAAATCTGATAATTTCTCATGAAATATCTTTACATTTCTAGTGATGCTCCTGCATACAAACAATAGTTCTTCTTCATCGTAAGTATTTAGACGATCTACTCCTACATTTCCTGCTATCATTTCTTCTAACTCGACTTTTAATTTGTAGATGTCCATGATCTTTGGGGGTGAACTCTGTCTGTCTGATCCTTGTGCCCACCTTTCTAAGTCTTCTGGCGTTACTACTCTGGCACTCTTAGTTCCAGATGATGTTACTATATTTACATCTTTGGAGCAACCAGGTGTTATTCTTCTAGGAGTACTATTTACAGATCCTCGAATAGGTAAATCCATTAAGGATATCATAGATTCACAATCACTGATATGGTCATCAATTATTACAGTTTCAGGTTTGGGAATCTCTACAGGTGTAGGCATGACTAGAGGTTTCGGATAATTTACTTTGTCACCATATAAGGGAACCACTGGACCAATTGTTACAGGTATGGTCAGGGAATCAGGATGTACATTCAGCTGTGTTATTTTTTGTATCAATTCTGCTCTGTTTCTGTCTATAGCCTCTTTTTCTTTATCCTGAAGTACCCTATTAACTGGTGGATTATGCAATACTTGCGGTACCAATGGTGTTCTTAATATTGGTGCTCTTGGGGTACATCCACTTGTCCCTTCCTGATATGGTGGCAGGTTCTTTAATATTTCTTCCATAAATTCATCTTCAGAATCTCCAAACCTTGTCAAGTGTTTTGTCTTTTCTCTGCATTTGCTCCCTAACGACTCTTCTGTCATAAATACTGGATACAAACCCTCGGTAAGCATCGCTCTTCTCCACTGCTTCATTTGACTCTCTCGTGTCTCATTTTGGTGTCTAGGGAAAAATCCCCTATAACCTCTATTGCTTCTGGGTCCATCACGTTCAAATGCCTCTGTTTCCCATTCTTCTAGGGCTTCAGTATTGCGTTAATATTGGTCTGGGTTCTAAATCATTCATTCTCATTCTCAAGTTTTGAAGAATTCTCCCATTGAAAGTACCATTCTCTGGGAATGCTAATATTCCATCATTTTTTGTATATTCTATCCAATTTTCTAACCATACGCAAGTATGATAACCTCTCTCCATCATCACGAATGAAGCGGGCGTTTTTGCTGGTGGAATGATAATTCCTTCTCTAGTTTTGATAGGTTTATCCTTCTTAAAATAATTCTTAATCTTTTGTAAAAATGACATTTTTCTCTTTTCTCCATACATTTTGGGTAAATATCTATGTATCGAATTATATTCGGCAAAACCTAAGAATCTCCTGTCTGGACGTGTTCCTGTTAAAGTCGGATCACGTTTCCACATATAATCTCCACTATCCACTAAGATTTCGACTTCTATGCTGACAACCAATTAAATTTCAGCTAACATTTGTCTCTAAACCAATCTTAGCGCGGCTTTTCAGTGACGTCTGTCTGACGACCCCTCCTTTACAATCTGCGCTTCTCTGTCCCTCGCTGTTTCAACCAATACCAGCGCGACACCTGTGACGTCAGTATTGCTCCTGACTACTGACCCCTCCTTTACAAGAGTCGTTCCATGCCCGCTGTTTCAACCAATCCTAGCGCGGCGTTTGTGACGTCAGCTTCCTCTCCGGCAGCTGACCCTCCCTTTACAAAATCGTACGCAAAAACTTTATTTTCTCTACGCTTCTTATTAAAATTCAGTAACAACATAAAACATTCGCTATCGTGCCAGTTTCGCTAAATTGAAAAAGATAGTTTCTCTCACACTTAGTAAAACCTTTCTGTTTACTAAACATACACTACGAGTAAAACCCTTCCGTTTACTCTTCACGTAAGCTTCAGAAATACCTGCTACTTCTTCAATGTTACCCTTTCTAGGTGATATAACATCAAATTTTACCAGCGTATTCCTTTGCTATTACTCACACGCATAGAGTCCCTAACAAGTACTGATAGCCCTGCTTAACTTTTCAGTACTATTTCTACCTGACAGATAACCTCACTGCAGTATGGCTTCCACTTACCATCCGCTATTCAATTTTCCCCCGGGGATTCTAGACAACATAAAGCAAAACTTTTGAACAAACGGATGTTAGTTTATAAAAATAAAATTCTCATTACCCAATTAACAAAGTGTAACCATCCTCTGATAACCAGAAAACTGATCCAGCGCGTATACTAGCAACAAGCATTCATACACCGAATACTCACCTGGGCCCATTCATTCATACTACGCTAGCGATTTCCGCTGGTGGTTCAGTTGTACTCTTTATCAATATCCCTGCTACCAATTACTTTTCTGATTGAAGAGTAATGACTTACCAATGGACCCTTTGATAATTGGGAAATTTAAAATGAGTGACATACATTACATTTCATTACCTCTAAAATAATCACTGAGTCAGAAAGTTTTAAAATGTTTATCTAAAGATTTAGCAGAGTAAATTACTAAACCGCATAATACTTAATCGTATATCAAGGATGAAGTATACTAATAAATCTATTATTGATCAATGACGGTTCCTTAGAAAAAGAAGATAGAGACAGCAGCACAACTAAAGGTTGCATTTATATTTACCTAAAGATGTGAGAACCAAACCCCTTGGCCAAGGAGTTGAGAAAGGGTCCCAGAAAGGATGAAGATCAAGACTTCCGGACCAGGTTCAAACGGGACAGGTGACCTCTCTATCAACGATGCCTGCGTCGTTCCCCTCTCTGACACTTCGCTCCTCCTCGATATCTTCCGTGTTTTCCTTCTAATGGAATCCGCCGCCCCCACCTCAGGACCACTCTGGACAGCGATTCAGCCTGCTTTGGTTTTGCAATAGCATAGGTTCTCTGCTACCGCATCTGTTCATCTGTTCTCTCAGCTCCTGAGCTTGTGCGTCCTAATGCCAATGCTAACTAATTAGCTAATTCTATATCTATTATACCCTTCTATACCCAGGACCTCCCATTAATGTTTCAAATTTATGGGCCCACCACTTCTGATTGGACGGGGACGGGGGTTGATCCTCACACTATGTCAATTTAGTTCAATTTCTTTAAGCCCATTGTTATTAAATACCGCCCCTCACAATTAATACATTTGCTTTATTTCCCACCCGTCTCACGACAAAGTTTAGTACATTGTTTATATAAATTGTTGCATTTTTGCAGGAATATCGCGGATGTAGTGGATTTTGGCCACCAGGTCACGGCCTTGGATGACGTCCAAGTTGACTTCATCGCTGTGCATTGTTTTCCCGGGCGCATGCGTACTTCGCATTGGCTTCAAGCTGCCTCTCCGTTAACCCAGGCCCCATTTACGAACTAATAGAAAGTCAAAGAAGAAAACATTAAAATCACAAATAAATGTTTTCACTGTATACCCCTATTTCTACTCTATTCCCATTTAATTATAAATCTATCCCGCATTAGTAGCATTAGAATACCACAGTTTTAATTGCAGCATATGCGCAAGCTTTAGCACGTGAAAACATTAAGCAGCCATTTTAATACACACTGCGCAGAAGCAAAGTTTTCCTCCAAGCAAAGAAAGACATCATACCACGTGATATGGTTAGCACATGCGCACTGGAATTCCTCGCTTTAGCTGGCATTTTGGATTAGACAAGCGTTACTTATTAGTCTAAACACATAGGCAAGCTTCACTCATATAGTGTTCATGTGTGCATTTATTAGTAGAGACATTACAATGTTTAATAAATTAATACTGTGAGAGGATTGCTTACGAGCAAGTCTCATTCTGAGTTCTTGCTCCATCAACAGTGGCACACAAACACATCCATGTGCGACACACAAGTTAGGTATGCCATACTACATAGCACACTCATGGGCAGACCTCTCATGTTAGTCACTGTATATGGGCTTAACTTTCTTCGCAGGCTTTGGGCTCCGCATTGGCAGTGGGAGGGCTACTATGGTATTGTGAGGAGGCAATTTTAATGTAGGGCTTGACCCTCACTTGGACAGATCCAGGAACATGAGATAGCGTAGGAAGGAGCACCTGCTCAACTGAGTCTTACAATACAAGATGACAGGCTTATTGACATGTGGCAGTGCACCCTCCCCCAGAACAGAGAGGATACTTGTATAGGTGCCACACATAACACCTGGTCTAGAGTTGACTATTGGCTGATGACTCAGGATGTAGTTCCCTGGCTGAGGTCCAATGAACACCTCTCAAGGACTCTCTTGGATCATGCCCCTATCCTCCTTGAACTCACAATCCCCGACTTGCGGAACCGCTCTTTCATGTGGCGACTACCAACCAATGCACTCCCCAACCCAATATTCCGAAATGCGGTTCGATTGGGTGTTATAGAATATTTTCCCTCAACTCACAATCTGTGTCCTCTGCCACCACACTATGGGATGCTCTCAAGGCCTACATTCAGGGGGTATGCATAGCTAAGCAGGCTGGGCCGCTGGGGGGCTGAGGGCGATTCAAACACAACTTGCTAAGCTTGAATCTGATATTCAAGCCCTCAGTTTTGCCTTCTACCTCTCTGGGGATAAGGGCATCCTCACCTCCAGCAAGCAGAAACTTGCTGGGTATGAAGAGAAGGCTGTACGAGAGACGCATTATCTTGGCAAAGAGTCTGTGGCCCGGTGCTTTGGGAAGCGTCATAGGGCGGGGTTAAGCACAGAATGGCAACCTTTTACACTGACCTCTACACCTCCAAGATTGCTCATGATCCAGCCTAATTGGAGTTCTTGGACTATTTTCAGCTCCTCTGGCTTGAACATGTACATCAGCAGTATCTCAATGTCCTGTTCTCGGCTTAAGACATAGTAAATGTGATTCAGAGCCTGCCTGGGGATACATCACAAGGACTCGATGGCCTGACCGACGCTTTTTATAAAGAGTATGCTCAGATTCTTGCTTCTCACCTCCTGGCGGTATATGCTGAGACTGTTAGTTTGTGGCTCTTGCCCTCCACACTGCTTGAGGCAGTGATCCTCACCATTTTAAAACTCTGGAAACCTCACAACCATAGTGACTCCTATCACCCTCTCTCAATCATTTACATGGATAATAAAATTCTTGCTAAATTACTTGCGACTCGCCTAATGCCACTGCTGCCTGGCATTGTCCATCTTGACCAATTAGGTTGTGTGCCTGGGCAAAACACGTCTTATAACATCCACATACTATTTGCGCTCATGCAGTCCATAAACCCACACCTCAAGGTGCTGACCCTCTAGCTTGAAACAACAAAGGCATTTGACTCCTTGGAGTGGCTCTTTCTGGTTCAGCTGCTGGGATGCCTGGGCCTCAGCCCCGTTTTCATTGGCTGTATCAAACTACTTTACATCCTTCTGTGTGCCAGGCTGCTCATTAATGGTGAGATCACAGTCCCTTCCCTATCCTGGGGCACCAGAAAAGGCTGCCATCTCTGACCTATCCTTTTCGCCATTGCGATGGAGCCCTTGGTGGCCTGCCTGCGATAGCACCGTGCACACAGGGGGCTTGGTTTTCATGCTAGACGTATCCTAGACTCCATGTATGCAGGCGATGTCACCCGATACTTGCGAGACCCACATGACAATATATCCCCAGTGGTCCGTGAGGAGGCCCAGTTTGGCTGCCTTACTGGCATCCATGTAAACTGGTCTAAATCAATCATTTTCCCTCTCACATCTGTGACAGAGTGCTTCATTCCTGACTGCCCCATAACATGGGCAGATGGACCAGTCTGCTACCTAGGCATTTGGATCAGTAGAGACATTGATGAGATATGGCAAACCAATTACAGCATGACAGTGACGTTCCCCTTTGCCCTTCATTCTTCCAAAATGCCTATATTGATTCATTAATATTCTCCTTCCACTGACAGCACACTTCTTGAAACACTTCTGCATGCCGCTCTTGACTCTGACTTGGGCTGACAAGCAGCCAAGTGTCTCCTGGGAAATGCTAACTCTTCCCTTTGAACAAGGCAGACTGTGCGCCCCGGACATGGAACTAAACTAATACTGTGCGTCAAGGGCAATATGCGCACTTTAGGATACATCCACACCCCTTTCAACCACATCTGGCCATGAGCTCTCCATCGTGTCCCCCTGCCCGCTAACCACCGCACTATATCTGCCTGCTCGGTGCCCTCGGCTGGAAATAGACAGTGTTGCATGTACGGTCTGGGCATGAAATAGAATGTGACTCCGAGTCAGCTTGAGCATCGCCTACTCACCTAACAATTTGCTCAGTGGGCACCTGAGACAGGTGCTGAGGGGGTATCCTGTCAGTTGACCAGGCTACGTCTCCTCACGCTGGGAGATTCATACCCGGAGGGACGATTTCTCACAGAGCAACATTTAACTGCACTGCCGCACCACTCTCCCCTTGACATTTTCCCATATTTTAGATTTAGAACCAGGCTTCGAGCCCTGCATGACAAATTCCCTGCTGCACCTCTGACATTTCATGGGCTGGACATGATCCTGACCAACCCCTCACTGCGGAAATAGGTCATGCAAGATAAGGTACCTACACGCATCCCCAGGGCGTACTCCGATTGGGCAGCTGTGTTCCACCCCCCCTCTCACTGCTGCATAATGGTGGTATTGCTGCAAGCTGACTAAGGCACTCTCCCCAGCTACCAATTGCAGTTAATCCACATTACATTTCTTCATCAAATGTATCGCACCCCCACCCAGTTACACCGCACGAGGCTCTCGGATGATGCCCACTGCTGCAGTTGCGGACATAACGGCGCTTCCTTCCTCCATTTAACCTGGGAGTGTTCTGTGGTGGAATGCTTCTAGTCGGCTGTCTATGATGTCATTGCCTCAATCACTGACCACAGGCCCCCAAGGTCTCCGTTGGTTGCTCTTTTGGGATACGTCAGGGACATTCCTGATGGGGTCCAATGCTTGACCGCAATGTAATTACTCTTAGCCAGGCTTCGGGTTGCGATACACTGGGGACGCTGCCCTGCGTTCCAAGTGAATAACTGGTTGCCTGACGTAACCTACTGCCAAGAGCAACTAACAGCATATTGGGAATTACTGCCTCAAGGCTCCCGCCTGTTAGACATCTGGCCCCCTTTTTTCACAAATCTTGAATCCCGCACAAACCCTGTGGCAGTCCATAGTACCTCCCAATCCCCTGATAAATGATAGGTATGTCCACAAAAGTGTTGGTACCACTACACGGCTGACCCCCAACCTTAATGGGGTCGAGCCCTCAACTGGAGTGCGCTCCATAGATCAAGATGTCACACGCCTCACAGCCCTCACAGCTCCTGTGTCTATGAAACGATATACTGTGGATCCAATGGGATGCAATTGTTGATCGGTGGTGTGGGTCTGTGGTGCTTTCACTCATGCATTTCAACTTTCTGCGCTGATATTGTGCTTTTGCTCTACCTGTTTTCTGTTGTGGTTGCCTACCTCAACGGTTTGAGGTACTTTGTATTTGTTGTGGCCTTAATGAAACCAAATAAATAAATAACTAGAAAAAAGGTGGGGGGAAATTCTTCATTATGGACCATAGAAAAGTATACAAATATTGAAAGACAGGGGCTTCCAGCGTGAGTCCAAAATTGAGTCTACCTTGGGTTTAAATGTTCAGCTATGGACCCAACATCTCTAAATTATTAGCCCTATCTTATGCAGCTGTGGTAAAGGAAATGTGGGAATATGCTGTAAGAACCACATTAAAGGCATAGAAAGGAAAATATTATTGTGCCTGCAAATCGTAGAACAGGAACGTGGGCCCTGGAACAAGACTTTGAACTGTGTGAACTGTATGCTACTGAAAGTTAATTTTAAGGGGAAATAATGTGGGAGCACCTTTCCCCCAAAACATTTCTAATAAACTAGGAGTTGGGGGAACTAAATGTATGGTAAATATGTAAAAAAAATAAAAATGTAAAAAAATACAAAATGACAATTTTGCATGCCTTCCCAGAGTTCAGTGACCAGATAGATTCAATATGCCATGTAACTGGAAGGTGACCTGCAATATCTCAATTACGTATAACTGGGGGCATTTTCTTGACCATAACACGTGATCTCTCAAATATTCTGTAAAGTTAAAGAAATAAAAAAAGTAGAATATCCGGGCCTCTACTTGCACTTCATCTAGATGCAGTGCGAGTTGCTCATGTAATCAATTACAAATATGAAGCTGACAGCACCTTGTAAATACGATCATCTCTGGGTGAGGTATTTTCCAAGTTCGTCAAATACCAGCTATTCTAGTTACAAGTAGAATTTGTCATTTTCACACCAAATTACCCATGTATTGGAATTTACCCTGGGAAAATATATCGGGAAACAGTAATGACTGCAATACTGGTAATTCTGGTATGTGCTGGAATAGGGTTCTTGGAATTGGAGGCTTAAAAAGCACAGTGTCTGTCTGTTACCTTTCTTCAACCATGCTTACACACCAGGCAAGCACGGGCATTTACATTAGGACCAAGCGTGAAAACAAAGTAGTCTTATGGTAGCATATGGTTTTAGGGTGGGTATTTGACTATTTTTGTTATGCGGTTTTCAAAAGAGGTTACTTCTCATAATTCAAATATATTGCCATATTTCTTTTGTGTTTGAAATGTTGTACTTGCTGAAACAATTCTATAGGAAAAGAAGTGATTGTTCACTTACTTCTCATCTCGATTTCAGTATCTGAAAGAAGGGGGGAGGTCAAGAGACCTGTATGTCAATGGCCTCCCTCCAGTTGCCCTTAAAGGGGCTGATTCACAAACTGCACTAAGTGAACTAGGCCCAATATGTTTAGTGTCCATCCATGATCTGAACCAGGCAGTGATTAGTGGCATTGATCTAGTTAAACCGAGACAGGCGTGCCTTGCTCACTGTGCAGCAGGACTCAAGCTAACCCGTACAGATGAGGCCTAGGTAGGCCCAAACCGGTCCGCGGTTACTTATATTCCGTCTGCAGCGGACATGGCCTGCCAGTTTGACCTGGACAGTTCCTACTGTAGCAGGACCATGAAAAATGTGCATCTTACTGGTCTCTGTTTAGTATTGCGTAGTGGGTGAAAAACAGTGGTCTGGAATGTTGCTTGAGTCATCACAAGTGGCTGAGATGAATTCAAGCATTCCCTCCGTCAATTCCTTGGTACAATAGAAGCCCCTGAGTGTGATGTGTATGCCCAGGCATGGCTCCAGTGCTCACTGTGACATAGGAGCCAACATATAGCTCATATATACCACAATGACGAGGCTTGGGTAGGCCAAAAGCAATCTGGATTGTGTGTCTGTCACCATCTGGAGGGGATCTGCATAGAAGTTTAGGCAGGGCAGCTCATATTGGAGTAGGACCAAGAAGGTTTTGCATAGGACTGGTCTCTGTCTGGACTGCATAGTGGGCAAAATCCAATGGACTGGAATGCAGCCCTTCTTAACAGCCAGTGACTAAGTTTAAGTCAAGCATTCCTTCTATCACTTTGTTTTTGTTGAAGTAGACGCCCTAGGTATGCTCCTACGCTCATGGCGGCAGTGAGCTCTAGCTTTGCCTCACTGATGGCACCTATGTAGGTAGAAACAAATCTGTCCTTGAGGTTCTTCTGCAGGATAGTTGTATACCACCAAACCATGCAGTGAGTGGAGCGGCTGTCGCATTTGAGCATCGATTTTCTGTTGACTGATAAAGGGATTAAGGAAGCAGTGGTTGGCCTTCACTTTCCAGGTGAAAGCAACTGCAGTAAAGGAGCTGGGGACTGGGATCTAATGTCCTACTGTACCCATCATGGCTGCATTCATGTCTGTATGGTGGATATTGTCCTGGAGTGATAAGAGCACTTGTTATTTCTGAATGTACGGCTTGTGGCCCTTAAGTGAAACAACAAATTGTCCGATTCATTCACTGGATTTGTCAGTGTTAAACCACGCACCAGCAGTTTCCAGCACATCATGGAAAACTTGTGCTGCACTTTCTGACTACGAAGACATTTAAAGTAAACATTTGTGAATATCGAGCAGGCCATTAAGACTATTTTGCACTCCTACTTACACTAAAGTGTTCGTTTTTATGTGCAAATGTATGTGCAAATCCAGGGGGACAATGTATAAACTCTGTCCTGTACTATTAAATATAAATTGTTTTCTGGCCCAAAATGTCTTTTGCTCTTCAGCCCCTACATTTGTTTTGGCAATAAAACTCTGAGACAATGATGGACATTTCACGATTATTACACATACCCACTTTTTTGTTGTTTTCTCTTCTGATGATGGCTTTCATAGGTGTGAAGTTGCTTTTATCACCTGCCGATCATTACAATCTTTAAATTACAAACGTAAATAGCATTGATCTAGCTGGTGTTATCTCAGGATAAAAATGCATAAGATGAAGTGCCTGCTCTAAACACCTGCCTAACTACAATGTGGAGGTAAACCGGGTCAAACCAATGTGCATGTTAATAAGTCTCCTGTAGCGCTATTCACGGTTTCAGGAGGAACGCTGAAAGCATTTTATGTTCCCGTTTCAACTACTTCACAGCATGTGATTACAGCTAACTTTACTTGTTTTTCCCCCAATGGGCTTAAAAGGATGCAAATTGTCTTTTTTAATTGTTTATGAGAACTCATTAAATTTTCGCTTTATGCTGAGACCTCATTAGTTTAATCAGCTGTTGTTTCGTCCTCCCGGAAAAAAGAATGCATGGCTAATTGCTGGATGCATTTTTCCTATTCAATTTCAACATCCTCACAAATTTGAAGAGAAATGAGAGCCTACAGGACACGGTGCTTTTAAGAAATAAACAACAAAATTGACAGCTGTGTGGCAGACGATGGCTTTCTGTACCGTTTGGAATCTGAGGTTTACCTACTTTATGCATGATGTGAATGAATTGACTTTCTATTTATGGGTCAAAGAATACTGAAAGGGATTATCAAGATGCTGTAATTGGTTTGGCCTCTAGACACCATCAATTGAAGGATCACTGAGATCAAATATTGCTTGATTCCACGGTGCAATTTTTTAACTACAATTAACCTTGCAAGATGAGGAGGACCTCACTTCGTCATGTAATTTAAATATTATCTATTAACCGTCAAATTTGCATTTGTTTGAAAAACACCTTTTGATATGGAAATCGCCTGCAAGATCCATGGTAAATATCTGTGGGCTACTGAGTCCCTAAAACACTTTCTGACATCCGGCATTTCGTTTTCTTAACTATAAGCTCCTGCTTTTCTGCTGGAAAGAATTTTCAAACATTGTCTGTTGCAAATATTGGTCAAATATTGTCATCTTTTGATCATAAATCCAGCAGCTTACTCATACGTCTGCAGTTCACAGTTTTCATCTGTTTTTCACAGTTTGTTTATACTTTTTTATCATCACACGTCAAACTCATGATATGAGATTGTGATGTTCATGTGAATTTTGACTTGTCTTCTCAGAGACGTTTTAATGCTTGGGCAAAGTGGGCTCTGGCCCAGGGCCCCCCCAGCCTTTCAGGGGGCCCACTGACAGAGCAGGTCTGTTCTGCATAGTCTTGCCCTAATGACCTTGAATATTTCTTAAGTGTATTGTTTTAAATACCGGTTTTCTTTTAATTTATTTTTAATGTACATGATGTGTGAGAGTCCAGTGCAGACATTTTGCAGAGAAATGTTGTATTTGTTTCATGCAACATCCATAAAAAAGTTTCTATTAGATCAAAACAGGGCCTCACATATGAGAAATGGGAGGGTGTCACAGAGATTATTTGCAGTGATATATTGAAAACAAACATAACTATCCCTGAATTTTAGATGTACACCGTTAGAATTTGGACGAGGGTTCCTGTGCACTGCCAGGGACCTAGCCAAAGAGGGCGTGAAAGAGCTGAAATTGGATCATAAATTCAAAGCTGTTCCGAACACAGGCCCCAAAATACGTTTGGCCCAGGGCCCCCAAAAACCTTAAGATGTCCCTGTGTCTTCTGATCCTAGGGCGCAGTGGCTGATCCAGGGTCCATTGAGATGGCACTGCTCCTTCTGCAACTTGACATTTGCACTCCTTTCTAACCAATGGAACCTGGCCACACCTCCTTTATTTTTTTGACCCATCAAATTACCGATCGAATTTTCAGTCTTTAATCTTCTCGGATTTGCCTGCTAATTCCAAAAGTGTAACCCCAGCCACTGCACTGCTTTTCATGATTGGGATCCTACTAACCTCACCTATGTGGAACCATTAGGCTGCCATTGTACTTAAGGTTTGTTTATCTCCGTTTTCAGAGGTCAAGGCATAAGGTCCTGGCTCCCCTAAACATGCAGTGGTTACTGTCTCAAGCTCCTGATCATTTATTTTTTGATTTTGATCCCAGGAAGCCATCACAGAAAGGAGTGAGCCTTCATCTCCTTCTGAGTACTCCCCTCAACATATTCCATCCACAGCTAGTGTAATATCTGGGTCAGTGATTATGCCTCATGGCCTCTTCTTACACTCCTTGTTTGCATGCCACCACATGGGACCACATCTCGGGTTCCACCTTTGTGCTGCCTGAGCTTCCTATGGAGAGGCAGGCACAGAGAACAATGCCATCCTGTAGGCAATGTTTAAGAGAACCTCCACAAATGACCCAGGGCAATTTTCAGAAGAGAACTTTGTGACTTATAGAAACAACGTAACCACATGCGACAATTACTATGAAGACAAACGCCATTGCCTGTCCGCAGGTAATTTAGGACCGATTTTTTCCTAAAACAAAACGCTTCCACCAAAAATATTTGCATTTCCTCCATAAAAATTCAGTGACTCAGTGACTGACTGCACCAATGTGCTCACTAGCTTGGGCTCGACATCTAATCCATGAGAGAACCTATTGCTTGCTCTGATGATGGCTGGAAACATTGCACTCAGAGAACAGAATAGTTGTATGACCATAATAAACAAAAAGCAGGAAATTAAACTCATGTTCCCTTTGTCTTTGTTTGGTAGTTTACATGCCTTTTAGTTTAATGGATTGTCATTCAACGCAAATCACTCATTGCGTGTGTCCACACTGTATTCTGTGCCCTGTTTCATGGTGTCTATTAATTGCATGTCAAAATATATTGTCTGATTACAGAACCTAAAGACATTCAGGTATCTTGTTTCATTTAGCATTGCTTCTTAAATTATAAAACACTAAATAATTTCTGTTTATGAACTCAAACCCTAGTTAACATGGTCTAAATAAATGAAAAACACAAATAATTCACTCTGAGGATCACATTTCGAAAAATGATCTTTGCACTGAAGCAGTAGTGCTTTTCAACCAAGAAATAGGCTTCCCTTTGCACGTCTCCACCATTGTCTCCCCCTTTGCTCCTAATAGGGCACATAGGGAATGTCATAACTAGTTCACTGCATTCGTGCCTGCACTTCATCTTTACCGCCTCAAAGCCAGTCATATCTGTTATCTGGCAGGGTACTCATTATCTCATGCCCCCCATGTTTTAAGCCCTCCTTCTCTTACGGTGAGTGAAGGCAGGGCTACATCCTCCTTACAGCCCTATGACTGAATGACACACTTCAGCCCCCCATTTCATCTTAACAAGATGTCGCGGTAGAAGTCCATCAGACATTGTGGTGACATTACCATCTAAAGAGTAACTAGGCCACATTTTCCCATAGCAAGCAACATGTGCTAGAATTACATGGTTGTTAACTATTACACTTCTGTGTATCCAAATCACTTTCACTCAGCCCACTTCACACACATTACACTATAGAGACTTTATTCTCACAAAAACCCAATACCAATTCCTGTTATTGTACCATAATGCTAACATCAGTTGTGTTCACTAACGCACCACTGTTAGGTACAACGATGAACCCAGGGTCCAGCATATCTGCTCAGAGAGCTTCCGATCCTTTTGATCTACACCACATATTTCTTCCACCCACAAGAGGGCTACAATACATTCTTGCATTCCAAAATATCCTCTGTTGACAATTTTTTCCAGACTGAATGGTCAAACCATGTCCTTTTTCACATGACTCACCAATTTAACTTTCACAATATATAACTAATAAAACACAATATTAGTGTTGGTTGCTTGAATCATTTGACTCCATTAGCCCTTGCAAGCAAAGCGAACAACTTTATTGCTTTGACCCCACCCAACATCCAAAATTAACAACATCACTCCAACACCCACTGTCCACACAGTTGCCCGCTCTCCAATAGAAAGATTTGCTCTTCTCATGCTCTTATAATAATATAACAAGCCGAATTCCCCCTATTACTTTTCTGAAGCGGTAATGACAGTGTGAACATTTGTTAGAGCTCTCCCTTAATCTGTCTTCAAACCTCTTTCCTCCAGTGAAATCAATTGTCTACTCTATTGATCAAATTGCTTTCAGCATCATCAAAAAAGCTAGCATGCCACATTTTGACTACCAATTCGCAACCTCTACATGCCAACTGGACTACACCCCCTCCCTCCTTAACAAGCTGGTCAAGTCTTTTCCAATTGAAAAAACCTTTTCCTAACTCAAAAAATTTGTCGTCTTATCACCAAATTACAAGACTCCTTCACAAGTTTATTGAAAGAGTTGCAGCCACCCAAGCAGGTGCTCATATTTCATAGGACAATCGTCTGCATCGCTGCAAATATCATGTTTTCCTCATGTGCAGTTCACATAGAGCCTCTCTCCAGGATGTAGAAGGTGTTCAAAGTATACTGGATGATTAGCCTGTCTGTCTTCTAGTCCAGTAAAGCTGATTAGTGACAACTCCACCTTAAGACCCCCATATCAGTGCCTTACTCTTGACTATATAATGACCAAACCTCCACCAAATTGGCAAATTGTTCTCTTCTGGACGATCACTTTTCATGTTAAAAAAAAGCAAAGAAACGAATCCCTATTCTGTGAATAAGGAATCAGGATATGGAATTTCGAATTATGGATTGTAATTTTGCTAACCTTACTTAAACATTTGGGCTGAAAATGCTGCGTGTGTTTTGAAGTGTATATTATAAAACTAAGTGGACTATTTAGGAATTGGGAATGCTAAAAATTGGTGGATGTCCATTCTCATTTAGTGGTGGGTGAAACACCTAATTTCAGCTGGGGTAGACCCAGTTGACTCAGCACTGCCATTCACCACATGCCTGCCCAGGCTGCCAGTATAAGAGGGTAAGAAGGCCCATTATATTCAGGGCAGACCTTTGATCATGATTTTAATATTCTCAAACATAGTTTAAAACATTGCAATCGTGATAAGAAAAAGAATAATGAATAATGATCCATTGTATATCCAATGTGTGAGGGTCAGTGACTTTTATTTTCGCAGGAAAAAAATCCCTGCTTTGGAGGTTTGTTTCTGCAAAATGCCCATCTGGCTAGCATTTGCCATAAGTGTAGTGGGGGCATTTTCACGCCAAGTCGGTAGCTATCTCTCCATATGATGGACGCTTTAACTGCAAATCTGGTGTAGGTGGGGCCTCTGCTGCTCTGGAAAATTGGCAGATTGCCAGTCAAACTCTATATAACACTTACATCTGACTATTTCTATTTGAAAAAGTTGATACTTGTTTTTAGTCAAACAGCATTAATTTTTAGGTTTTACATGTAATGGCACTTGCGCCATTCAAAACAACTTTTTTACATTCTATACATGCTCTATGGGGCTTCTGGTCAGCCCCCTTCATCCATTGGCTACTTCGGCTGAGGAACCTTCAGCAACTGACTTAAGACATTGTCAATCACATCTTGGATCAGCCCATGTGTGTATTTTATTCTCATATTACTGCTTTTGTGTGCATCATTGCACTTCCTTTGGAATGCATATGGGACTATTTTACATCTGAAAAGTACACTCTGTCATCAAACATCGAACTCTTTATCTCAGCCACTGTATACACAAAGCAAACCTTTTGGTAATTGTCTTGAAATGCAGCAGAATTTTTAATGAATTTGCCTGAGTTCAAGTGCAAACATCGAACTTATGGTCTATGTCTATACTTGTTAAAATTGTAATTGTTTATTTATGTCAGACACAGACACCAGTAACCGGCCTCAGTGCAAGGAATTTGAGTGCCAACTGTAAAAAAAAAAAAAAAGCAGTTTGAAACTTTGTTGTCCTGCTACCCTAGCAATGGGGATATTTTTAAACATTTTTTGCAATGTGGTTCCATCTTGTGGCCCCTCGTGGTATTGCCATAAGGCCGCTGCACATAGTGGCTTAGTGCGGTGCAGCCTTGACAGTTATTAAGGGGTTATCAGCAATAATTCAGCCATTTATGCCATGAATTAATATGGATATGTCCCAGCATTATTGAAGGAGCATCTATAATGTCATAAAAAAACATAAGTCCCAGATACATTTGGATACTGATAGTGTGGTTTTCATGTTGGTAAATCAAATAGAATACACGTAATGGGTAATATGGCATATGTACATGCCAAACGAAATGATTAAAAAGCACATTAATAACCCTACAAAATAAAGCAATTTATGCATTTTAATATCAAGTGCAAATCATCTCTCTATAAAGTCACAATTTGCAAGTATGTTTTGAAACAATACTTCTTTTAGCTAATAAGTATCTATAAAATATTTATATTTTTGTACCATGGACATTAGCCCCATGCAAAAAAAGTTAACATACACCAGAGTAATTTGTGTATTTTCGAAAATTTTGAGTTATGTAAAATTCCAGAGATGACAGCATTACGCCAAGTCGAGTAATTATGCCAAAGTTCATGGCAAAATTACAGCACAGGAGCACCAGAACGACACAAATAACCAGAACGTGAGTGGCTGTTATTCACAGCGAATGTGATTTTTGCACTACTTTCTTTAGCGCGAAATGCGTACTAGCGCAAAAGTTAAATATAGCACTAAATAACAGGTTTGCATTTTGTGCAATTACGTGTAATTTTGCGTTTTTTGTGAAGTTGTATGCATTTACCCAAAGCTAGGCAAGTTTCGCCCGTTAATGAATATCATAGCAGGAAAGGAAAAGACATTATGCACAACTGGCATTATTAGGGATGACAGATTAGAAAGAATTAAAAGGCTACTCAATTTTAGCCAGGGCTCATTGAAATTCCTGATATTTGCTTATAACTATACCCCAATAAAAAGTGGAAACAAAAATATACTTGGTAGAGCTTTCATATATAAACGTTAGTGCCAGTCTATTGTCGTTCAAGTGCACTTAAGTCATGGGGGGCGGTTCTCTGGAAGATTTCGACATCTGCCCCTGGAAGTTTACTGCCTGGTATGGGATGAGATTTTCTACATTCAAATTCACAAACGATTCGAAGAGAACTCCTAAAAACATGCAACAGCCACAGGTTTCCACGAGTACCCCTTGGATTCTTTTGTGAATTCTAAATTACTGTAAGAAAAGGATTTCCTACATGCACAATGGTACACAGGGTCCAATCAGATATCGAATTAAAAATGCCTTACATGTGAGCAATTGAACATTTTTGCTTCAATTGGAAAATAGTTTACAGCGTGTGGAAAGCCCTTCCCTTATACCTCTAATAAGTTTAGCCTGCAAGCCAACAAACACGTTCGAATGGATTTGGAAATCAGCCTCAGGGCATCTGCTTGAATCATCTCTATCAAGTATCATCGATTTCAGTGCACACAGGGATAGTTATCAATGTTTGCAAAGATATTATATCAACAAATGGTGCTTGACTGCTGCAGCCGTACATGACATATTCAATCCACGACCAAAAGTTCCCACTTCTGCCTTAGACACTTCTGTCTTGGGAATGATGGCTAGAAGACCAGGTGTAGCTCAACCACATGAGTATGTATGATCCGTCATTCCTTTTAGCTTAGTTCCATTGGTCTTTTAATAAAATAGGACACACGATTGGGGCGGTCCATCAAGACCTCAGCGCTATGAAAACACAGCTTATAGTGTCATAAAAATACTCTCTCTAAAGAGAACAAAAGTTATATATTTTATGCCTGTCTTGACAGGGCAAAAGACACACAATTGTGTGTCTTTTGCTGTCTTGACAGGGCAGCTGCCAAGAATACATTTTGATTAAATAAAACAATTGATTCTGTCGTTTTTTTCTCCAATTGCTTAGAGTACGCAAGTAGCAACGGCTTACTTATAACACATACCAATGATTTGAGAAAAAAGGAATAAAATACCATAACACACACCAAAATTAGTATTCAATAATGTATTCAGAAATAGATATCAAATATTCATGGCTGTCGCAATTTACAAATTCAATTGCAATAGGGAATAGGGAATAAGTGACTGTGGTGAAAAGGTGACATGTGGTGATTGGTGACATTGATAGTGCACTATATACAAGACAAATAAACGTGCATTCAAGAGAGGGGAGAAGAATTTCTGTTTGTCCTTATTATTTTAGATCACAGTGAGATGATGTTAGGAAACACTTTGGGAAGCGCGCCTTCGCGTTAAAAAGTGTTTTTTTAATTTAATTGACTCACGTATTATTTCTCTAGTAAATCATTTGACTGGCTTTTACTTATTATTTCTCTAGTAAATCATTTGACTGGCTATAACAAAAGACTCCAACCGACGGGTGGAAGTCGATTAAAGAATACTATTGAGGTATGTCACATTTAAAGCGGACTACTCATACAAAAGACAATAGTAACACTGTCAGTCACTGAATTAGTCCTTGTCATTTTCTCGTAGGCTCCAACCGGCTGGTGGAGTACTGAGAGGTTGTAATCTTAAGCCCTTCTTTTAATAAGAGGCACTTGATACTCGCAGACACACTAAAGAATCTGCATTTTGGTAAGCTTAACTCTGGAAGCCAAACAGTTACTTTATAATTTTGTTTTATAACACACACCTGATCTAGCTCTTCAATTAAACCCATAGGCTGCCTACTCCCCCCTCCTGTCCTGAAGAAGACCCACCTTGACGCACTTTACTTTTGCGCTACCAACTGGGTCGAAACGTCGACGTACCACATATGTCTGCACAACGCTCATGATCACAGTTTAACTTACCAATGGATCCTGTAGCATATGTGCTAAAATAATAAGGACAAACAGAAATTCTTCTCCCCTCTCTTGAATGCACTTTTATTTGTATTGTATATAGTGCACTCTCAACGTCACCAATCACCACATGTCACCTTTTCACCACAGTCACTTATTCTCTATTGCAATTGAATTTGTAAATTGCGACAGCCATGAATATTTGATATCTATTTCTGAATACATTATTGAATACTAATTTTGGTGTGTGTTATGGTATTTTATTCCTTTTTTCTCAAATCATTGGTATGTGTTATAAGTAAGCCGTTGCTACTTGCGTACTCTAAGCAATTGAAAAAAACCCGACAGAACCAATTGTTTTATTTAATACGTATACCCAGGTTCTGAGGGACACCGGATCGCCCCATTACTTTTTCCAAGAATACATTTTGGGCCTTTTATTCTTTTTATGTTTGAAAATATCCTCAGTTGAGTCCTCCCAATACTATATAGAAGTTATCCTCTGTATTGGTGTTACAGAAGGACGGAACTACTTCCATATACTTTCACTGCTAGAGATGTAATCATCACAATGAACAGACGTGAAATGTATTTATATCCCATATATGGTAAACAGGGAAGGGAAAGTTTTGAATACTAAATGCAAGAAGCTTGTGGCGTGTACTCTTCATCCATTAACACTTTGCATCAGGAGCAGAAACAGAGTCAGTAAACGTATATTCAATGAAGAAGAAACAAAGCAGTTGAAGGATTTAACACATGAGGTCAGGGCTGGGGTAGGGTAAGAGTGGCGAATGACCTTAGGTTTCAATAGTGCGTTTTACAATATCTATAACATAATAAAACACGCCAGAAACGAAGTCTATGTATGTAAGGGAGTATGCATACGATTTATTTTTTTATTTTTAAACAGACTTTATAAATTTTCATCATCAACCACCGCCAAACAACCCAAGTTAGGACAGTGATATCCCCTGCGTACAAGTCTCAATTATATAGTAACATCCGTAACAACATATGAAACCCACCCTCCATTGGCCGCCCCTTCTCCTAGTCGTGCCCAACAATTAGATCGACCAATGTTTGTGTTCCAGTTAGAATCGCCATAGCACATTCGCTACCAGGTAGACAGCTGTCTAAATTCTGGGCTCTGTGGCATCTTAAAGGAGTGCAACCCCGGTAGGCAAAAACTCAATTCGAGCAGCTCTACTCAGATGGCAGTACCCACTGGGTGACATCGCCATCGGCGGGCGATCTGGGTTTTTCATACAATTCACTAGCACCACCCAGGCCCTGGCCAGATCAAGGAAGCCGCAGCCATGTCTGGTTTCATTAAGCAGTGCTGAAATGTAATACTCCGCCCACCTCACCAACTCTGTTTCCCATGTTGCCATTCTGGGTCCCCCAGGAGCCTTCCAATTCCTAGTGATTTCCTGCTTTGCTAGTATAAGGTCCAGGTCCTGGAGTATGGTGGCGCCCGGTGCGACAATCAGTTTTGGTGCCCCCACACCCCATGACCGCTTCCTCTGATTCTCTCACTACCACCGGGCAAAAGTGCCCCTCATCTCTCCAATTATAGGTTATGCTAAACAAGTGCCCCCCCCTGAGGTCAGCGTCCACTCCACAGGTTAGCGCCCAGTGCGGCCGCACTGGTCGCACTGCCCTAAAGCCAGCCCAGCCTGGAACCCATACATGGCCCTAGCAGTATGCGGAAACCCGCTTAGTAAGCAGTGCCCTGGGGTGCATTGGACCTCTCTCTCAATGATATCCACCACTCTGCTTGTGACTTCTGACCAGTAGGCCGTGAGCACCGGGCAACTCCATAACATGTGAATAAACTCCCTTCCCACCTCCCCGCATCTCAGACAGGCCGCCCCCATTGAATTGAAATATCGATTAATTATTCCGAGGGTGAGGTACTGAAAACTGGTATTTCTCAATACTTGAGGCACTTGTTCTAAGATAGTCACCCAGTCGCTTTATGGTATAGGGAACCCCAGATCTTACTGTCACCGGGCCTGCAGGGAAGTCAGGGGCAACATCTTGTCCTCTCTAATCGTGCGATATAAGCAGGTGACAGCTTTGTTAGTGCCAGATGAGGTGATTATATAGTGACAACTTTTATGGTGTGGCAACACCACAAGGCCCGTGCCCCAATGTCCACTAACTGCAGCCGTGACTGTTCCATGGAGAAGAAAGTGGCCCGGAGGCAGATCAAGTTCCGATCGGACCTCCTTAAATGGGTGGACCGCCGCAGGTCAATACAAGTCACCTGTGATTGTTACACCTGCAGTTACCCAGTCCGTGAGGTCACGCCAGTTTCCACCGTAGGGCAGTACTTCCAGCATTTTCATGGGTATATCAGCTGAGTACTGGACCCTCACACGTGTTTTGCAGGCAACGAGTCCAGCAATGGAGCAGCACATGAAATTCAGTGGTATCACACCTAAGATGGCCAAGCATGTGTACAAAATATGCTATGGAATGTGGGAAAAGAAATGGAGGAGAAAGGCAATTTTATGATGCCATCCTGGGACTTAGCTCCCCTGGGAAATAGATGGGGTGAGAATGGAGTAGGGTTTATAGAGACAGATGAGGTCCTATGTTTCAAGAAACCTGGCCAGTTAATAAGACAGTAAATGATTCTTATCCAAATAGTGAATTATGGATAACATTTGTAATAATGCATAAATGTTGTCTATTTTGAAGAGAACAGTTCTATTCAAGGTACAAAAATTAGAGTAAGATCAGGACAAAGTTTTAATACCAATAATGGCATGAGAAAATTGGAAGATTCCTAGTAAATATTGATAAATATTTGTTCCCCTAGCAATGTCGAAGACAGATAAGTATTTAACTGATTTGATCATTGTAAAAGGAAATCACTCGAAAGTTCCTAACATCATTGATGTCACCACAAGAGAATTATTTCTAATTTTCACAAGACAAAATATACATGGGATAGAAGCATCAAATTGATGGGTGAACCAGGAATGTCAATAAAGTCATTATAGGACGTCGGTGCTCAAAGTATGTAACCATTCAGGATTTGTAGGGTGGGCTGTGTTAGACTCCTCTAGTGACTAGCAATGTGTGACAGATCTCTTCAGTCTTGCAAGACTGTTTGTTTAGTATTGATTGATAGTTAAGCAGGCAGGTATAGTTTATATCTGTTGCTTCCAGTTGCAACAAGGTTCTGCTGGTCCTTTCATGCATTATATGACTGCCCCGTTGATGATGAGGCAGTAGTCAGCAAACTGATACATGATGCCATGTTGTAGCAAAGATTATTACTTTAGATTGAGGCTGGAGTTACTGTTCTGTTTTTTTCACATTTGTTTATTAGCATTTATTATCATTACAATATACATTAATTCAGTATCCAATAACATTATACCTATCATCCTGGATAATGAAGGAGGAATGTTCTTGTTTTCAGACTAGCATAATCCATACCTTTATGTAAAAGAGTTACTATTCTCAATCTTTTGCTTAGAGAAAAGAGGAAGGGCAGACATTGTTTACTATGTCTGTGATGTGGGAAGTCTGTTATGGTTAGAGTCATCCATCTCATTAGTTATTACTTTTTCAAACTCATATATCGTTCTTAATTTTCTTTTCCCAGACATACACATAAACAAACAAAAAGATTTGAAATAAGAGCAAACACCGTGGAAAAGATTCCAATCACCCCCGTTTTCTATGGTTGTGTTGGAGAAGGGTTTCTTCACCAGAAAAAATATTTTCCTGGTGGTGACAAAAAATAAACAAATGAATTCATATGATAGAATATTTTACCACCTAACTTACTTGTCAGGATTGTTGATGCTGCAGACAGTCTAATGCTTAGTCCCAAATATTTTCGTGATTCCTCAAATAGAGAAACATCTAATTAGATCATTGAAAGAAACCATAGGAGATTCATGACTTTTACAATTATGCTTGTGGAAGTGCCTTATTAATTCTTGAACATTTTTTTATTCAATAAACAATAGAACCTAAGAGTGAATGGGCCGTGACTGTTCAAATAAACAAACTGATAAAAAGAAATAAGAAATTCAGTTATAAACAGAGACAAGTCTTTTTTCAAGTCATAGGGCTTTTAAAGTAAAAGTAAGGTCCATGGTTGGTTATATGAGTATGGGCTAGGCAATAAGACATATTAGGCCACGGATACTATAAAGGACTCCATTTTAGACCACTGTAGGAACCCCAAGAGCAACTCCACTGGTGCAGGTTATAGGTATTATTAGCAGTGCATTTGTTACTACTTCAACAAATCTTACTCTGATAAAAATATGTTTTAAAAAAGAGGCGGGAAGGAATCAATACCCAATAAATGTATTCAGAAAATGGAGAAGTCAAAAAAGGTGATTTTATGGAGCCTCACAAAACATGTTAGCAGAAAACTACTAAAATCTAACAAAGGACACCTAGCTGATGGAAAGGGGGTGGGTCCATGTTTAGGTAGATCAAAAGTAACCTACAAATGTGAAAGAAAACAATGAATAAAATAGTTAACATTTATAATATTGAGCCATCTTCAGTTTTGAAAATTTGGTACATGATAATATTCAATAGAAATAGAGTCCACGGAACTAGAGTCCACGGAACTTTACAAATCCTGAGAAAGAGGGCACACATATAAAACTATCTAGCATTACTCAATTTGTACTGGTTGTAGCAGCTGATGGGCACAGGCACACATTACATAACCATCCTTCCCTAGTCCCAGTCCTTAAAAAATAAGATAGTTCCACTCCCCAGTCATCATATGACCTAGCTTAAACGATTCTGCGAACCACTCCACTCCCACTCCCACTCCCATTTCCTTACTCTACAAGCTCCACTGCTGTTAAAAAACCTTGAATGAGGGATGGGGTTTTCTCACATCCGGTTTGTTCTGTCTTCTCCTTTCAAATATGCACCATGGTGGGTCTAGTTGGGCTACGCCTGTATGCTTGACATATTCTGCTACACTGATTCCATATAACAGGAGGCATCAGATATGAGCCAAAACGTTTATTGCAGCGAAGCCCACATTGAGAAGTAAGGCCCAAATTCAGGTAAGCATCATCTGTTTATTAGTGAGTCCAACCTGGGTAAGTAGTGGATAGCAGTGGTGTTCCTTTCCTAGTAGGTGACCAGATTTTGAGACTCCAGAAAAGGCGGATTTCTTTCCATAACAAAGGGGCCGATTCCGATGTCGGACGGACTCAGGTCCGTCCGACATCGGTCAGGAGCCGTAACCGACCGACCTGCTGTCGTCGGTTACGGCCCTGCAAGTACGAGTATACTACACAATGGGAGCATGCATTCCGAGCGGAATGCATGCTTGCATTGTGGAAAGCAGGGGTGCAGTTCATCCCTGCACCCTGTGGCCGGCACCCCAAGGTGCCTGCCACCGGGTGCAGGGATCAACAGAGGGGCACCATAGGTGCCCCAGGCCGTCATTCGGCGGCCTCGCACCCATGGGGGCCCTACTGGGGGCCCCCAAAGACAGTAACCAACTGCCTTTTCCTGCCGGAAAGACCGGCACGAAAAGGCAGTGAAATACTGCCATCGTATTCCCTCGGTCGTGAAGAGGCGGCCGGGGGAGTACTGAAGGATTTCCGGACAGCGGACGGGCTCTCCGAGCCCGTCGTAAGCCATCCGGAAATCCCAGTCGGATTCCTTTCCGACCGAGCCCATCGGAATGGCTCGGTCGGAAAGGAATCCGGCCGGCACGTTCCGATTCGGTCGGAAGGGCTCCGACCATCGTTCGGTGCCCTTCCGGCCGAAATCGGAATCGGCCCCAAAGTCTCTAGGGTGCTAGGTGAAGAAATATAAGTGCAAATAACTGTGAACATTTTTTTCAACAGGTGGCCGCAACATATTCAATGAGTGGCAAAGTCTGATTGATCCTCTTTTTTTATCTAGTTTTTTGCCTGTTGTTCAGGTCAGGGGTGTAGTGAGAAAATGGCTGAAAGCCTTCATGCTTAGCCAGTCCTAAGGCGATGCCAGGCTTCAACTTTGTTACTATAATCCGGTCTACTACACTTCTGGGGGCTAATGTTTTAATTTCCTGACTTCAGCCTGCAAGTTAAGGGTCCTTGTTCCTTTACCTTTACTTTTGGGATTATTTACATTTTGGGCTAGTCCTATGGGCTGATTGTGTTCCTTTTCCAGCTTCCAAAGTCATAATTTCTCCAATTACTTCATGGACGAAGACAGGGTATATCAGAGGGAGGACGTTGAGCCACCATCTCTTTCTAAGGAGCAGAGTCAAGCCCTGGTTTGTTTCCTATCAGATGTGTATCAGTATTCTAGAGAGCATCAGAGTTTAACAGGTGTTCCTGATCCAAATGATCCTATTTCATCTATCTCCTGCTGGAAAGTGTGTTTTTGGGGAACTTGCTTTGCACCTCCTGAATAGGACAATTTTCCTGATCCAGAACCAGCTCCCAAAAGGTCAGATTTTCCAGCAGTCTTTAGATATCCACCAGAAAATCTCCAGCTTCATGCAGAAGAGGAGCTTACCAGTACCAGTTTGGGCATGATCTAACAGTTGCAGGCTCACCCTCTTCCTTCTGTGCCATTAAATAAAGAAATATGTAACCTTTTACTGTGCGAATAGGGGATCCTGAGAAGACAAAGGTGCCTAGCAGCCTATCTGCCCTTTATCTATTGGCTAAGGAAAACTTGGATTTACTTTAAAAAAATGATCTTGATCCTATTTTGGCTAACTTAGCTGGTCAATCCACTGTTATGTCAGACAGGATTTCAGTCTCCAATCCCTGTAGACAAAAAAGTAGAAACATCTCTCAGGAAAAGTTGTGATGAATTGCATCTTTATATGGCTGCTTGTATTTATATAATTTATGCATCCCAGTCATTTGTTAAGGATTTCCAGAGAATGGTTTCTGAGCTAGTGAGGATTGTTCTGATTTATTGGAAAACATCCATACATAAGCAACATTGCTTTCTGTTGCCATGTATGGTTTTCTCAAGGACTACGTTTCTGACACTGTATCAAATAGTCCTGCCTGAAGACAAATTTACTTAAAGGGCTTGAAAGCTGGGAGAGCGCATAATTCTGAGTTAGTTCATATGCTATATTTCGGATCAGTTGGAGGATCTTTTGTGTTCCCTTTAAAAATCACCAGTTTGCCCAGGTGTTTAAGTCTATCCCAAAGATAACAGAGTTTAGTTGTCATCTTTTTTGTAAGTACTGTCACAGACATTCTCAAGCTTTTCAAGTTTGATTCTTCCAGGGTTAAGGCTCTTGGCATACTGCCATTAACATTTAACACTGGCAACAGTCCTGACTTTTCAGAAAATTCCAATTGGAAATCTTCTCCCTCTTTTCTACCAAGTCTGGGAAGGATCCAACTCAGACCCATGGGTACTAACTGTAGTTAGTCAAGCTTAGTTCCTAGATTTTAAAGTGATTCTACTAGAATACCGAATAATTCCAACAGCCCAGACTCAAGATCCAGTCAGGTGAGAGGAATTCTAGGAATTTGCTCTCCAGTATCTTTTATCAAGCGGTATTTAGGAGCATACACTCCAAACATATACCTGAAAGGTTAAGACAGATTTATTAAGAAAATACTTGGTATCTTTGGCCTGGTATTCCCTCAAATGTGTGCCTTCACAACACTGTTGTTTCTGAATCAGTTCTCGTTGGCATTAGGACTCTGCCCACCTTACCCCTGCTAACCAGAGGTAAGGTACATGCGCTTTTTTCCGTAAACATAGTAAAACTAGTCTACACCTAATTGCCACATTTAATTACTTATAAGTAATTAGTACATGTTACTACCTGTACCCAGGACCTGTAAATGGATTGCTACAAGTGGGATGCAGCACTCACAACGCCACCTACTAAAGTAGAACTGTATAGCTCTGTAAGTATGTATCTGGCCTGCCAATGCAGCCTATAGTGCAGTTTTAAACTGCAATTTTATCCTGGCAAAAAAACAATTTTGCCAGACTTAAAAGTTCCTTTTTTAAAGTTTAATAAAAGCTTTATTAAAATGTAATACAGATGTACAAAATTATCTTTTGTTTAGAATAAAAATCTAAATTATGAAGTAGAACATTTACAAAAGAGAGTACTTACAAGAGATAGTATTAAGATAAAGGAAGAAATATATTGTACAATAAACTTATTGAAATAATATCTTAATTCTGTACTCACAAATTGCGTTTTTATATTTTAAAATTAAGAAAAGGAGGAAAAGGGAGGAAAGAAGAAGAAAAAAGAAACGAGAGGAAAAGGGAAGAGAAGAAAGAAAGAAGAAAAGATACATGAAAATATGTATTACATATTCTGTATATATATCATAAAATAAAATTTACATCAGATAATAGCTTATTCCATTTATTAACTTCATGTCATATAAATACTTTTCTCATATAATAACAATTGTATAATAAACTGCATATATTAACAAACACAAAGAGGAAAAACAGTCATGGGGTTGAAAAACCATTGTGGAATCCTTGGAAGATTTATATCTTTTGTTTAAGTAACCAGTGAGTGGAGACCAAAAGAGGTCTTTATTAATCATCTGTAATGTAGAAGTGGCTGATGATGTATCAAGTCTATCATGAGAACAAAGAATGGTCCACCAGCCAGTAACGGTGACATTTTGGGCATTATTCCAGTTGGATACAATAACTTGAAAAGCAATAACAAGTAACAGATCCACAAATTTACCAAGAGCATGAGGAGCTTCCCAAAAAAATGCACTTAATATCAAAGGGAAAGGTGATAGAGCAAATAGTAGAAATAATTCTACAGACCTGAACCCAAATGGCTGTAATTGGTGGATAATGAAAAAACATATGTAGATATGTGCTGGGGAGAGTATTGCAAGACCAGCACATATTTGAAAGAGTTGGGTTGTACTTTTGCAGAGAAAGTGGAATAATATATAACCTATTATAAAAATAATAAAGGGTTTGTGTAGTACTGGCATTACGTGGTATTAAATTCCAGATCCAGCTGTAGAAAGTTGTAAAGTGGTTTATTGGAGCGACACAGCAAACACAGCCACCGGTCAGCAGATGAAGCACAAAACCAACCGATCCTCAACGTTCCGCCAGAACGCTCTAGTGGAACACCGGGATCAGATGGAAAATAAACATAGCACGTGCAGGTAGAATATAACACATCTCCCCCTTTAAACAAGAACTAAAACAAGAAAAGGAAGATTTTTTTTTATAAAAAAACAGAAGAGAAAGGGAAGAAAGAAATAAACAGAAGAAAACAGTAGGAAAAGGAAAAACACTGTTACTTAATAAAATCAATGTACCGTTTGGGAGCAGGGCAATTCCTGCAAGCTTCCTTAACACGGGAAGCAACTGAGGTTCCTGGTAACCCAGACACAACAGGAATGTCACGGAGAACATCACCCGGAAGACGATTACCCTCAGGAACCTTGAATCTCAACAGGAAATCTCTGCCAGGTCCATCGTCACTCTCACACTTCTGGCAGCTTTCCACAGGTTTACAACACTTGGAAACATTTCTAACATTCCATACTTTACCATCTTGGGTCACAATGGAATTTGAAAACATCTTATGTATCTTCATGGCTTTACCAAACCTCGGAGCACTCTTGCCTTTATACACGGGTTTGTGCACTCTCACCCAATCCCCAAAGACAAACTCATGGGGTTTAGCTCTCCAAATCTTGTCATACCGTTCCTTGGATTTATTCTGCTTGCGCATGACTTTGTTAGCTACTTCACTCACATCACACTCCTCACCCAAACAACACCATTTCTTCTTGAACCACCAGGGACATAAACAAGACGCAGGATTTCTACCCTTCAACAATTTGAAAGGACTGACTTCTGTGCTGGCGTGCAGAGTAATCCTGTACGTCCACAACTTTTCCCTCAAAATGTTCTTCCAGTTACTCCCAGAGGCATGCGCCTCCACAGCAAAACCTTTCAAGACACGATTAAATCTCTCCACTTGACCATTTTCATGGGGTTCATATAAAGACGTGGTAACATGTTTTATGTCACAGTGTTTAAGAAAAACTTCCATGTCATTTGAAGTCAACTGCACACCATTATCAGTGACCAGAGTGGAAGGACAACCCTCCCTAGCAAAGACCTCCTTAAGAAACTCAATCACGGCACCAGTAGTAGGGTGCGGAACAAACTTGACTTCAGGCCACTTAGAATGGTAGTCCATTAAAACCAAAGCGAAACGAAGATCTACTGGCAAAAAATTGAAAGGTCCAGAAATATCAAAAGCAAGCTTTTGCCACGGCAAAACCGGCCACTCCACTCTCTTCAAAGGTGGAACTTTAACCTTTGGCATCTTTTCACTAGACGCGCACACATCACATTCCCTCACTACTCTGTCAACCATCCGGTCCATGCCCGGCCACCAGAAATGGATTCTCACCAAATGTTTCATAGACAACATTCCTGGATGCTCCTTATCAGCCAACCTGAGAATGACATCACGAACACCGTTCGGAGGAATACATTTTCCACCTTTAAACAACAAACCACCCTCCACCTCAAATTCCTCAGCCACCTTGTAAAAACATTCCCATTCCGGCTTTACGTCACTTCTTTTAGGCCAACCATCAAGCACAAAACTCTTCACTACGCTCCACACGTCATCCGCCTCCTCGCACCGTTTCCACAACTCTTCAGAAATGCTGGAAAACTGCCCGTCAAAATTATCCCTGATCCTGGCCACCATATCAACTTCACCCACATCAGACGTTTCAACAGACTGGCATGGCAACCGGGAAAGACTATCTGCAGTGACATTCTTCTTCCCTGGCACAAATTCTGCAGTAAAAGTGTACTCCTGGAGCTTGGAAGCCAACCTGGCGATGCGTGCTGTAGAATTCCATCCACCACCTGGGGCCAAGATGTTAACCAAAGGTTTATGATCTGTTCTAAGAACAAATCTGCAACCCCACACATAATTCCTGAAGTGCTCTACCGCCCACACACACGCAAGAAGTTCCCTCTCTATAACCGCATACCTGCGCTCCGTTTCATTCAAAGTGCAAGAAGCAAAAGACACATTCCACTCCTCCTTGCCACACTTCTGAGACAACACGGCTCCCAGACCATATAAACTGGCATCCACAGTGATCCCATAGCCATTTTACACATCCAAATGGCTTAAGAGTTGGAGCCTTCACAACATCACTTTTAATGCTGTCAAAAGTCATTTGTTGGACATTAGACCAGACAAATGAAGCATTGCGCCTCAACAAGGTTCTCAAAGGTTCCATTTTGGTGGCAAAATTGTCAATGAATTTACTATAATACTCGCACATGCCTGCAAAAGACAATAATTGATCCTTATTAGTGGGAGGAGGAGCAGACACAATGGCTTCCACATTGGATATTTTAGGTACCACTCCATCATCTGAAAGAGTGTGACCTAAGTACTCCACAGACTTCTTAAACAATTTACATTTCCGTTCTTTGAGAGTGAGGCCATAATGTTGCAATCTACTGCATACTTCTGTGAGGTGCTCCATATGATCATTCTCATTATTTGAAAAAATTAAAATATCGTCCTGAAACATTTTACATAACGATCGATGTCTCTAAAAATGTGGAACATAGCCCTTTGAAAAATGGAAGCAGCTGACGCCAGTCCGAAAGGCATCCTGGTGAACTGATATAAGCCTTGCGGGGTGATGAATGCAGTCAACTGTTTGGACTCCTCAGCCAGCTCAATTTGGTGATACGCTGACCTGAGGTCGAGGGTCGAAAAAATGTTAGCACCCTCCAACATAGAAACCATCTCGTTGATTTTGGGAAGCGGGTGACAGTCAATGACAATGTTGGAATTAAGAGCCCTCAAGTCGACACACAGCCTCAATTGTTGATCTGCCTTACGTGCCAAAACAATGGGAGAAACCCACTCAGCGGATTCAATCTCCTCAATTATACCCTCACTCACAAGAGCATCCAAAATCCCTCTCAGTTCCTCTCTCACATTTATGGGAACTCCACGTAATCTTTGTTTCACCAGAATAGAGTTGTCCTTAAGTCTGATTCTATGGGAAAAACCTTGCAACTTCCCTAAATTTCCTGAGAAAACATCCTGAAAACGGTGTATCACTTCTTCAATACACGCATTCACATCCACAGACAGCACTTGCGAAATTTCAGCTACTTCACACACTTGCACAAGATCAACAGCACGTGGATTGAGGATGATACCTAACTTCCACTAGTCTCTCCACCCTAGTACATTGACGCCCTTGGCAGCAACAAACAATTTGAATTGGGCTTTCCTATCCTTGAACACTAAATCAACATCAACAAAACCATCTAAATCAATCAAAGTCCCATCAAAACTTTCAACTATCACATCTGGTGGAAGCTAAGAGCCTGAACTAAAAATACCTTGGAATTTCTCAGTGAAATACTCACGAGAAATAATGGTCCAAGGAGACCCCGAATCCACCATTAATGATAAATCTATGCCAGCTACAGTCACATTACACTTGGGAGAGGATTGTCTGTTCTGATCAAAAGAAATGGCAACAGCTCCCCTTTGTTGAATGGAAACAACAATACCTTTGTGGGAATCACATCCACCACTGCACATACATCCAGACTTATTGGTAGTTGAGTCCAACGTGCACGAAACTCTCCCCGAACTTTGACCAGAACTTTTCCTAGAATTTTTACAAACACGAGCGAAATGCCCCATGCGACCACATTTCACACACTCTCTGTTAATAGCAGGACAGCCCCCAAATAAAGCTAAATGGGAACCACTTCCGCATCTGTAGCAAAACTGTGGATTAGGCTTATCCGTTCTGTCCCACCTTTTGGCATTGCCACCAGAATTGGCCCGCCATACAGTACCATTAGTATTGCCCTTACCCGAACGGAAATCATGTACTCACTTCCCAACCTCCACCCGCTTGAGTGAACACACACCTCATCCTCTACCCTCACATGTTGAGTTACATTTTTAACAGTAGACATCCATTTTTCTGATTGTTCTAAAGCCTTGACAGTGGAAATAGCTTCATCCAATTTGGGATCACCCATAACCCAGAGTTGTTCGTGGGTTTTCTTATTCTTCACATGTACAATAATTTGGTCCTTAATAATTTCGTCTTATATTTGACCAAAGTTACAATGCATAGATAGGCCTCTCAAAGCAGTGAGAAACTCATCAAATGATTCATCTTCTTTTTGAGCCCTGGTATAGAATTTGAACCTGTTCAAAGCCACACTAGTGGTAGGTTTGAATCTTAATTCCATTCTCAGTATGGCTTCCTTATACACATCCATGTCGCCTTGTCCACTAGGTAAAGTAGCTCGTGGCAGGGTCCTAAACACAACTTGACCCTCGGAACCCAGACAACGTAGGAAAATACTTTTTTTGCTCTGCTCCCATCCGTTCTCCATCTATTGCTTTCATATAGGTGTAGAATTCTTCTTTCCATCTTGTCCAAGGAATAGGAGGTTCCCCTTTATTTTGGAGAAACTTTGCTGGAGGATCGAATTGCATTATACAATTGTCACAGTCAGAGTCTCCACTGAACAAACCAGAATGAAAAATATAAAACTCAATTTTTGTGGAGAGCGAAGAAAACAAAAACTGAAGGCAGGAAAGACATAAAGTCAATACTCCATTACTGGGAAAACCTGCATCTCAAATGTGACTCAATTGCTTAGTTAATTACATTGAGAAATACCTGGAGAGAATTGACGCACAAATAGTATTGCCCCAAATATCAGAATGCCCAAAAAACATATTGTCATTGAATTGGTGAAACAGTATTAAATAGTTTTACATACGATGATTGCAGGAAAAGCACCATCACAGGCAGTGTAAGAAATCCGTTGTTTATGCATTGCAGACTCTTAATACGGCACTTGAAACTGACACGGCACTTGAAACTGACGCAGCACTTGAAACTGACAATGCCCCACTCAAAATGGCCGCTGTGACGGGTAACGTACAGCGTGCGACGTGCAACGTGCGATGGTCAAGGGAAGAGAATCTCCGAGGCCGCAGAGTCTGGGTTGATGTCGTCAGAGGGAGCCAGGAACACGCGAAAGCTAGAGAAGGCAGCACGTGAAGGCATCAAGGCAACAGTGGAGCATTAAACGGTGAGAGACAACCGCTCAGCGTTGTTTGAAAATTAACAACCACAGACACTGCAAAATAAATAAAAATACCAAAATCCAGGGAATCCAGCGTAGACCACAATGCATCAGGGGTAGCGAACAGCTTGAGTACCAAAAACAAGCGCAGCGTGGTAATGAAGAAAGTCGCAGATTGTAGAGAGTAGTCAAATTCCCGTGGGCAAAGGAAACAACCGCTCCTGTGTAGCGACGATGGCAGGGAGTTTCCTTTAACTTGTCGCCATTATTAAATTCCAGATCCAGCCGTAGAAAGTTGTAAAGTGGTTTATTGGAGCGACACAGCAAACACAGCCACTAGTCAGCAGCTGCAGCACAAAGCCATCTGATCCTCAATGTTCCGCCAGAACACTACAGTGGAACACCGGGATCAGATGGAAAATAAACATAGCACGTGCAGGTAGAATATAACACATGGGTATGGTGTATCTTGTTCCAAATTAGACCCCAGACCTTTAAAGAAAAGGAATGCTGAAAATCAGATTCCCACATTAACTCAATTTTAGATTTGGGACGGGAAGGCGTGATGTAATGCAAATATTTATATATATATATGATGCTTTGAGTAATGATGAAAATGTAATTGGGTCAGGAGACGAAGAACAAGTGGGAGGTTGCGATTGATTAAGCATGGAAATAGTTTGTAAGAGAGCACCTTTAAGGGATTCGGATATAATGGCATAAGTGGAGGAAAGATCAAATTTAGATTGAATTTCCAGAAAAGAAAGAGGAGTCATAGCACACATTAATTGTTTAACTTGAATTATACCTCTAATTACCCATTGTCTCCAGTACGATTTGAAATTTTATTATGCCAAATAGAGGATTTAAAAAAATCTTGTATCAGAGACATGGAACTTTTAAGAACACGGGAAGATTCCATGCTAGAATGCTTAATAGTCGGAGCAGAAAATGCCCAAGGAGGGTTTTAAAAGTATATTAAAGAATGAAAAGCGAAGGGTGACATAAGTGAGTCCTCCAATTTATGCCAAAAATTATTAGGCAAGATGTGAGATTTTTTCCCATTCCATAAAAACATGGAAATCAACTTATTTAGCAATGTAAACATTTTTGGGGGAAGTTTAATAGGTAACATGGACAAATAAAAAATATCATCTTTATCGTGGCTAACCTGCCCCACCAAGACAAATATAAAGGTGACCACTTTTCCGTCTTTTGACGAATTTTGTTTTGAACATCATCTAAATTAATCTGAATAGTCTTAGCCAAGGAAATAGAATATTTAATTCCCAAACACTTAAAAGTGTGGAGACCATTTAAGTCCAGTGCCATTAAACATATCTTTCAGACAATATTTAACCAGGGGAAGTACATTGGATTTTGAAAAATTCAATTTATATCCTGATAATTTCGAATGGGATGATAAAAGATTAGCAAAGAGTGTTATTGATGATTCTGGATCAGAAAGATAAAGGATCACATCATCAGCGTACGCTGTGAATTTAATCTCAGTGTCCTTACACCGGAAGCCATGAAACGCAGAGGAATTTCGTAGTGTATGTAAGAAAGGTTCTAAAGATACAATTTGTCTTGGTGGGGCAGGTTAGCCACGATAAAGATGATGTTTCTCCCTGTCATTAATTTTCTATTTGTCCATGTTACCTATTAAACTTCCCCAAAAAATGTTTACATTGCTAAATAGGTTGATTTCCATGTTTTTATGGAATGGGAAAAAATCTCGCATCTCCTTAGCATCTCTTTGTAAACCTAAAGAGTTGGGTGGTGTAGGTTTTCCAAACTTTCAACAATATCATACCGCTTTCGTCCTAAAGCAAGTTCTACCTTGCATCGAGATGCAGATTTTTTTGCCGAATAATATTTGGCATGAATTGGAGGACTCACTTATGTCACCCTTCCCTTTTCATTCTTTAATATACTTTTCAAACCCTCCTTGGGCATTTTCTGTTCCGACTATTAAGCACTCTAGCATGGTATCTTCCTGTGTTCTTAAAAGTTCCATATCCCAGATACAAGATTTTTTGAAATCCTCTATTTGGCATAATAAACTCATCAAATGTTCGAATCGTACTATTTTCTGGAGACAATGGGTAATTAGAGGTATAATTCAAGCTAAACAATTAATGTGTGCTTTGACTGCCGACTGACACGTCCGCATTTTAAACTTTTAACTTTGTAAACTTTGAAACCTTTTATGAATTTTAGATAGCACTGTTTGAAATTGAATTTGCACTTGTGTTCTGGGTCAGTATTCCTTATTACAAGACTCACCTTGCACTTGCGAGGCTTCGGGAGAGGGGAAACCACCATTCCAAGAGTTGGTTCTTGCACGCCAGGAAGTCACCATGAGGCACCGGAAGCAGCGCATAGTTGGGGCAGCGCTCTAGCTTCTCGCTCATAGGTGACCATAAAAACGGGGCCGCGGCGTGGTCGCGCAGCAGGCGTGCGTAGTGGGCGTGCCGTTGGCACGCCAAAGGCAAGCCCATCTGCTCGCGTCCGGACCATGGCCAGTGCCAGCCACGCTGCCCGTTGCTCCTCAGGTAGCTGCATTGTCTGGTCTAGAGTGCAACTACTACCGATAAACAATAAGGCCTGTGAAAATAAATTAGAGCTTGACCCCATTGAGGTTAACCATCAAGCTGTCTGCAGCTCCTGTCATTTTATATTTGGGGTAGGAGCCGTGAAACACAAGGACAACTCTTCTTCTAAAACTCCCCCGCAACTTATGCTCAGGGAGAAGTTTCCCCCATCAGGGCCTGCCTGATCAACTGTAGATCCCTCCCCAAACATGCAAAAGACATCTGGCTCTCCCTAGATACTAACTCATGGGATCTAATGTTTCTCACTGAAACATGGCTCAAGGAGAGCTCAAATCCAGACCTGATGCTGGCCATACTGGCTGGCTTTCTGATGGCGTGTGTCAATAGAAGTCATGGTCCGAATTTTGTCCACTTCCACTTGATGTTTCCTTAAAAAAAACTTTTGGAATGTAAATCTGGCTCGCCGGGCGATCCCTGCCCAGCCCAGTTCTTTAAACTTCTGGCCCCCTGTCTTAATGCCCCCCTGAACCAGATCTGGAACTCTTCTCTGAGTTCAGGCATTTACCCAGCAGCATGAAAAGAAGCATTCCTACTGCCAATCCTCAAGAAACCGGACGCCGACCCTGCAGAATATAAAAACTTTAGACCTATCTCTCTTCTGCTGGCTCCGGCAAATGTCTCGAACAGATAGTCCAGAGTCAACTTTCGGAATTCCTGGAATCTAACAATCGATTCCATGATTCCCAATCCGGCTTTAGAGCAGGCTACAGCATGGAAACCGCACTCCTAGAAGTGGCGGAGAGTGTTTGTGAGACCATTGACCAGGGCAACGCAGCAATGCTAGTGCTGTTGGACCTGTCTGCGGCCTTCAACACTGTGGCCCATCCAATTCTTCTGGAGAGACTTAGACACTTGGGAAATCAGGGCACGGCCCTGTCCTGGATCCAGTCCTTCTTTGAGAACTGTTCACAACAAGTTTTTCTGTGCCCCTTTGTCTCCTCCCAGAAGCCCCTTGTATGTAGGGTTCCCCAGGGATCGGCATTGAGGCCTTTCCTCTTCAATGTATACCTTTTCCTTCTTGCAGCCTTAGTCAAATCTCTCAGGGTGAAGGTGATCTCCTACGCTGATGACACCCAGATTCTGTTCTCTTTTAAAGAACAATCGGAGGCTGCCTTTGTCAACTTTAGACGGTGTCTGTGTAACATCTTGGCTTGGATGACCCAAAATTGCCTAAAGTTGAACTCGGAGAAAACCGAGGTGCTCTTCTTCAATCAACGGGCCCCAACACCTTCGAAGCTCTGGAGGCTGTGAGAAGTTGGCCTGGTATATGCTGTCCTAGTGGTAGCTATGGAGAGCAGCCTTCAGGCTAAGTCTTGAAGGAATGTAAAGCAGCTTGTTTTACCAGTCTATAATCTCTTGAGTGACCAAATGAAAGAGCACCACACCAGGTATATATTCAAAATATATGTATTTATTGCTAAACACACCCTCTAGTCTCTTTATGAGGCTAGATTTCGAAGTACATAAGTTATAAGTTATTAAATCACAGTAATAGCACAAATACACGTTTGGGCCCCAGGGGCGTACCAAACCATATACCAATAAAGTGGTATGCGAACCACGACTGAACTAGACACTAGGCCTAGAGCCTCTAGAAGTGCTTGGACCACAAGGAACCACCCAAGGTAGTGACACAGGGGACCTACGGGAGACGCATGCAGTGTAAATACACAACCGCGATACGCCGTTGACTTCTATGGAGAAAGTCGGGATCGGGAAAATAGAGAAAAGGGACACTTAAAAGAGGACTAGGACAAAACCCTTTGAGATCTAGGACTTTGAAGAGTCTCTACCCACTGGAGCACCGGAGTACTCGTGTTACCTCACCCAGGGAAGCCGGGTGCATAGGTGCCTTTCGGGGTCGGGTTTCGTCGTCGATACGAATGGCGATCTGCTGCAAAGTGCTGCTGGCGGCCAAGAGAAAAGTGTCCGGGTGGATCCAAGAGTGGATCGGAGTTCTGAAGAACCTGAAAGCAGAGGGGACAGAGTCTGGGTCACTAGCCAGTGACCAGGAAGGCGATGGACAGATGCCCACCGATGTCGAGTGCTTCAGGTGCATTGATGGTCATCTTGACTCTTCAGCCACGAGGTCCCGGAGGCGTTGTCGGTGTCCAGGAGCAGGATTCGGGCTGGTACCCAATGTTTGTCGAGTGCTGAGGTGTCGGCGACCGGATTGGACCCAACAAGCCTTGGCAACGGCAAGTCTCGGTGAAGATGTAGATCGTTGATGGTGCAGACCAGCAAGGTCTGTGGAACTCACCCAGCCAGGGTAAGTGAGGGCAGGCCTGGAGCAACCAGGATGCCAAGTAAGAAAAGGATTGGCCTTCGTTAAGGGCTACTAGCCAACGGGCTAGCAACCGCGAAGGAGCCTCGTGACGCCGCACGTGGAGCTGGCTTACAGGACACTCGTGGAGTGGGGGCCAGTGATCTTCGGTGCAGGTGGTGCTGGAGGCTAGGGCTACTCGGAGCCCAAAGCACGACTTCTTGGGAGACCCAGAAGAGGATGCACTTGCAAATGTGCTTGGTTTCCAGGGGTCACGGTCTCAAGTCACCCACGATAGCCATGGGCCTTAGCTTTGCTGGGGACTCAGGGTAGCCTCGGGGAAGTCTGAAAATCTACCTCTGGTGATGCGATGACTTCGGCGTACGACGGGAGCTTCAGAAATGCGAACCGGACAGATGCTTCTTTGGTGCCTGCCAAGCAGGGGAGTCACTCCTTGACCCCAAGGGAGATTCTTCAGTCCTCTAATCTTGTCGTAGAGCGTCGAAGGTCCAGGATTCAGTTTCAGAGTTTCGTCCAGGTATAATCTAAAGTCCTAAGGACTGGGTTCCTACCTTTATACTAAAGATAGGGGTTGGACTACTCTGTGGCCCCACCTATGGGTGGGTCAGGGCAGAGGGGTGGCTACACCCCTTTCCCTTTGTCCAGTTCGCGCCAAAGCAGGGGCTGCAAGCCCCTGATCCGTTTTGAACTGGGGTATGCACAGGGACACCAAGTGTGCCCCCAGTGCAGGACTTCAAAGCACCCGAAAGTGCTCCCGCCCAGCCCCAATACACATTATCCTGTCTTGGGAGGTGGTCACACCTCCCTGGGCCAGGAAACCTATTGTCCAGGCCTCCCCTGCCGGAGTTTCGTCCAGCAGCAGGAGGCCAGACTTGTGTCTGTGGCAGTAGCATCCATTTTGTGATGCCAGGCTTTAGAAAGAAGTTACCGGCCAGGCCAGGGTTAACATGTCTCTCCCTCTAGAAGGGTGGAATGCTACCCCGCCACCAGAATTGGCGGGGGGGTAGTATTCCAAGATGTTTGACACCAAACACGACATGTTTAGGTGCAGCCATTCCAAAGTTAGCATTTAACGCGAGGTTATAATGCGCTTAAGAGTATATGGTCAGGCTGCACTACAAACAGCATCCGAGAAGGGTCTCCGAATGCTGCAGAGGGGCCCTGCTCATGCAGGGGCACCCTCTCACATAGGAACCATGCACTCTGCCTTCAGGATTGATAAGGCCTGCCTTAGGAGTGATGTATAGGTTTATATGTGTGTATGTATTTAGTGATATAGGTAACCTATATCACAGTAAGGGGTGCATGCACCACCTTACCCAGGCTGCAGTAGCAGACCTGTGGTGTCAGTTTGGATGGCCTTCCAGGGGTGGCATAATAGATGCTGCAGCCCCTGGTAGGCCTCTGAGGTACCTATGCCCTTGGAAACATAGTATACCATATACTAGGGACTTATAAGGGCACTCCAGATTCCAATCAGAGATGTGCCTAAGGCACATGGAAACCTTTTACAGAGAAAGCAGATAGACTGGGGCCCTGAATAGCAGGATCCCAGTCCAACTAAGTCATAAACCAGCAAAACACCATAAAAAAGTGGGGGCAACCCTATAGTCAGATTCCACCTTCCTACATAACCCCCCAAACGAAAGGAGATAAGGCTAACCTTGGCCAGTTGAGCCTTCATTGACTAAGTGGTCATATAAGGAAGCACCTGCACTAGCATGGTTGCCCCCTGTTTTATGGTCCACTAAGCTATCCCTCACCCTAAGGGTATGAGAGGGTCTCCACCATGGGGAATCACTACCTGTGGTGTGCTTAGGTAAAGTACAAGGCTGGTGAGGTGTCTGAGTAGGGAAGTGAGGCCCTAGGAATGTTGGCCTCAGCTTCCTCAGATCACTGGTCACCATGCATGCCTGTCTTTCCATGACTGAGTTGCACTTTGCTCTAAGGGTCAACCTTTGGCTGCCTACAGCTGGAGTTTGGGTCCCTTTGGATGGACTACTGGAGGGACAGGGCAGGTTTGGAACCTTCAGGTCCCAGGTTTGTCCTTGCCTACCAGAGTCCTTCTGGGGGAGGTCCCTACATAAAGGCATGGGGGATCCCTCAGTTTGTAGAGGAGTTTTCACCTGGCTAGGGCTACTAGACTGGGTGCCCCTAATCTGCTGATGGGGGTTCCTCTGGACAGGGGGCCCTGGGGGTCCACTGACCTCCCTGACCTCTGCAGCCCTGGGCTGGCTGAGGCAGGGTAGAGAGGGGCAGGTTACCTGCTCCAGACTGGGTACCACCTTGGAAGGGTCCTCTGCCATCAGGGGTGTGGCCAGGCCAGGCCTGACTACCTCTGGGGCAGTTCCTTCACTAGGGGTAGGGTCAGTTCCCTGAGGAGGCTGACCCTTACCTACTGTCTGGAGGGAAGAAGACTTTTCTTCAACCCTTGTGCTCTCTTTTGGGGAGAGTGGGCCATTCTTTCAGGCTCCATCTCTCCAAATTCTTGGGCTGGGGCTGTGGCCATTACAGCCCCACTAACCTTTACAGGGACGCCCAGCATCCTGAGATGGGTTTGGTGTTCAACTTCAGCCCAGGCTGAAATTTCCAGATCATTGCCCATCAGGCAATCTACAGGTAGGGTTGGGGACACTGCCACTCTTTTGGGCCTGTGACCCCCTCCCAGCTGAGATTGACTATGGCCATGGGGTGATCTGTTCTGACACCATCAATGTTGGTCACCTGGTATTTAAACTCAGGTAAAAGCTGGTGAGGGGGACTAGTTTCCTTGCCACCATGGTGACACTAGCCCCTGTGTCCCTAAATGCCACAGCTTTCTGACCATTAATTATTGGCTCCAATCTGTACCTGCCCAATGCTATGGGACCCATGGTAAAGGTGGCAAATCCTATACCACCATCAGAGTCAGAGGAGTCTGTTGAGGGGTCCCTGTCTAAACTAGGGCCCACCTCTGTTCCTCTTGCAAAAGCACCTAACTTTTTGGGTGCACTACTCCCAACTGGAGGATTACTACTGGTAGTACCAGGAGGGGTGGTAGTAGTTGTGGGAGGAACATTTTCTTTATTGCCAATCCTGGGGCAACTGGGATCAGTTTTCCAGTGCCCAGGCTTTTTACAGACATGGCAATATGGTTTCTTTTCAGGAGAGGAAGGAGTTTGGGACCCACCCCCAGAAGAGGAATTTTGGGGCCCTGTAGGGGACTTATCCTTAGATTTATCCCCACCTTTCTCTTGGGACTTAGTAGAATCTTTCTTCTGGTCACCACCCTGATTTCTAGTTTTTACTCTGGTTCTGACCCATTTGTCTGCCTTCTTTCCCAATTCTTGGGGAGAGGTCAGATCAGAGTCCACCAGATACTGGTGCAAAAGCTGGTTTTGACAATTATTAAGGATCTGCTCCCTCATAATCAAATTGTACAATCCTAAAAAGTCATGCACTTTGTTGCCATGTATCCAACCTTCCAGAGCCTTTGTAGCACAATCTACAAAATCAACCCAGTCTTGAGTCTGAGCTTTTTGGGTGTCTCTGAACTTCAACCTATACTGTTCAGTGGTTAGGCCAAACCCATCTATCAGAGCACTCTTCAAGACTGTGTAATTGTCAGCATCCTCTTCTCTTTCAGTGAGGAGCTTGTCTCTACCTTTGTCTGCAAAGGAGAGCCACAATATTGCTGCCCACTGCCTCTGGGGGACCTTCTGAACTTTACAGGCCCTCTCCAGTGCAGTTATCCATTTGTGGATGTCATCCCCACTCTGGTAGGGAGGGACAATCTTGTTTAGGTTTCTATGGTCATAAGACCTTTCCCTATCTCTAGGGATATTGCTGCCACCATGGGACTCTAGTCCCAACTTTCTTCTCTCTCTAAGGAGATCTAGGGATTCCCTATCTAAAGCCAATTACTTTTTTCTGATTTCCAGCTGAGTTTCCTCATACTGGACCAGTCTGGCTCTTCTCTCATGAGAGGATTCCCTCCTGTGAGAGGAGACAGAGCTCCCTATAGAGGTGCCAGAGTGGTTAGACTCCTGAGAAGGAGATCTAGACTTCCTGGGCACACTCTTAATCCTTCCTGGGGGGACAAAGAGGGCATCATCTTGATCATCCTCATCATCATCCACAGGAGGGATTGGGTTTTCCAGGTCAGGGTCATTGTCACCCTCCTGGCCAGTTTCAGAGGGGGCTGGGGGTACTGGTACCCCTGGCCTCGTCCTCTTCTTCTGCCCCACCCTCAGCTCCTACCCCTTCAGTCCCTACAGGCTTACTAAGGTCATAAGCCACCAACAACTCCTTGAGGTGTTGGGTGGTGGGGCTTTGGCCTGTCCTTATTTTTCTCAAGTTACATAAAGCTCTCAATTCCAAGAATGGGAGTGTATCATACTTGGAGGGTGGAAGCTCAATGGCTTCCTGCAAGGATTCTTTGGATCCTGCCCTTAAAGACATTACTAGTGTGGTGTGGTGTATGCACTACCTACTCTAGTGTGGCCTACTAAACTCTCTTGAGTTGTAGAAAGGGTTGTGCTATCCCTTAACACACAACTCTAAGTTCAGTAGAACTTACTGTATTCTAAGCTTAAATTATATGTACCTTAGGTACCTTTAGTGGTTTTCAGTTGATCAATTCAATTGAGATTATCTGGTAAAACAATAGCAAGCTGGAATCCCACACGCTGCACACCAATGTGAGAAGTTGGCCTGGTATATGCTGTCCTAGTGGTAGCTATGGAGAGCAGCCTTCAGGCTAAGTCTTGAAGGAATGTAAAGCAGCTTGTTTTACCAGTCTATAATCTCTTGAGTGACCAAATGAAAGAGCACCACACCAGGTATATATTCAAAATATATGTATTTATTGCTAAACACACCCCTCTAGTCTCTTTATGAGGCTAGATTTCGAAGTACATAAGTTATAAGTTATTAAATCACAGTAATAGCACAAATACACGTTTGGGCCCCAGGGGCGTACCAAACCATATACCAATAAAGTGGTATGCGAACCACGACTGAACTAGACACTAGGCCTAGAGCCTCTAGAAGTGCTTGGACCACAAGGAACCACCCAAGGTAGTGACACAGGGGACCTACGGGAGACGCGTGCAGTGTAAATACACAACCGCGATACGCCGTTGACTTCTATGGAGAAAGTCGGGATCGGGAAAATAGAGAAAAGGGACACTTAAAAGAGGACTAGGACAAAACCCTTTGAGATCTAGGACTTTGAAGAGTCTCTACCCACTGGAGCACCGGAGTACTCGTGTTACCTCACCCAGGGAAGCCGGGTGCATAGGTGCCTTTCGGGGTCGGGTTTCGTCATCGATCCGAATGGCGATCTGCTGCAAAGTGCTGCTGGCGGCCAATAGAAAAGTGTCTGGGTGGATCCAAGAGTGGATCGGAGTTCTGAAGAACCTGAAAGCAGAGGGGACAGAGTCTGGGTCACTAGCCAGTGACCAGGAAGGCGATGGACAGATGCCCACCGATGTCGAGTGCTTCAGGTGTGTTGATGGTCGTCTTGACTCTTCAGCCACGAGGTCCCGGAGGCGTTGTCGGTGTCCAGGAGCAGGATTCGGGCTGGTACCCAATGTTTGTCGAGTGCTGAGGTGTCGGCGACCGGATTGGACCCAACAAGCCTTGGCAACGGCAAGTCTCGGTGAAGATGTAGATCGTCGATGGTGCAGACCAGCAAGGTCTGTGGAACTCACCCAGCGAAGGTAAGTGAGGGCAGGCCTGGAGCAACCAGGATGCTAAGTAAGAAAAGGATTGGCCTTCGTTAAGGGCTACTAGCCAATGGGCTAGCGACCGCAAAGGAGCCTCATGACGCCGCACGTGGAGCTGGCTTACAGGACACTCGTGGAGTGGGGGCCAGTGATCTTCAGTGCAGGTGGTGCTGGAGGCTAGGGCTACTCGAAGCCCAAAGCACGACTTCTTGGGAGACCCAGAAGAGGATGCACTTGCAAATGTGCTCGGTGTCCAGGGGTCACAGTCTCAAGTCACCCACGATAGCCACGGGCCTCAGCTTTGCTGGGGACTCAGGGTAGCCTCGGTGAAGTCTGAGAATCCACCTCTGGTGATGCGATGACTTCGGCGTCTGACGGGAGCTTCAGAAATGCGAACCGGACAGATGCTTCTTTGGTGCCTGCCAAGCAGGGGAGTCACTCCTTGACCCCAAGGGAGATTCTTCAGTCCTCTAATCTTGTCGTAGAGCGTCGAAGGTCCAGGATTCAGTTTCAGAGTTTCGTCCAGGTATAATCTAAAGTCCTAAGGACTGGGTTCCTACCTTTATACTAAAGATAGGGGTTGGACTACTCTGTGGCCCCACCTATGGGTGGGTCAGGGCAGAGGGGTGGCTACACCCCTTTCCCTTTGTCCAGTTCGCGCCAAAGCAGGGGCTGCAAGCCCCTGATCCGGTTTGAACTGGGGTATGCACAGGGACACCAAGTGTGCCCCCAGTGCAGGACTTCAAAGCACCCGAAAGTGCTCCCGCCCAGCCCCAATACACATTATCCTGTCTGGGGAGGTGGTCACACCTCCCTGGGACAGGAAACCTATTGTCCAGGCCCCCCCTGCCGGAGTTTCGTCCAGCAGCAGGAGGCCAGACTTGTGTCTGTGGCAGTAGCATCCATTTTGTGATGCCAGGCTTTAGAAAGAAGTTACCGGCCAGGCCAGGGTTAACATGTCTCTCCCTCTAGAAGGGTGAAATGCTACCCCCGCCGCCAGAATTGGCGGGGGGGTAGTATTCCAAGATGTTTGACACCAAACACGACATGTTTAGGTGCAGCCATTCCAAAGTTAGCATTTAACGCGAGGTTATAATGCGCTTAAGAGTATATGGTCAGGCTGCACTACAAACAGCATCAGAGCAGGGTCTCCGAACGCTGCAGAGGGGCCCTGCTCATGCAGGGGCACCCTCTCACATAGGAACCATGCACTCTGCCTTCAGGATTGATAAGGCCTGCCTTAGGAGTGACTTATAGATTTATATGTGTGTATGTATTTAGTGATATAGGTAACCTATATCACAGTAAGGGGTGCATGCACCACCTTACCCAGGCTGCAGTAGCAGACCTGTGGTGTCAGTTTGGATGGCCTTCCAGGGGTGGCATAATAGATGCTGCAGCCCCTGGTAGGCCTCTGAAGTACCTATGCCCTTGGTACATAGTATACCATATACTAGGGACTTATAAGGGCACTCCAGATTCCAATCAGAGATGTGCCTAAGGCACATGGAAACCTTTTTACAGAGAAAGCAGATAGACTGGGGCCCTGAATAGCAGGATCCCAGTCCAACTAAGTCATAAACCAGCAAAACACCATAAAAAAAGTGGGGGCAACCCTATAGTCAGATTCCACCTTCCTACAGTGGCCACAAGAACTTAATCCCCCACCTGAGCCAGTGGACTCAGTGAGAAATTTGGGGTTTAGATTTGATAATGATCTTTCTTGTAAGTCCCAGATTCGGCAAGTCTCCTCCTCTTGCTTCTGGAAACTGTGATCCTTGAGGAAGTTCCTCCACTTCCTCCCGTTGGACTGTAGGAGGACAGTAGTTCATGCCTTGGTCACATCTCGTCTGGACTATGCAAATGGTCTCTATTTGGGACTTCCAGCATATCCGATCCGCAGACTGCAATTGATTCAGAACGCTGCGGCCAGACTGATCTGTAAGGTGCCCTACCGTCACTCCATTTCTCCCTACCTGAAAAGCCTTCACTGGCTGCCCGTCAGTAGGAGAATTGAATTTAAGGCGCTCACCCTGGCTTACAGAGCCACTAGGGGTCGAGTCCCGGCATACCTGAGAGTCAGACGGCAACACTACAAACACGACCGGGCCTTGAGATCGAGCCACTTGAAGTTTCTCACTATTCCCCGCTTTCATAAGGCGAGGGTAGGCGGCAGAGCATTCGCGGTTAGGACCGCGAAAGTCTGGAATGCCATGCCTCTTCCTCTCCGATTGACGGAACCAGAATCAGCCTTCAGGCGAGCTCTAAAAACCTGGCTCTTCAACCGTTCCTAATCGTTCTGAGTGCCTCTGTGTGATTCGACTGCCTTAGCGCCGGGACACCTCCGTGGGAGGTAGCTGTGCGCTCTATAAATTTCTAAATAAATAAAAGATAAAACAAAGAGCAAAGGAGATAAAGGACATCCTTGTCTGGTACCCCGTAAAAGAGGAAAATATGAAGATTGGATACCATTTAGAAAAGTTGGACTAAACCCATGCCATTTGAGATCCTGCATCATAAATTTCCAATTGACACTGTCAAATGCCTTTTCGGCATCCAAAGTTACAGCAGCTGTAGGCGTGTTACTAGTGGAGGCCATGTGTAAAATATCCAAAAACAATCTAGAGTTATCAGTCATGTGCCTTCCTTTAATAAATCCAGTTTGTTCAAATTCAACCATATCAGAAATAAGGGGAGAAATCCAGATAGATAAAATCTTGGCAAAGAGTTTGCAATCTAAAATAATAAGCGAGATGGGTCTATAATTGACACACAAGGAAGGATCTTTATCTGTTTTGGGGATTAAGCAAATCATAGCCGTCAAGAAGGTGCACTGGGCTTCATTTTTTTAGAGAAAATGTTTGTATAGAGTAAGTAAATGTGGGAGTAGAAGATGTGAAAAACAAGAATAGAATTCAACAGAAAAACCATCCGGACCAGGCGCTTTATCTTTTGGGAGAGAATTAAGAGCGGATTTTAGTTCAGAAATTAAAATGGGCTCATCTAAAAAAGAGAGATCCTGTATCTGTCGTTGTTTTGGTGATAGAGAATCGAAATAGGAATCTAATTATTCATCTGTGGGAAAGTGATCTGGTGTATAAAGATTTGTATAAAAGTCAGAGAAACATTTTAGGATTTCAGTGTTTTTAAAATGAGGAGTCCCACTTTCGTCTGTAATCTTAACTATTTTTCACTTATGAGATTTGATCTTCAGATAATTAGCAAGTAATTTGCCTGCCTTATTACACCCTCCATAGAACTTAGAATTCATTTTTAATAATGTTCCAGCTGCTTCCTCTGTTGATCTCTTATTGAATGCGAATTTAACATTCATTAAGCGCCATAACACATCGTCTTTTTTGGTTGTGAAAAATTCATGCTCTAATTGTTTAATAGAATGGAGTAATAGAGAAGATTCTTTAATGGCTTTCTTCTTTTTAGCCGTAACAAAGTTAATTATATGTCCACCGGCAGATGCCATAAATGCATCCCAAATTATAAGAAATTATATGAAATTATACGAAATGGTGTGATGTTATGTAAAAAATACTCCTGAATAAAACATTCAAAATTCTGCACAAATTCTTTATCCTTCAGAAGACTATTATTAAAGCGCCATCGACTTGGTTTAGAAGTCTCTGGTAGTAAATCAAGATCAACTATAACTGGAGCATGATCTGAAATTAGTATTGACCCAATTTCAGCAAGTGTAGGAACTAAAGGAGGAGAAAGAAATAAGTAATCAATTCTCGATTGTGATTTATGAGTAGGTGAATAGAAAGTGTATTCCAGTGCATCCGGAGAGTACAATCTCCAGGCATCAACCAACCCTCTAGAATGAATACATCTTGTAAATGTTTTCTGCATCTTGTTAGGAACATATTTAACTTGTGATTTTCTATCTAGGAAGGGGTCTACAATCTGGTTAAAATCACCACCTACTATAAGATTTGCATTCGGGCAGGAGCTTAACATAACTGACATTCGTTCCCAAAATTGCACATCAATACCAGTAGGACCATAAATATTTAGAATAGAGATGGGTGTATGATGAATAGTAGCATGTAGTAATATCCATCGCCCCTCTGCATCTCTTTCCTCATTCTCAATTACTAGAGAAAGAGATTTATGTACCAAAATTATGACCCCATTTTTATGATCAAGGGCTGGAGAACAAAATACCTGACCAACACAGTTTCAACACAACGAGTTTAAATCTTTGTCAAGTAAATGCGTTTCCTGTAATAGAGTAATATTACATTTAAGACAGGATAGATGAGTAACCACTCGCTGCTTCTTAATAGGATACCGTAAGCCCTTGACATTCCAGGAAATAACCTTAAGATTATTTTCCATTGCAATGTTATAGCATACATATTGAACTACAATAAATATATAAAGGGACCCAAACAACCGACCATATAGACATAAATATCTCAAACAATAGTCTAACATTTATATTCAATGAAGATCTATGTTTTATAATGAGAATAGAGAAAAAGAAAAAAAGAGAGAGAAACAAAAATGGAAAGAAAAAAAGGAAAAAGAAATGAAAAGAAAGAAAGGAACAATTAGTCTGATAGAGACAGAGAGGATGACAAAAAGCTTTAGTCATTAAGAAAATGGAGCACATCTAATGTTAAGAAAATATAATGGAGAAGTGGAGAAGCGCAAAAATTGAAGACAAGCAACAGGCCCAAAATCAATAGATAGTGGGCAGCAATGACCACGGAGACAATCATAAACATGAAAAAAAGAAAAAGAGACAGTAGAAAGAGATACAACAATTATTATCCTTAATAAAACCAACAAGACAACAATATAGTAATGCAAATATATAAACAAATAGGACTCCAAAATACGAAAAGGACCAGTAAAATAAAACACTTACCAAGACATGGGGATAATATAGAAACAATAGGTCTGGGAAGGGAGGCACTTGGGAACAACACATCAAGGAAGGGATTGATGGACCACAAATAGCTGCAAAGAAGTGTAAAATAAATAACAAGGTTAAATATGTAGACAAATTAAATAGAGATAGTTAACACTATTACAAAAACGTTAAGGAATACCTATGTTACCATTAATAACATTAGAATTAACTCCTTGAATAATATATATAGTAATTCAAATAAAGGGAACCAAAGTAGAGGCATCCGTGAAGGAGGAGTTGAGGCCTTCCCAAGGTCCATGGCTTTGCCTTTGTGTTTAAGAATACATTTCCTTAAATCTTCTGGACAATCAAATGAGAAAGTTTGTTTCTTGTAGGTGACCTTGAAGGGTGCTGAGACAGAATATCGAGTTGGAAATGTCGACTTACACAAATATCGAGTTGGAAATATCGTGATTCAGAAATATCGACTGCAAGAATATTGTGGTCAAGAATGTTGAATTTAAGGTAAGAAATATCATTTTTTTAAATAAAGAAGTCATTAATATTGTTTGCAAAAATATAGATGTTTAAAATATCGATTTTTTAATTAGTGTTATGTATTTTAGTTTATATTTTAAATGTTTGTGATGTATGTTTTTTGTATAGGTGTTGTTTATGTTTTTAAATATATGTGTTACATTTTTGCTAGTTATGTATTTTAGTTTAATAAAAGTTTGCATTTTTTAGTTCCGTAGCGGGTTGTGGGTTTATAGGGGAATAGGGTGGGAAGTAATTTAATTATAATAAATTAATGAGTATTTTTAATGTATTTAATTTAGATTTTATAGTGTTAATAGTGGGAAGTAATTTATTTGAAATTAAGTATTAATTGGTTGTTAATTAATATTAATTAATTAATTGATAATTAATTATGGTAATTATGTAATTTTTTTTAGGTGTGGGTTGTGGGGTTTATAGGGGTAAAGGGTGGTAAGTAATTTATTTTTGATTAATTAATAATTAGGGGCCGATTCCGATCTCGGCCGGTAGGGCACCGAATCGGATTTGGCTTTATCGGATCTGATTCGGACGCCCTGTTTCCGACCGATTCGAACACCCGTCCGCGCGAGCAAGTACGATGCGAGCGTACGCGAAATCCCCGACCGACTCGTTCCCGGCTCCGAACCGCTCCGACCGACTCGTACGGACTCGACTCGCACCACGCAATGGAGACGTTCCCCGACCGGGCAAGTACGATGCGCGCCTCGATCTGTCCGACCGACTCGTGCCGTCCAGCTCGAAAGAGCAGTCGGAGCCGGACTTCGGGGGTCCGTGTCAGAACCCCCTGTACGCGTAGCTGCGCGAGTCGCACACAGGGGGAACCCATGGGTCCCCCCTACACATGCATGTACGGCGCGAGTCGCACCGACGCGTACCCACTGTAGGGGGCCCTCCTGTTTGCGACGCACCCATTGAGTCAATGGGAGCCCGTGTACGCGTCGTACGACCGGCTCCCATTGACTTCAATGGGAGTCCGACCGAATCGAGTCCGATAGCATGCGTCCGCATCGTACTCGTTCGGTCGGACTGCCAGAGTCCGGTTCGGTCGGAAATCTCTCCGAATCCGACTCGGTCGGTGTGATTTCCGGCCCGAATCGGAATCGGCCCCTTAGCTGTTAATTTATATTAATTAATTTATTGAAAATTAATTATGGAAATTGTGTTATTAGTTTTAGGTGTGGGTTGTGGGGTTTATAGGGGTAAAGGGTGGGAAGTAATTTATGTTTAATTAATTAATTAGTTGTTAATTTATAATAAATGATAAATTCATAAATAATTATGGTAATTGTGTGCTTTTTTTTAGGTGTGGGTTGTGGGGTTTATGAGGTAAAGGGTGATAAGTAATATATTTTTAATGAATTAATAATTCGTTCTCAATTAATATTAATTAATTGATAGAAAATTAATTACGGAAATTGTGTAATTAATTTTAGGTGCAGGTTGTGGGGTTAATAGGGGTAAAGGGTGGGAAGTAATTTATGCTTAATTAATTAATAATTAGTTGTTAATTTATATTAACTAATTAATTGATAATTAATTATAGTAATAGTGTAATGTCCTTTAGGTGTGGGTTGTGGGGTTTATGGGGTAAAGGGTGGGAAGTGATTTATGTTTAAATAATTAATAATTAGTTGTTGAATAATATTAATTAATTAATTGAAAATTAAATATGGAATTTGTGTAATTAATGTTAGGTGTGGGTTGTGGGGATTATAGGGGTGAAGGGTGGTAAGTAATTTTTGTTTAAGTAATTAAAAATTAGTTGATCATTAATTAATTTATATTCAATTAGTGTGTTTGTTTATATTGTTATAGGGGTACAGTGTGAGGAGTAAATTAATTTTCATTACTTTAAAATTAGTTGTTAAATACTATTAGTTTTTTAATTGAAAATTAGTTTTAATTGTGTAATTAATTTTTTTGTAGCTTCATTTTAACTGTGGGTTGTGGAGATTATAGGGGTAAAGGGGCCCATTACGATGGCGGGCGGAAGCACAACCGCCGTGCTGGCGGATGCAAAAACCACCAGTTACCGCCGGCACGCAGCAGTCCACACGCCCGCCCAATTACGATGCGAAAAGCAGGCCAAACACCGCCGGCAAGCCAGCAACACCGTCCGCCATCAAAGTGCGCCCGCACACGTAGCGGCGCAGCCCAACTGACACACACCGTCCGACGAAACACGTCCCGCCCGGCGCATAAATTACGATGCCGCAAACAAACGGCTCCCACGGCCAAGAGACACCGCACGTGAAAGAGAGGCGGAAACACGGACGCAGAGCACGGACAACGAAGAAGCGGCACCCCGGGCATGAATCCAGCACTGCAGGCCCTTCCCATGCTTCTGCTGATGCACCACCAAGGACGCAACGTACCGCGGAGACGCAGGTAGGCACACACACAACAAGTGCACGCAAACAGCGCACACAGTGCAAGGGCGGAAAAGCGGACAACCCCCACCAGCGCGTGCACACTACACATCCACCATTGCATCCACATATGACACACAGGCCAAATCCTAACATCGCAGAACACATGTGTACACACCACCTGGGACTAGGAACCAACCACCCCGTCACGGCCCCAAAGCGCCGATGACGCCGCCACACATGCGCACAACGCAGAGGCCAACCGCAGCGCCATGCATGCGTCGCACACAGACACAGGGACACAACCAAGCAGCACACACACCAGCCCCACCCCGAACGCACATGACACGTGACAGGCCGGCCACAGACATGTCCCCAACGCCCAATTCACGGACAACACCCAACGCCACACAACCGACGCACACATGTCAGTGAAGTCACGCAACAGCAGGACACACCCCAGTGTAACAAACATGGCGAAGCACACAGCGGCGGCAACACCAACTAGGAGAAGCAGGGCCCCTTCGGGAAGAGGAACGCCAGTACCACACTGAAAAACCCATACCACCCTGCACATATGAACAAGACACATGAAACGGAACACCAAAGAGCCCGGTGACCGACAACAGGTGGCCCAAGAATTACATCCACACACAAGGCCCAACGCAGAGCGGAAAGGCAGCCTGCCGCCCACACAAGGGAGAGCAGACAGCACTGAATGACCTTCCATTCCAACACCGAAACCACAGCCCTACGACAGAAGCCGGTGAATACAGCCATTGTCCAAGAATAGACCAACACAGGCATGCCGAGGAGACCGACCACAGGGCAGATAGCGCATATCACAGAAGCACACAACGGACGGGGAAGAAAGAAGAAAACACTCCCCCATGTCGGCCACATGCAAGATAATTGGAAGGAGTCACACAGCACCGACCTTGAACTGTCTGAGAAGCATGTGGGAAGAGGGCCCGTGTCCTCCAAACAAGCCAACAGAACACAAGTCCTGTCTCCCCACGACTACACAGAGCTCACAGCAACCCCGGAGCGTGCACATTGCAGACTGCACACACAGCCGCACGCCACCTCTACGAACCGCTGCGAAATGGCAACCGCAACACACCTACCCAACTACGCCGAAGAGCTCAAGCTGTACCAAACCAACACGATACATACATTGGGATGCGATCTCCTGTCCCTGCTGAACGTAAGTTACCGACTGACTTACCGCATCACATTGTTCAGCTGCGTCATGCCCGTCTTCTACTGTCGGAGGTGTCCCTACCAGCATCCCGTCGAGATATGCCTCTCCAACCCGGCATGTCTGAAGGCGGACCTGCTACCACTACTCCTCCCTCTGGACGCACACGACAGGGCCTGCTCTGCCTATGGGGGCATGGCGTATGTGGCCAACATCGCACGCGCACTGAAATGGAACCACTGTGCCTCCACACGACGGATCATCGAGAACAGCTACATCGAATGTCACCCAGCATGCCCCATCATGGTCCTCCAAGGGACAACCTACGAACAACACCTTGACAGCCACCATCCGCTTCATTGGCTGGCAAACATGTACACCACCAATGACATGGAAGCCCTGCTGGACGGCATCGCATACCTGACAACCTGTAAATACGTCGGACCACAACGCAGGTTCCCCGAGTGACCTATGAAGTCCAACCCCGCACCCATGCTCAGCTTCCGCACGGACTGGCCAGTCACCACCACAACAGCCATACCAAACGACCGGCAACTGTAACCACACCATCAACGACATCGCCATGACATCGGATATGACCGGGACATGCACACTGTTCCCCATCACATCCAGGAACACCGCATGCATCGTGGGAGGCAGTGGCATGGGCTCTGTGCATCGCACCCACATGGACGGAACTGCACGAACAACCAGGACACGACATGGATCCAGCGCACATGGACACACACACCGCTCAGTGGACATGAATAGGTCGCCTGGAGTCTGTGGGTGCTGCACCCCTCCCACCCCCGCCCCGGGAATCCCATACCAGGACCTTTGCATGGACGACAAGTGCATACAACAACAACACGACCCCAGTGACTGTGACATGTCCAGTAACCACCACAGTGCAACAACAAGTGGCACGCCGCTGCATGCACGCAAGCACATGCCCTGATGTCATCTCACATGCACGCGTGCATGAGGAACAACCGCAGCAAACCTGTCACATGGAACTGAGATGGACTGTGCCCATGATGCCGAGCGGTCTGGTAGGCTACATGTATACCGTCTGTGTCAAAGTCCGCAGCTCCGCAGCTATACGTAAATGTACATTAGCACAGCCTTGGCCAAGCAGATGTAACCCCACACCCTATCCCATTTGTAATCATGCTCAGTATATCCTCAACATGTATTCCGCTGCCAGTAGTGTCCACTATACTACATCACAGAGGACAGAAGACTCAATATAATGTCTGAAACCAAAACTGTCTCCGCTGACTCATTTCACAAGTACGAATGAGAGAGGATGAGAGTATGTGAAGTACACGGCAGTCGTGACATGACCATGTAGTCCACTGGTATTGGATGTCAACGCAAATGAGTAGCACTACTGTGGAAGACACACATGTGTCGTGTGAAGTCGTATGGACGCAGTGCTCAGGTGGGTGGGTGCGACGGGTAGATGCGCACATGCCAAGTTGGAGCACGCCGTGTTGGGAGGGGTCATGAACAGTACACCACCGCTTCCCTGGGCATTGTGAGAGGACACCTGTCGGGGGAGTGAACACGTGTGTGCACAGCAGCCGGGCACACGTACAAGCGGTACCAGGCGCACCTCAGCCCACCCTCTGTGGACAAGCTGGATCCTGTTGTGCGCCCGCCATGCCCCTTGACAAGGCACACACAGCCCCAGTCGACCAGGTGTAACCCCAACATAGTCAATCCGCACAGGCGATACAGGGCACGGGATGGCAGTGGAGCATGGTGTGTGAGAGGTCTCCTCGCGCTCCTCCTGGTCATATCACGCAGGCAATAGAACCTCAACGTCTAGCATGGCACAAGTCAAATGGAAATGTAGGGGGACGCACCACAGCACGAGCAGCACTGACGTCACGGGAGGTGGCTCGCACCATCCCATCCATTGCCCATCATACCAACCACGCCACATGCCATTGCGACTAAGTGCAAGCGCGTGCGCCACCACCCCCGAGCCCTCCCCAGAGAGGCCAAAGAGTGAATGTGTGGGCCATCAGCCACAGACGGACGCGGCCTGGCCGCAAGGGCAGCCACAGCCACTGGGTGTCGCAGGTGGCGGATCCGGAAGGCGAAGACTGTGATGCATAGTCCATGCAGGCCGGGTCTCCATTTGGGGCACCACGCAGGTGGACGGCGTCCCGCCACACATCATACCCTGAGACAGCCCACTCGTGCAACTGGACCCACACATACACTCCTTGCCCTCTCTGGTGCGAGCTTGGGGCTGCCTGTGCAAGCGCTAGCCTCGCAGGTGAGCATGCATATTGGGGGGCGAGGGGAGGACATGAGGGCTGGGGCGAAGATGACTGTATCACTGTCAGTTAGTACAAGGGATGACCCAGATGTGGAAAGGAAGAGACGTGTCCCGTGTGTACTGCAACTAGTCGCCAATCCAACTACCCCCCCATGTCCGGAATGTAAGCCCGCACCTAGGCCCGCCCATCCGCCACATCGAACATACCACCAGCACGACAACCTTCCCATTCGAAACACTGACTGGGGGTGGCGACCAGTGAACAATCATGTGTAGCCTACCCACGCGTACATGTGGGCCCTCCATGATCCATGTCACCTGCGGCAAAGACATGACATGCGCAATGAGGGAAGTGAGGAGAGCTGTCCGCCCCACGCGCAGAAGGTGCATCAGCTCCACAGACCCAGCAGCGAGTCCAGCAGGGGTCACATGTGCAGGGGCAGCTGTGCCTGGTGTGAAGGCACATGCATATAGACAGCACATCGACCAATGTGTAGTCTGCCCACATCCACAGTCCATCATCATGCGGACATAGGAATTGAACACAGGGCAACACATCTTAGTTGGTGCACCCACCGTGACCAACAATGCGCAATCATCGACGTACCCGCCCTGTGCATGGCCCCCCACCCAACGGAGGCACATCCAGTGCCACCATCCCACACACACAAGCCTTCCACGGAACATGCTGTGTCCAATGGTCAGTACAGAGTCAGCGCCCATCTGGTGGATCCTGAACAGGAGACACATGCACACACATGCCAGCTCCCACTATGTACGTCTGCCACCTGGCACGTGCAATGTAACCTCTCACCTGTGACGTGTGACTGCAAGCACACAGCCGTCTTGGCATGGGGCTGTCAATGTGGACACCAGTCAATGTTTCGGGAGCTGTGATCCGTACAGTGCTGTACATAGGGTGCAGTGCTGACACCTACTACTGTCTCATATCCCCTCGTGCCACAGGTCCCACTTGTATTGGCCGCTCAGCCCGTGCCCACATCGTCGTCGTCGTGTGCCATACTCATCCAGCCTCGGAAGCAGTTCCATGCTCAGCAGACACTCATGTTGCCGTGGCGTTGCCGCTTGACGAATATGCAGTCAGTCCCCATCAGCACGCCCGCAAGTCATTGGGGCCTAGATCCCCATGTGCATGCACATGGCAGTGGTATGTCTCACTTGCCATTGCCATTGTTGGGAGACCTGTGTAAGTGTATTGTGGCCGTGCCGTCCCAGCTTGACAGCTGGGCTGTGGCTCATGTGCTTGCTCAGTCATGTCAGTGATGTGTATGCGAAATTGCTATGTGCCGTGTTGCTTTGACATGTGTCCTCTGCCATTTAACCCAGGCGGAGACCGAACATTGACCGCCCATACCAATTGCTGGCGGACATGGACGATACAGAGGTAATCAGGAAGTTTCGGCTGGACAGGCCAACTCTGCATCGATTGTGTGCCATGTTAGAGCCCCATCTCCGTCCCCGCAGGGTGTATCCGACTGCTGTCACCCCCACGGCTAAGGTGATGGCCGCCATGCATTTCTTCGCCACTGGGTCATTCCAGCACACAGTGGGCAGTGGAGGAGGGATGTCCCAGCCCATGTTCAGCAAGGTGCTGAGGGATGTACTGGCAGCCATGATGCTGTACCGGAACAGGTACATCAGATTCCCCAGGGCTCGTGAATTGGCGGCAGTGAAGGGTGCATTCTATACCCTTGGCAGAATCCCACACGTCGTGGGAGCCATTGACTGCACTCATGTTGGCCTTGTTCCACCACAGGCCACTGAGCACCTGTACCGCAACAGGAAGCACACGCACTCCCTGAATGTGCAAGTGGTGTGCCTTGCGGACATGGTGATCACCCACGTGTGTGCCAAGTTTCCAGGCTCGGCCCATGACGCACACATAATGCGCAACAGCATCTTGCCACGACTGATGGCCAATCTGCAACAGGATCGTGGCTGTATTGTCGGTGAGTATGTGGAGTGGTGTAGCGTGCTGGTTGTGCGATGCTGTCCCCTGTCCAGTTGGAATAGCAACGGTTCTCTGTGTCCCTCACACCCAGGTGACTCTGCGTATCCGAATGGGGCATGGCTGCTCAGTCCATTGAGGAATCCTCGCACCCCAGCAGACGATCGATACAATGAGGCACATGGGAGGACCAGACGTGTGGTCGAGCGTACCTTTGGCCTCCTCAAGTCCAGGTTCAGGTGCCTGGACCGCACCGAGGGTGCACTGGCGTACTCCCCACAGAAGGTGTGCCAGATAGTGGTGGCGTGCTGCATGCTGCACAATCTGGCCATTCGGAAGCAGATCCCCCTCATTGTGGATGACGGAGATCAACCAGGGCCCCAGCCCGCAGACCAGGACAGCTCGAGTGAGGTGGACAGCGGAGAGGAGGAAGCTGGGAATGTGCGCCAGCAGCTCATCGCCCGCTACTTCACTTGACGGTGAGTGTCCATGTACGACGGATGATGTGTCTGTATCTATGCAGGTGTGTGTGTGCTGTGTCAGGGTGGCCGTATGTTCACTGCGTGCAGTGTGTCAACGCTCCATGGCCAGGGTAGTATGCCACTGTTGGTGACTGTGGCATTGTGCCCTATTGCTCTGTGCGATGTGTGTACATTGCTTGTAGTTGTTGACATGTACTGTGTGATGGGTGTGTGACACACTCATTGAATGTGCTCCTGTTCTGTCTCCCACCCCTAGGTCCCTACAGGCCCTCCGGATTCCATTGCCATGCCACGCATCAGGTGCCCTTCCGCCCAAGGTGGCCGTTGTATTCCGTACAAATAAAACACAGGGCACAAACAGCAGTTAGTGAAAAAGGTGCATTTATTACGAACTGTGACATGTGATTGTGTGTAAGGTGATGACAAAAGTGGTGCGTGCAGTGACAATGAGCTGTCGGTCATGGCTGCGTGATGATCAGGGTGTACCCACTGGTTCTATGTCCATAGTCCAACACACACATGCCATCCAGCTGGCTGTGTGGAGTGGGATCGTAGAGCAAGTCAATGCAGTGGCTGGTCAAGGAAGGCTGGCGGAAGGCTGGCTGGCTGCCTCACTTGCGACTGGAGCGTGCGAAGTCCTCCCGGGAGATCTGTTTCCTCTTCGGACGGCCCCTTCCACGTTTGGGAGGGGGTGTGTGGTGGCGACCTGCTGGTGGTGGGTGAGGTGTGCTCACTGGCTGTGGACGCAGGGGAAGTGGACACTGCTGGCCGACCCTGCGCCCTAGCAGGTGGTGGCGGAGGTGGTGTTGCTGGCCTTGCCTGTGACCCCACCGCCACCACCAGCTGGCCCATGAGGTCCACGAGTTGGTCCATACGGGACACGAATTGGCCCATATGGGCGTCCATGGACCTCAGCACCCCCAGCACCTCCCGCGTGTCAGTAGCAGACCTGGCCCATTGTCCTTGGGCCTCTTCATAGGCCCCAAGGACTCTGGCCATTTGAGCCAGGGCATGGCTCCCAGGGGAGGCTGGCGTTTCCCTGACCCTGCTCCTCCTACCAGTCCTGCTGCCACCGGCCCTGCCCACTAGCCACATTGCTCACCACGGTCCTCGCTGTGGCTCCCAGGGTGGATCCAGTCGGCCGGGCCACCACCTGCGCTGGGGCTGGTGCCAGCGAAGATGTGGTGGTGGTGGAGGCGGTGGTGGTCGGTGCGGCGATGGTGGCGGTTGCGGCAGTGGTAGTGGCCGCAATGACCGTGGGTGTGGCCGCAACGACAGTGGCAGCAGGGGACTGGGACTGTTCAGCATCCCTGGATGATGGGTTGGTGGGTAGGAGGGGTCCTGGGGAGCGGCTGGGCCCTGCCACGCCAGATGGGCCAGCTTGGTGGTCCGTGTCCGAAGAGGTGGACAGATCCTCCAGATCCGTGTGTCCTCGTTGGGGGCTTGTAGGCTGGCTGTGCTGGCTGCTGTCTCCATCCCCAGCGTCCAGCAGTTCGTCACCTGTGGAGAGAATGAGATTTGTTATTGTGTTGCACCTGGCGAAGTATGTATTAGTCGTCTGACATTGGCAGTTCGTGCAATCTCGTACATGGGTTTCCCGGAGGCGAGTGTGTGGCTGTGGCATCTGTAGTTGTGTGTGCTAGGCAATGGGACTGTGTGCTGTGCACATGTGGCATGGGACGGATTGGCCATGCCGATGGGTGTGTTGCTTTGCCCCTACTCATTGTGACTCTGGTGTATGCGGGCTCCTGGCCCATCCTGGGTCTGGTTTGTACTTTGCTTTTGGGGTTCAAATGGAACGCTTAGGAACGCATATGGCAACATGGGGGCCATGCCCCAGATTCGCATTTGGGAGGGGATATGCTTTTGGGGTTCAAATGGAACGCTTAGGAACGCATATGGCAACATGGGGGCCATGCCCCAGATTCGCATTTGGGAGGGGATATGCTTTTGGGGTTCAAATGGAACGCTTAGGAACGCATATGGCAACATGGGGGCCATGCCCCAGATTCGCATTTGGGAGGGGATATGCTTTTGGGGTACATGCTGTGAGCCATGGGTGCCGAACGTGACATGTGTTGTGGCAGCATGACAGTGCATGGTCTGAGGTGTGTGCATGCCTGACATGCCCTGCATATTTGCTGTCTGTTGTGGTTACTGGACATGGCATTGGACGCATCGTTATGAGTGAGTGATAGTTGTGTGCCAGCCAACGTATTGCAGTTGTCCCATCTCCTTGGTGTGCGTGCTGCCCTGTGCCATGTGCATCACTGCAGTGCTCGGGGGGTGTGGCCCATGTTGTGTGTTGTTGCTCACAGTGTGTCGTGCGCTTAATTGACTTCTGGCACATGGTTGGTCATGGGCATGTGTCTTAGCGTGACTGCTGTATGTGTGGCAGCTGTGCGGATGACATGCCTTTCATGTGACTGGGGCTGACGGATGGGATGGATGGTATGTTGTATGTGCATGGTGTGTCTGTGAGTTTGATGGGTTCAGTGGTGTTCGTGTGCATTTCTGTTGTTCCGCTCTGTTGCGTCTAGTGTTGTTTGTCTTACATAGGCGTAGTTGTGGGGTGTGGGGTTGACAGGCAGTGGGGGCTACATGGACAGGACTTCAATGGTGTTTCGGTTGTGTGTGATGAGTTGCACAGTGGCTGCCGTGTGGGACTATATTCAGTGTGGCTTGTGCATGCAGACGTGGCTCCTTGGGTGTTGCTATGTCTGTGATGGGTCATGTGGGGTGTGAGTCTGCTGTTCATGTCCGTGTGCACATTGTTCACTTGTTCGTGACGGTGGGCGGTGCTGCGTGTCCGTGTGCTACGTGACATGTCCCATGTGTTGGTGGTGTTATGGTCCTCATGCCTCCAGTAATCCAGCCCTGTCCAGTTTCCCACCTGCAAGTTGTTCGTGCGTGCACTGTACTGGATGCCACATGGCTCTAAGCGGGGGTGCTCCATGTTGCAGGTCTGTGGGGGTGGGGGGGTGTAGTGGGTCGTGGGGGTGGCTGTACACCCACTGACACCGATTGCTGTGGACCGTGATGTCTGCCTTTCGGCTGTCGTTGTGCACTGCGGTGGCTGACACGTGGCTGTGGGGTGTGGGGGATGCTCCTCCTTGCTGTGCTGTGGGACTGGGGCCTGGTGTGTGTTGTACTTGGGCTGTCCACCGTCCCACCCACTGCACTTTGTGTTCCTGCCACTTACCTGTTACTTGTCGGTTAGTGCAGCTGTGGCGGACACATGGGTGTGGTGGGTGCTCGTTGTGGCGCTTCTGGCATATTTGGGGACCTGTTGGTGGTTACGTGGCTGGCTTAGTGTACACATGTCCCCACGCATCTTACAGTTGTTCGGTTTGGGCTGTGTGTGGTAGTGTCTGTTGCATGTGTGTGTGATGTGTTGTGTATTGTGTGCTGGACATGGGGGTGTTTGTCCCTGGGAGCTGTGGCATGGTAGTTGCGCATGTGAGTACATAGCGGTGTGCTGGTATACATTAGTTTGTACTTACCAGCCTCCACTCCCCCTGCTAATCCGGCGAGGATCTCCGGATGGATTACGACTCGCACCTTCTCCTCCCACGCTTTGAAGGTCTTAAAGAGCGCGGGATTCCCTCCGCCAGTGACGGCAGCCAGCTCTCTGTTTTTGCCCTCCTTCTTCTTGACCAGGCTCTTTACGTCATTCCAACGTTTGTTTATCTCGGTTCTGTTCCTGGGCAGGGTCCCGACTGCATTGACCTGGTCTACGATCCGGGTCCACATTCTGTTTCTGGTGGCTAGTGGTGTGTGCTGGACCATGTTCCCATAGATTTGTGGGTACACCTTGATGATCTCGTCGACCATGACCGTCAGCTCCATGGGCGTGAACTTGGGCATCCTTTGTGGTGCCATGGTGTTTGTGGTGCTGGTGCGGTGTGTGTTGTGTAATGTGCAGGGGGTTTGTGGTGCCAGTGTTTGGTGGTGGTGGTGGTGGTGGTGGTGTTTGGTGGTGGTGGTGGTGGTGGTTGTGATGTGTGCGTTTCTGTGGTGTGCTGCTGTCCTTGCTGTGTCACTGTGTCCTCTCCTCTCCTCTCTGGTTTGCAATGTAGCAAGGGGTTGTGGTCTGTGGGAGTGCTGCTTTTGTACTCACCTATGTGGGTGTGTCCTCATGGTCTGTTGTTTTCAGGTGTGTTGTGTCTGGGGTTCTGGCCTTTGTATTTTTTGTTTGTCCGGGGGGTGTTTTCGGGATGTGTACTGTGCTTGTGTATTTGTGTGTGCCTTGCTGTGTGGACTTGTTGGCCATGTTGTGTGCTATTGGTTTTGTGTGCGGATGGTTTCTGTGCAGGTACGTGGGCGCCATGGCTTCTGCCGTGTCGATTCTCATCGGCGTTGTTTGCGCTGGCGGGCGGTATATTTGTTGTTTTCCGCGCTCATGGCGGTGCGATCGTAATTTCACGTGCGGTGTGTCGGCCGTGTGGGCGGGCGGTTTTGTGTTGTCGTGCGTGTTTCCGTCCGTGGCGGGCGGTTTGACTCCGACTCGGACGATGGCGGGCGGTATTTTGTGTGATTTTTCCGCCGATGGCGGTTTCGGTTTGTGTACTCATAATGGCGTGGTCGGTGTTCAGGCGGTGTGTGCTGGCGGATTTTTGCCGCTTCCATGCCTGGCGGATTTTTTTACGCCGGGTATCGTAATGAGCCCCAAAGTGTGGGAAGTTAAATAATTTTTATGGTTTTTTTTCAATTAATAATATTTATTTAATTGGTGATTAATTATTTTAGTTAAGGAAGTACATTTTTTTTTAAATTTAGATGTGTGTCGTGAATTGTGTGGTGTTATAGGGTAGGAAATAAAAAAAGAAATTTATGTAATAATTAATGTTTTTGTTTCTAAATAATTTTTAATTAAAATTATTTATTTGTTTGAAATTGGTTTTTATTTTATTTAATATAATATTTTAGGAACTTGTTATATGTATTTAACATTATAATATTTTTTCTAAAAATGTTTAATATTAAATATATTTGTATTTGAATATTTTACATTTTTATATATTTTCTAATTTATTTTGTTCTTTAAATATTTTTATTGTTGTTAAAATTTAGTTTGTTTTTAATTTTGAACTGACTGGAGTGAGAATATTAATTGTTACTCCTCTGAAATCCAACACCTTCCCTACTGTTGCACTCACTGGAGTGGGAATAGTAATTTTTACCCCTTCGCTATCCAACACTTTCCCTACTGTTGCAGTCACTGGAGTGGAAATAGTCATTTTTACCCCCCTGCTATCCAACAATTTCCTTACTGTTGCACTCACTGGATTGGGAATAGTAATTTTTACCCTGCGTAACCAACACTTCCCCTACTGTTGTACTCACTGGAGTTGCAATAGTAATTTTTACCCCCTGCTATCCAACACTTTCCCTACTGTTGCACTCATTGGAGTGGGAATAGTAATTTTTACCCCTCCGCTATCCAACACTTTCCCTACTGTTGCACTCACTGGAGTTGGAATAATAATTTCCACCCCTCCGCTATCCAACACTTTCCCTACTGTTGCACTTACTGGAGTTGGAATAGTAATATTTAACCCTCCGCTATCCAACACTTTACCTACTGTTGCACTCACTGGAGTGGGAATAGTAATTTTTACCCCTCCGCTATCCAACATTTTCCCTACTGTTGCACTCGCTGGAGTGGGAAATTTAAGTTTGAAGATTTTTAAATAGTTTAATGGTTTAATTTATAATAGAATGTTTTTTTATTAGATTTTATGTTATTGTACACACACACACACATATATATATATATATAAAGGTTCCCTGCCAATTACGCTCCAGCCTCCATTAAAGAAAAGTTACAACCCACCAGTGCGGGCTCTTCCTTTGGGGCAACCTTGTGTTTGGATGTTTTACGGCTGGCCCAGCCGTGGAGGAGCCCAGCCGCTGATAAGCGGACGAGTAGTGATGCCAATCGGCAATCACTAGTCGGAATGGTGGTTTGTACTGGAGGGGACAAGTGTGCAGTGTATGTTTTGAGCGGGACACTCCATCAACCCACTGTTTTTTTTTAAATGACTTTATTGGCGGAGTATGAGAACTCACTTGAGGAACACTTTGTTGCACCACGTATACCAGGAGGCTGCGGGAACGGCCACGCCCATCGGGGTGGGTATAAGGCGATTTAATTCAGGTGCGCAGAACTGCCTTGTACACTCCGTGAAATGCCTGTGACAAAGGGCGAGTAGCCCGAAACGCTTTAGGTTTGAAAAGGATGTGAGGTTCCCTGCCAACTACGCTCCAGCCTCCATTAAAGAAAAGTTACAACCCACCAGTGCGGGCTCTTCCTTTGGGGGCAACCTTGTGTTTGGATGTTTTACGGTTGGCCCAGCCGTGGAGGAGCCCCGCCGCAGATGAGCGGACAGTAGTGACGCCAATCGGCGATCACTAGTCGGAACGGTGGTTTCTACTGGAGGGGACAAGTATGCAGTGTATGTTTTGAGCGGGACACTCCATCAACCCACTGTTTTTTTTTTTAAAGAACTTTATTGGCGGAGTATGAGACAACTCACTTGAGGAACTCTTTGTTGCACCACGTATACCAGGAGGCTGTGGGAACGGCCACGCTCATCGGGGCCGGTATAAGGAGATTTAATTCAGGTGCGCAGAACTGCCTTGTACACTCCGTGAAATGTCTGTGACAAAGGGCGAGTAGCCCGAAACGCTCGGCTTAGAAAAGGATGTGAGGTTCCCTGCCAACTACGCTCCAGCCTCCATTAAAGAAAAGTTACAACCCACCAGTGCGGGCTCTTCCTTTGGGGGCAACCTTGTGTTTGGATGTTTTACGGCTGACCCAGACGTGGAGGAGCCCCGCCGCAGATGAGCGGACCAGTAGTGATGCCAATCGGCGATCACTAGTCGGAACAGTGGTTTCTACTGGAGGGGACAATTGTGCAGTTTATGTTTTGAACGGGACACTCCATCAACCCACTGTTTTTTTTTTTAAAGAACTTTATTGGCGGAGTATGAGACAACTCACTTGAGGAACACTTTGTTGCACCATGTATACCAGGAGGCTGTGGGAACGGCCACGCCCATTGGGACGGGTATAAAGAGATTTAATTCAGGTGCGCAGAACTGCCTTGTACACTCCGTGAAATGCCTGTGACAAAGGGCGAGTAGCCCGAAACGCGTCGGCTTTGAAAAGTATGTGAGGTTCCCTGCCAACTACGCTCCAGCCTCCATTGAAGAAAAGTTACAACCCACCAGTGCGGGCTCTTCCTTTGGGGGCAACCTTGTGTTTGGATGTTTTACGGCTGGCCCAGCCGTGGAGGAGCCCCGCCGCAGATGAGCCGACCAGTAGTGACGCCAATCGGCGATCACTAGTCGGAACGGTAGTTTCTACTGGAGGGGACAAGTGTGCAGTGTATGTTTTGAGCGGGACACTCCATCAACTCACTGAGTTTTTTTTAAAGAACTTTATTGGCGGAGTATGAGACAACTCACTTGAGGAACACTTTGCTGCACCACGTATACCAGGAGGCTGTTGGAACGGCCAGGCCCCTCGGGCGGGTATAAGGAGATTTAATTCAGGTGCGCAGAACTACCTTGTACACTCAGTGAAATGCCTGTGACAAAGGGCGAGTAGCCCGAAACGCGTCAGCTTTGAAAAGGATGTGAGGTTCCCTGCTAACTACCCTCCAGCCTCCATTAAAGAAAAGTTACAACCCACCAGTGCGGGCTCTTCCTTTGGGGGCAACCTTGTGTTTGGATGTTTTATGGCTGGCCCAGCCATGGAGGAGCCCCGCCGCAGATGAGCGGACCAGTAGTGACACCAATCGGCAATCACTAGTCGGAACGGTGGTTTCTACTGGAGGAGACAAGTGTGCAGTGTATGTTTTGAGCGGGACACTCCATCAACCCACTGTTTTTTTTTAAAGAACTTTATTGGCGGAGTATGAGACAACTCACTTGAGGAACACTTTGTTGCACCACACATACCAGGAGGCTGTGGGAACGGCCACGCTCATCGGGGCGGGTATAAGGAGATTTAATTCAGGTGCTCAGAACTGCCTTGTACACTCCGTGAAATGCCTGTGACAAATGGCGAGTAGCCCGAAATGCGTTGGCTTTGAAAAGGATGTGAGGTTCCCTGCCAACTACGCTCCAGCCTCCATTAAAGAAAAGTTACAACCCACCAGTGCGGGCTCTTCCTTTGGGGGCAACCTTGTGTTTGGATGTTTTACGGCTGGCCCAGCCGTGGAGGAGCCCGCCACAGATGAGCGGACCAGTAGTGATGCCAATCGGCGATCACTAGTCGGAACGGTGGTTTCTACTGGAGGGGACAAGTGTACAGTGTATGTTTTGAGCGGGACACTCCATCAACCCACTGTTTTTATTTAAAGAACTTTATTGGCGGAGTATGAGACAACTCACTTGAGGAACACTTTGGGGTCGATTCCGATCTCGGCCGGAAGCGCACCTAACAGTATTCGTCTGGAAAAAATACAAGCCGAATGCGTGTTTCCCGACCGATTCGTACACTCGTCCGGACGAACAAGTACGATGCGTATAACAACCCAGTTTCCGAGCGAGCCGTACTCACCCAATCCAGCTCCTGTTCCCCGCCCGAGCCGGATCCGTAAATGCCGATTCGAGCCGCACGGAAGCAAATACACAGCACCTTCCAGCCGGACTAGTACGATGCGCATTCCGTACGCGCTGAACCCGTCGCTACGTCCGGCACGTTTGAGCATCCGGGCGAGCCGTACATAAGCTCCGTTGTGCGCCACAAGACGATCCACGGCTACGAGACGAACAAGCCAGTGACGAGTACGAATCGAAGACACAAGAAACCCGAACGAGACGATCCAAGCATGAATCCCATTGCGCAGGTCCTACCTATACTCTACATCTATTACCGGGACCGGCACGGACGCGTACGGCGCAGACGGTAAGTCAAACACCAACAATACAAACAAACTACACGTACCAGAAATATGTCACACACACATAGGGATGCACAAATGACGTACACAAGCAACAGCAGAACCATAGGGGTGGGATGGCCAACACCAATGCCATACACACCCATAGGGGGATGGATGCCTACCACTAACACCACCCTACCACCACCCCTTCTCATGGGGGGCTAGATGCCTGCCACCACCACCACCCCTACTCAGGGGAGGCTGGATGCCTATCACTACCACCACCCCTACTCAGGGGGGCCTGGATGCCTGTCACTACTACCATACCCACCCTTAGGGGCCTGGATGCCTGTCACTACCACCACCCCTACTCAGGGGGGCATGGATGCCTGTCACTACTACCATCCCCACCCTTAGGGGGATGGACGCCTGCCACTACCACCACCCCTATCCAGGGGGGGCTGGATGCCTGTCACTACTACCATCCCCATCCTTAGGGGGATGGATGCCTGCCACTACCACCACCCCTACTCAGGGGGGCCTGGATGCCTGTCGCTACTACCATACCCACCCTTAGGGGGCTGGATGCCTTCCACTACTACCACCCCTACCTAGGGGGGCCTGGATGCCTGTCACTACCACCACCCCTACTCAGGGGGGGCTGGATGCCTGTCACTACCACCACCCCTACTCAGGGGGGGCTGGATGCGTGTCACTACTAACATCCCCACTCATGGGGGGCTGGATGGTTGTCACTACTACCATCCCCACTCATGGGGGGCTGGATGCCTGTCACTACTACCATCCCCACTCATGGGGGGATGGATGCCTACCACTACCACCACCCCTAATCATGGGTGCCTGGATGCCTGTCACTAATACCATCCCCACCCTTAGGAGTGTCTTGTGGATTGTTACCTGCCTTGTTATGTTGGCCTAGGCCTGGCTGCCACGCTGCTTTTCTTTGCGCACGTTACACTGAGCCGGGCCCCCCTCGCCCTTTGCTCGTGCCAAGTTCTTTTGCACTGTCTGCATTTTCTGTTGTTCACCTTTTTGGGCTCAGTCTGCACAAACATGTACAAGGTCGCATAACAATGTATTTTGGTTCTTCCTGATATGGCCAGTCTTGCGCACCCAGACATAACATTAGGTGCAATTGCCATGAAGAATTTGGTATGCTTATAATACTGTGGTTTACTAGCGCTTAACACACTTGGAGAAATCCCTTTCAGTGAGAAGAGCTATGATGTCCTGCTGATGTAATTCTGCATCTAGAGACTGAGGTATGGGGGTTCGCTAGTCAAAGCCCAGAGGTCTTCTATTATTATAATAAACTATCTTACTGCAAGGGGAGGGTGGTAATGTTATTTATACGTTTATCCACTGAGCTCTGAGATGCTTTCCCCGTTTGTATTCTATGGAATTGTAACCATGCTGCTTATATTAGTCATATGCATTATGCTATTAGTACTGACACGTGTACTGTACATTAGAGCACGTAAGTTGGAATAAACATTTTAACCTATCCAGTGTCTCTTCCTACGCACCTTGTGGACAAGTACGAGTGAGTGACGAAAGAGTGTTCTTGCTTCTGCGAGTCCTGAGATAAAGATACCGTGTTCTGGGTTGTCCAAACATTAGTACTTGGGTGCTAATGGGATGCTAAGCTAGTTGGGTTGGGGTTTTTGGGTGCTACGGTATATGGTGGCAAACCACTGTATTCCGGGGTCCCATTTTCCTGTGCATAGCTCTGTGTATGTGCAGAAACCTTATGACATGGCGCGACCACCGTGGGGCGGCTTATCTGCGAGACGCTTGAGTAGTACTTGTGCTTGTCCACAAACCCCTCGCGTACGCTTCCGGAGGCGTATGTGACGGTGATACCTCCTATATTGAATGTTTTATAGGTTCTTTCAAGCTTGATATTATTAAAAAGGTTAGTTAACAGACCCATTTTTGTGCTCCCTGTTAGGTTGTCGAATATAATTGTTTAGTCATGGCTGGTGTGGCGATAGCTGCACATAGTCGAGGAGCACTCCGAGACCACTTAGCTGTGTATGGAGTGCCCGATACAGGGGTCGAGTTGGTCTTTGTGGTTCAAGCCGATCCGGCTTATCACTTTGAAGTGTTTTACACTTGGATCACTTTTGAAGCGGTGGATGCAGGTGATAAGCTGTTTCATGAATATAAACCCACCGTTATTCCTGCTGCATATCGACCCTATACCACTCTTGAAGTACCTCTCACGGCTTGGCAGCACCGTGTTTGGTTTAATGGCGCCCTACCACAACCAACTACCGCAGTTCGTTTAGGCCCCTTGTCAATTCAGGGGGCCACTTGGCCTGTATTGGCCGGGTATACCCCGCATCCAAATTATCTGGCATTACCGCTTGCGGAACTGCGCACTATGCATACCGAATTGGTACGAGTGCATCGAGCCCTAGTGACATACGTTACAGGTAGTCTACATGGAGCTGCTCCTGTAGTCGCAGGCCAACCAGCTATAGCCGCTGGAGTGACCATAAGTCCTGTCATGGTAAATTCTGTGATGGGCAAACGTCCACAAAATAAGGACGACTATCCTTACTGGCTTGCAGAAAAGTTCGATCAGATAGAAGCAGTGTTTCCCCATACATCCCCAGTAGATAAACACCGCATCCTCACGATAAGTTTGCCAAAAGACATAATCCCCGATTTGACATCATGTGAAAACTGGGGTAAGGTATTCGCAGCAGTTTATTCAAAATGTTTTGGAACTCCTTCCATGACGGTTCTACCCTCTGTAATTAAAAAAGTACAGGATGAACATGGCCCTGAAGCGGCTGTGGAATTAGGGATGAGACTAGTGGGAGTGTTTGATGTAGTAGCTGAGCTGATCCTTGGAAATGTCAAGGGCGATGCTATGAACTTTCAAGTAGCGAATGCTTTGGCTTTGGTCCCAGAGTTGGACAGGCCCCGCGAATTACCGAAAATTATTGCCCGGGCTTATAAAACAATTGGAAGAAATAGCCTGGGCAACAAGCCTTTTGTAAAAATGCAAACTCAATCGCAAACACAAGTTACACAAACAAAAAGTGCATCTGAGAAAGATGATAAACCGGTCTTCACTAAAAAGAGTTGGAGACAGAAAAAACAGGGTAAGCAACAAAAGAAGCCGGGGTCGAGAGGCGCTTCCCCAGTTTCGGTTTCTTCTGAACGTACTTATGATTTACGTGATAGGTCAAGGATTAAATCACCAGAAAGGTTTCAGAGCTCTGATACGCGTTCTCCTCGTTCTTCACAGGCCCAGACGTCGTCACAGGCTGGTGGAGGAGGACGGCAAGATAGAGGAAGGGGCCGAGAGGCACCCCAGGAGCGAGACCAACCTCGACAACAAGTCAGAGGGAAAGCAGAAGATTTTCATCTTCCTCGACCGCAATTTCAGAAGAAAAAAGTTGCCGCTGTCACAGCGAAATATGCCTCAGACCGTGAGAACGAGACTCCAGAATTGGACGTGGGCAGTGACCCTCCTAGACAGCGCCGCGGAAGTTACCATAGTGCGGGAGGCGCTACGTCCTCATATGGAGGCGACAGCAACTGAAACATTCGTTACTGTAGAGACAGCTGACACGAGAGTGGCACCCCCTGACAGACTATATAATATAGTCATACAAATTGAAGGTGACATACCGCGTGAAATAAAAGGGATTTTTGGGAAAATCTAACCTCTTCATATGACATTTTGTTAGCAGAGGTGGATTGGCCACCCCCATTCGTTTTAGCTGCACATAAAGGAGAGGAGGTAATCCTTCCAAGCTTCTCACGGCATGTCCCAAAAGACAAAGCTGAAGCACTTGCAGCTGAGTGGGCTGTGTACCTGGCACCAGCGTTATACCGCAACCATGTGGGATGGGATGAAGAATCACCTCCTCATGCAATACCTTTGCGGTCACTACCGCAGCCACAACCCCAATATCCCATCAAACGGCAGGCAAAAGGCCCCGTCTCCGAAATTCTGACACAGTTGGAATATCAGGGAGTAATTGAACCGTGCGTATCACCTATGAACAATCCCCTTTTCGTGGTTTCTAAACCCGATGGATCGTACCGCTTAGTTTTGGATTACCGGCATTTAAATACTCATTGTCGGAACTTTGCGGTGCAAAATACACACAGTTCTGCGCTTGTAGACAGTCTTGTTCGTAAAAAATACAAAACGACACTTGACCTTTCAAACGGTTTCTACACGCACAACCTAGCCCCGGAGAGTGGTCAATGGACCGCATTCACTTCCGGTGGTAAATTATTCCAGTTCCGGCGTTTACCCATGGGCTACAAAAATAGTCCGGGTATATTCGCCGCCCGTGTTGTTTCTTTGTTAAATGACATTGATCAAGACGCATGTTCGTACGTAGATGACATCTATCTGACGGACGACGAATTATTTCAGCATTTGTCCCGTGTGGACCGCATTATTCTTGAATTTGCGGAGCAGGGTTACAAATTTAACTTTGCTAAATCACACATTGCTGAATTTACAGTTCTGTTCTTGGGCTATGAGCTCAACAACGAAGGTAAGGGCTTAGCCCCCATTTCTTGGAAAAATGTGCACATTTGTGCCCTCCAAATACTCTGAAGAAACTTCAGTCTTTGCTGGGTTTTTGAATTTCGGACGTACTTACATTCCCGAATATGCCCAGCGTATCAAGCCTTTGTATGCTTTGATACAACCTACTTATTCAAGGTCTTGCTGGCTGCCTGAGCATACCTCAATTCTGCAGTCTTTGCAGACAGACCTTTTGGAGTCTAAATATCTTTTGACTCGTGATAACCACACAAACCTGGTGATTAGAATAATTCCGGGGCGGTGGGATTCACATACTTAACCTTTAATGAAGGTGATACAGTACCCATCGCATACAAGTCACATCTGTACACTTCCGCTGAATTGCGCTTTACATCTGTTGAAAAAGTTCTAACTGCAGTGCAAATGGCGATTCTAAAGGAACGCGCACTGGCACAGGGAAAGCGAATTCTGGTGGTAACACCCTGTCCTGCCCTAGAGGCAGTAACAAAGGCAAGTGTACCGAACTCCAAAAGCAATGCATCCCCGTTGGATACAATGGGCTACATCCTTGACGTCTTCGGACGTCACTTTTGTTTTTGATTCTTCTCTGCAGACTCAGGAGTTTTTGCAGTATGAATTCGTTCATCCTCCTCCTTTGTTTTTATTGCCGCTTGAGGATTACAAATGTGTGATCTACACCGATGGTTCGGCGCAGCCGGCCACTGGGTCCAAGCACGCTTATTCAGCTGCATGTGCTATTGTTGCGGGTTCCTTTGTAGATGGAAAGTTCAAATCCTCTGCAGTGCATACTCGCACACTTGGAGATAGTACCGCACAATTGGCCGAGCTGCATGCATTGCTACTTGCACTTGAGTTCGCTTCTCAGGATGAGACCACTCTTATTGTATGTGATTCTTTTTACTGTGTACAATCTTACAATGACAATCTGTTTTTCTGGTCGAAAAACGACTACAAGAGACGCTAAAGGGAGCACAATTAAGCATAAAATGCTTTGGGTTCGAGTGGCAGAATTGCAACAACGTCTGCCCCTCACACAGGTGGTTCACACCTTAGGCCATCAGCGGGTGGGCGCACACGCTATTGGTAACGATCTGGCAGATGAAGCTGCCCGTTCAGCAGTAGTCACGTGTTCAGTAGCAGCGGTTACCAGGTCCATGTCTAAAATAGACCCTGTTATATTAGCAGCTATTGCTGCAACCAAGGAAGGTAATAATTACCCTACAGGTTTCCCTTCCAAGTATTCTTACACATTAAGTCCCGATCAGGTTCCTTATGTAACTATACCTGACGTTGGAGATCGGCTGATCCCCAACGCGGACCGCAGGACGTGCCTTGATATCAGCTGCACACGAAGGCATGGCTTCGGCTCATGCAGGTGTGTCAGCTACAGTTTCCATCTTGCAGCAGCGTTATTGGTGGCGTGGATTGTATAAAGACACCCGTGCTTTTGTGCTTTCTTGCGACGTTTGTCAACAGATTAAGCCTTCCACGGTAACACGTCCACCACAAACCCCGCTCTGCATTGCTAACAGACCCTTTGGGTGTGTTTACTTGGATCACTGCGGTCCATTCTCATCAGACACTGCCTATAAATACATCTTAGTGGCAGTGGACTCGTGCACACGGTTTCATCTGGGTCTGGCCACAACGGAGTGCTGACGCCCGAAATGTAATCAGGGATTTGCGTGTCTTTGTGGGAATTTTCGCATGCGGCACCTTCCATTCGGACCAAGGTCCAGCGTTTGCCTCTAGGGCTTACAAGGATGCAATGGGCTTCGCTTGGGGTGCGGGTGAAATTTTCGTCTCCGTATAGGCCTGAGGGCAACTCTATCGTTGAACGAATGAACCGTGACTTAAAGCAATCCTTAACAGCTAGGGTTATAGGTACTGGCAGGAACTGGCTGGCCCATTTGTATACCGTTCAGCGTGCACTTAATAATCTCCCTAGAAGACCTCTGGGTGGGCGGACCCCATACGAAATGCTCTTTGGCATAAGAATGTTTGTGCCTGACCTTGAGGGTCCAGACATCGCGGCGCAATCCGCCAAGTTTGATGTAGATAACCATTCTGCTATGTTACAGGACTTACAAGAAGCCCGAGACAAACTTGCAACTACACATTTGCCTTCAGCCACAGATCCTGCGTCTGCAGATTCCGGTAGCCGGCTGGCTTCCAAAGGTTGGAGAACTGGTTCGAGAGAAGGTTGAAAACAAAAAAGAATTCGGCCCCTCTTTTCGTGCACCGGTTCCAGTTCTGGGCTTGAAGGGAACACGTACAGTCATTTTACCACCGCTTCCTGGTCGCAAGGAGAACAGATACATCTCAGTGGAAAATGTCAAGCTACAGCGCCTGGCCGATCCTGAATAGTGTCACACCAGCGGTCTCTTGTCCTGCCATTTATCGGACATATGTTCATAGTCCATCTGCACGAACGAGTCGCTGATGCTGTACCATGGAGATGGTTGATTTGCCTGAATCCTCTACTTTGCCTGAAACTACGATTGATCCCCAACTCTCCACCAATATCGACGAGGACGAGTATACTTATCCTGCATCAGAATCGGTGGCACATCAACCAACAACGCCACTTGAGCCCGACTCGTTATTCCTTTGATTCGGATTCCACACTCTTCAAAAGTTCCATCCAAGTTCAGTATTTTTATATCCTGGTTTAGAGACAATTTTTTGATTCCACCCTGGACATACATCTGGTTGGTACTTTTCTTGATTTTTTTGTTCATGTCCATTGGCTTTGTCACAGTGTTTTTTCTACTAATCAATGGTCACTATTTACCTGAACGCTCTGCTGTAGACTATGTTTCTGGAACTTTGGCTCCTCATTCCTCGTCTCACATCATGAAGCGTGACCACACATTTGTGAACATTTCAGCTTTCCCAGTTGCTGATGGCATCGTATGGGATGCAGTGAACTATCAAATCCATGGTCCGACGGAAATTATTAATGTACCTAATGTCCTTCGTGTTTCAATGGGTGATGTAGTACAAAAGTAATATTCATTCTGATGATTGGGATGTGCATGCTGTTGAAGCATTGTTTGCCGATTTAAAATATTATGCATCTTTTAATGCTGAAGATCTATATATGAATTCTGCTAATTATGCCGATTTGTATTGTTACCAACATTGGGGTAATCATTTTCTCCATAAGCCCAGTGCCCTGCGTAGTTCTGTTAACTATACCCAATGGGAACATTGTCCAAACCCCTTGCCAGGTAGCTCTCAAACTCTTCGAAATAAGTTTAATTATTTTACTGATTTTAATCGGTCGAACCCTGCATCCTATTATTTTAGACTTAATAACACATCAACTCAGAAAATTATGTTAACACACACCAAATTGCTTTATTCAGGTTCTTTTCTAAGTGCCCTAGCTGTGGGTGGTTATGAGTACTGGGATAATACAGTGGATTTAAAATCTATTTGGGGCTCCAAGCCATGGCAGGTACAGGGAACCGAGGCATTACATCGTGCTTGCCTCATCCCTGCCCAAATTATGTTCCTCAATGTCTCCATCTATCAGACTACATGTTGGGGCTTAGCAACCACTAAACAATTGAATACGCCATCAATACCATCCCTGTCGAGTTTTCCTAATGAAAGCTCACGATTCAATCTGTCCCTCGTGTCCAGCTGCAGGCAATGTTACAAAATAATTCGTTTAATGTTTCTGGGCTGGTTCAGTCACCCTGGTTAGTATGGCCTATATCATCTAATGCATGTCAAATGCGTTTTCACGATTCTGGTGCTAGCTACACACAGGATAGGCCTGATCCGAGATTTACTGATTCCCGTACTGTCACTACATATTCTGTTGGTAAATTATGCAAACAATGGCTGCAACATTCGTCCTTTGATTCTGTTAAACAACATTTGTCCCTCCTTTCAGGCAATATTGATCTGTCCGACTTTGTTTTGGGACCTCGTGGTCCCCGACCTAAGAGATTCATTTATGAAACATATAATGAACTCTGGAAGCTATCACAAATGGAAGCTGCTTCCCGTCTTCGGGAAATAGATCAAGCAAATTTGGAAAAGGTGCTTGCTGTTGTTGACAATAGTATTAATACCCTGTCTTCTCGCATTTATACTTTGGAGAATATTGTGTCCTCTGTTGTTGATATTGTACAAGATGATGTTTCTGTGTTATATCATGGTCAGAATCAATTGCGTTCAGTTATGCAGTTTGCATGGACTTTACAAACGCTCAAGTTAGGTAAAGTTCCTTGGCATTTGTTGAACACCTCTGCCTTGTTTCTACCTTTTAACTTAACTGACAAACAGCAATTTATGTCCATGAAAGATGCAACTTACACTCTATTACATATCGAAAAGATGGATCCTTTGCCGTTCTCTGTTGCAGAACTTGATTCTGCTGTGTGGTTAGTTCATGGGGTTATCGCTTTACCTTTTTCCTTGTTTGAATTTGACTCGTGCATGAAACATTATCCTGTGGGCCGTTACCAGCCCTTGGGCAGTGCTTTCCTGCATGAACTCTGGTCCTTGCCTTTCATGTATAAATGCCTTCGGGACGGCAAGGAAGTCTTTCTCACGGGGAGTACTGCGACTCAACTATGGGTCATTCGCTTATTTGTAAACACATTAAATTGCATGGCTCATGTAGCGTTTCCGCTCCTAATCTTGCTTGTGTGCTGAAAGGTATTCCTGCTCCTGTTATTTCACCTACTTTCACTCTCCTTTCCAATGGTAGTTATTTACTTTTAAATAACGAAAACTGTTGTGGCCTGCAAGCTGGCATTCCTTACATTGTAACAGTTTCGCACAGGGTTGTCTGCTGCAAGAATGTGCTTTTTCCTCCCCCTCATGGCAAGGTTGATATCTCTATTTGGCCTTCCATCCCTACCATGGAAGCAGATTTCAATAGACTGAGCAGAATAAAGGCACTATTATTAAACGAGGAAGTTATGCTCACGTCCGCCCGGGAGACATTCATTCTCCAGGTGGCTAGTACCCACAGTGAAATACAGGCCCTTTTAAACACTAATCTCCCCCAACATTTTGGGAGTTAATACATCGTATTTTTAACGCATCTAACACTGAAGGCCTAGTACACTTTTTTAAGGTCGTTGGGTCGGGCTTGGTGTCCTCCTTCCAAACTATTTTTGGTGCCATCCCGGCTTTCATACATTCTATTTTTTCCAGTGTCTTTGGTGGTTTCCCATTGATCCTCGCTTTAGCGGCTGGTGTCTTGCTCTTAATTTGCTTTCTGCGCAATGGCTGCTCACCGACTGGGACCTGCTCGATCCAGAACGCCTCCAGCTGCTCCGTGAGCGCCTTCTGGTCGGTTTTGGTGTCTCTGCCATTGGCGACTACTGAGTGTGTCATATACTCTTTCATTTCGCTTTGCGTATTTCACTTGCGTGCAACCTGTGATGACTTGTGTCCGCTGTCCTTTCACCTGGACTCTGGATTATTGCCTCTCCAATTCGTCATTGTCTGTTCCGGATTTTGTTCAGTTGATGGGTCCCTTAGAGGCCCATGAGCAGGACTGTTCCGTTGCTGGCTGTATGGCGCGTGCGGCTGCACTGGGGATTTTGGCTCAATGGGATATCTGGGCGGCTGCCCAGGATCTCCTACAACGAAGTTGTTTCGATTATCACGCAAGCTGTCCCGCATTGCTTCTGGATGCTCCCTCTTGCTGAGGAGCATTCCTGCTGCTTTGACCTCGTTGGATTGGATGGCATCTATGTTTTTTGACAATTCCAATGATGAACTCTTGGAGGGTATGGCTTTTCTCTGCACTTACACTTTTATGGACTGACCTGCCCTTCGCCGTCGTTGGGTCGCCTCGCTGCTGCTCCAACGGCTGTGTTTTACCTCTGTCCTGGCATTTTCGCTGGACTGACCAGGGAGGGTGTCTTGTGGATTGTTGCCTGCCTTGTTATGTTGGCGCTAGGCCTGGCTGCCACGCTGGCTTTTCTTTGCGCACGTTACACTGAGCCGTGGCTCTCCTCGCCCTTTGCTACGTGCCAAGTTCTTTTGCAACTGTCTGCATTTTCTGTTTGCTTCACCTTTTTGGGCTCAGTCTGCACAAACATGTACAAGGTCGCATAACAATGTATTTTGGTTCTTCCTGATATGGCCAGTCTCTGCGCACCCAGACATAACATTAGGTGCAATTGCCATTGAAGAATTTGGTATGCTTATAATACTGTGGTTTACTAGCTCTAGACACACTTGGAGAAATCCTTTCAGTGAGAAGAGCTATGATGTCCTGCTGATGTAATTCTGCATCTAGAGACTGAGGTATGGGGGTTCGCTAGTCAAAGCCCAGAGGTCTTCTATTATTATAATAAACTATCTTACTGCAAGGGGAGGGTGGTAATGTTATTTATACGTTTATCCACTGAGCTCTGAGATGCTTTCCCCGTTTGTATTCTATGGAATTGTAACCATGCTGCTTATATTAGTCATATGCATTATGCTATTAGTACTGACACGTGTACTGTACATTAGAGCACGTAAGTTGGAATAAACATTTTGAACCTATCCAGTGTCTCTTCCTACGCACTCTTGTGGACAAGTACGAGTGAGTGACGAAAGAGTGTTCTTGCTTCTGCGAGTCCTGAGATAGAGAGATACCGTGTTCTGGGTTGTCCAAACATTAGTACTTAGGTGCTAATGGGATGCTAAGGCTAGTTGGGTTGGGGTTTTTGGGTGCTACGGTATATGGTTGGCAAACCACTGTATTCCGAGGTCCCATTTTCCTGTGCATAGCTCTGTGTATGTGCAGAAACCTTATGACAGGAGGATGGATGCCTGCCACTACCACCACCCCTATCCATGGGGGCCTGGATGCCTGCCACTACCACCACCCCTACTCAGGGGGCCTGGATGCCTGCCACTACCACCACCCCTACTCATGGGGGCTAGGATGCCTGTCACTACCACCACCCCTACTCAGGGGGGCTGGATGCCTGTCACTACTACCATCCCCACTCATGGGGGCCTGGATGCCTGTCACTACTACCATCCCCACTCATAGGGGGATGGATGCCTACAACTACCACCACCCCTACTCATGGGTGCCTGGATGCCTGTCACTACTACCATCCCCACTCATAGGGGGATGGATGCCTGTCACTACCACCACCCTGACTCATGGGGGCCTGGATGCCCTGTCACTACCACCACCCCTACTCAGGGGGCATGGATGCCTGTCACTACTACCATCCCCACCCTTAGGGGTATGGATGCCTACCACTACCACCACCCCCACTCAGGGGGGGCTGGATGCCTGCCACCACCACCACCCCTACTCAGGGGGGGCTGGATGCCTGTCTGTACCACCACCCCTACTCATGGGGGCTGGATGCCTGTCACTACTACCATCCCCACTCATGGGGGATGGATGCCTATCACTACCACCACCCCTAATCATGGGTGCCTGGATGCCTGTCACTACTACCATCCCCACCCTTAGGGGGATGGATGCCTGCCACTACCACCACCCCTATCCAGGGGGGGCTGGATGCCTGCCACTACCACCACCCCTACTCAGGGGGGGCTGGATGCCTGTCACTACCACCACCCCTACTCAAGGGGAGCTGGATGCCTGTCACTACTACCATCCCCACTCATGGGGGGCTGGATGCCTGTCACTACTACCATCCCCACTCATGGGGGGATGGATGCCTACCACTACCACCACCCCTAATCATGGGTGCCTGGATGCCTGTCACCACTACCATCCCCACCCTTAGGGGGATGGATGCCTGCCACTACCACCACCCCTACTCAGGGGGGGCTGGATGCCTGTCACTACCACCACCCCTACTCAGGGGGGCATGGATGCCTGTCACTACTACCATCCCCACCCTTAGGGGGATGGATGCCTACCACTACCACCACCCCTATCCAGGGGGGGCTGGATGCCTGTCACTACTACCATCCCCACCCATAGGGGGATGGATGCCTGCCACTACCACCACCCCTACTCAGGGGGGCCTGGATGCCTGCCACTACCACCACCCCTACTCAGGGGGGCCTGGATGCCTGTCACTACTACCATCCCCACCCTTAGGGGGATGGATGCCTGCCACTACCACCACCCCTACTCATGGGGGCCTGGATGCCTGCCACTACCACCACCCCTACTCAGGGGGGCCTGGATGCCTGTCACTACCACCACCCCTACTCAGGGGGGGCTGGATGCCTGTCACTACTACCATCCCCACTCATGGGGGGCTGGATGGCTGTCACTACTACCATCCCCACTCATGGGGGCTGGATGCCTGTCACTACTACCATCCCCACTCATGGGGGGATGGATGCCTACCACTACCACCACCCCTACTCATGGGTACCTGGATGCCTGTCACTACTACCATCCCCACTCATAGGGGGATGGATGCCTACCACTACCACCACCCCTACTCCAGGGGGCCTGGATGCCTGCCACTACCACCACCCCTACTCAGGGGGTCTGGATGCCTGCCACTACCACCACCCCTACTCAGGGGGGCTGGATGCCTGTCACTACCACCACCCCTACTCAGGGGGCCTGGATGCCTGTCACTACTACCATCCCCACTCATGGGGGCTGGATGCCTGTCACTACTACCATCCCCACTCATGGGGGGATGGATGCCTACCACTACCACCACCCCTAATCATGGGTGCCTGGCTGCCTGTCACTAATACCATCCCCACCCTTAGGGGGATGGATGCCTGTCACTACCACCACCCCGACTCAGGGGGCCTGGATGCCTGTCACTACCACCACCCCTACTCAGGGGGCATGGATGCCTTTCACTACTACCATCCCCACCCATAGGGGTATGGATGCCTACCACTACCACCACCCCCACTCAGGGGGGGCTGGATGCCTGCCACCACCACCACCCCTACTCAGGGGGGGCTGGATGCCTGTCTGTACCACCACCCCTACTCAGGGGGGGCTGGATGCCTGTCACTACTACCATCCCCACTCATGGGGGGATGGATGCCTATCACTACCACCACCCCTATCCAGGGGTGGCTGGATGCCTGCCACTACCACCACCCCTACGCAGGGAGGCCTGGATGCCTGCCACCACCACCACCCCTACTCATGGGGGCTGGATGCCTACCACTACCACCACCCCTAATCATGGGGTACCTGGATGCCTGTCACTACTACCATCCCCACCCTTAGGGGATGGATGCCTGCCACTACCACCACCCCTATCTCAGGGGGCCTGGATGCCTGCCACTACCACCACCCCTACTCAGGGGGGTCTGGATGCCTGCCACCACCACCACCCCTACTCAGGGGGGGCTGGATGCCTGTCACTAGCACCACCCCTACTCAGGGGGGGCTGGATGCCTGTCACTACTACCATCCCCACTCATGGGGGGCTGGATGCCTGTCACTACTACCATCCCCACTCATGGGGGGATGGATGCCTACCACTACCACCACCCCTAATCATGGGTGCCTGGCTGCCTGTCACTAATACCGTCCCCACCCTTAGGGGGATGGATGCCTGTCACTACCACCACCCCGACTCAGGGGGGGCTGGATGCCTGTCACTACCACCACCCCTACTCAGGGGGGCATGGATGCCTGTCACTACTACCATCCCCACCCTTAGGGGTATGGATGCCTACCACTACCACCACCCCCACTCAGGGGGGGCTGGATGCCTGCCACCACCACCACCCCTACTCAGGGGGGGCTGGATGCCTGTCTGTACCACCACCCCTACTCAGGGGGGGCTGGATGCCTGTCACTACTACCATCCCCACTCATGGGGGGATGGATGCCTATCACTACCACCACCCCTAATCATGGGTGCCTGGATGCCTGTCACTACTACCATCCCCACACTTAGGGGGATGGATGCCTGCCACTACCACCACCCCTATCCAGGGGGGCTGGATGCCTGCCACTACCACCACCCCTATGCAGGGAGGCCTGGATGCCTGCCACCACCACCACCCCTACTGAGGGGGGGCTGGATGCCTGCCACTACCACCACCACTACTCAGGGGGAGCTGGATGCCTGTCACTACTACCATCCCCACTCATGGGGGGCTGGATGCCTGTCACTACTACCATCCCCACTCATGGGGGCATGGATGCCTACCACTACCACCACCCCTAATCATGGGTGCCTGGATGCCTGTCACCACTACCATCCCTACCCTTAGGGGGATGGATGCCTGCCACTACCACCACCCCTACTCAGGGGGGGGTGGATGCCTGTCACTAGCACCACCCCTACTCAGGGGGGCATGGATGCCTGTCACTACTACCATTCCCACCCTTAGGGGGATGGATGCCTGCCACTACCACCACCACTATCCAGGTGGGGCTGGATGCCTGTCACTACTACCATCCCCACCCTTAGGGGGATGGATGCCTGCCACTACCACCACCCCTACTCAGGGGGGCCTGGATGCCTGCCACTACCACCACCCCTACTCAGGGGGGCCTGGATGCCTGCCACCACCACCACCCCACTCAGGGGGGGCTGGATGCCTGTCACTACTACCATCCCCACTCATGGGGGGATGGATCCCTACCACTACCACCACCCCTAATCATGGGTGCCTGGATGTCTGTCACTACTACCATCCCCACCCTTAGGGGTATGGATGCCTACCACTACCACCACCCCCACTCAGGGGGGCTGGATGCCTGTCACTACTACCATCCCCATCCTTAGGGGGATGGATGCCTGCCACTACCATCACCCCTACTCAGGCGGGCCTGATGCCTGTCACTACTACCATACCCACCCTTAGGGGGCTGGATGCCTGCCACTACTACCACCCCTACCCAGGGGGGCCTGGATGCCTGTCACTACCACCACCCATACTCAGGAGGGGCTGGATGCCTGTCACTACTACCATCCCCACCCTTAGGGGGATGGATGCCTGCCACTACTACCTCCCCTACTCAGGGGGCCTGGATGCCTGCCACCACCACCACCCCTACTCAGGGGGGGCTGGTTGCCTGTCACTACCACCACCCTTACTCAGGGGGGGCTGGATGCCTGTCACTACTACCATCCCCACTCATGGGGGGCTGGACGCCTGTCACTACTACCATCCCCACTCATGGGGGCTGGATGCCTGTCACTACTACCATCCCCACTCATGGGGGAATGGATGCCTACCACTACCACCACCCCTAATCATGGGTGCCTGGATGCCTGTCACTACTACCATCCCCACCCTTAGGGGGATGGATGCCTGCCACTACCACCACCCCTATCCAGGGGGGGCTGGATGCCTGCCACTACCACCACCCCTACTCAGGGGGGCCTGGATGCCTGCCACCACCACCACCCCTACTCAGGGGGGCCTGGATGCCTGCCACCACCACCACCCCTACTCAGGGGGGGCTGGATGCCTGTCACTACCACCACCCCTACTCAGGGGGGGCTGGATGCCTGTCACTATCTACCATCCCTACTCATGGGGGCCTGGTTGCCTGTCACTACTACCATCCCCACTCATGGGGGATGGATGCCTACCACTACCACCACCCCTAATCATGGGTGCCTGGATGCCTGCCACTACTACCATCCCCACCCTTAGGGGGATGGATGCCTGCCACTACCACCACCCCTACTCAGGGGGGCTGGATGCCTGTCACTACCACCACCCCTACTCAGGGGGGCATGGATGCCTGTCACTACTTCCATCCCCACCCTTAGGGGTATGGATGCCTACCACTACCACCACCCCCACTCAGGGGGGCTGGATGCCTGCCACCACCACCACCCCTACTCAGGTGGGGCTGGATGCCTGTCACTACCACCACCCCTACTCAGGGGGGGCTGGATGCCTGTCACTACTACCCTCCCCACTCATGGGGGGCTGGATGCCTGTCAATACTACCATCCCCACTCATGGGGGATGGATGCCTACCACTACCACCACCCCTAATCATGGGTGCCTGGATGCCTGTCACTACTACCATCCCCACCCTTAGGGGGATGGATGCCTGCCACTACCACCACCCCTATCCAGGGGGGGCTGGATGCCTGCCACTACCACCACCCCTACTCAGGGGGGCCTGGATGCCTGCCACCACCACCACCCCTACTCAGGGGTGGCTGGATGCCTGTCACTACCACCACCCCTACTCAGGGGGGGCTGAATGCCTGTCACTACTACCATCCCCACTCATGGGGGGATGGATGCCTACCACTACCACCACCCCTAATCATGGGTGCCTGGATGCCTGTCACTACTACCATCCCCACCCTTAGGGGGATGGATGCCTGTCACTACCACCACCCCGACTCAGGGGGGCTGGATACCTGTCACTACCACCACCCCTACTCAGGGGGGCATGGATGCCTGTCACTACTACCATCCCCACCCTTAGGGGTATGGATGCCTGCCACCACCACCACCCCTACTCAGGGGGGGCTGGATGCCTGTCTGTACCACCACCCCTACTCAGGGGGGGCTGGATGCCTGTCACTACTACCATCCCCACTCATGGGGGGATGGATGCCTATCACTACCACCACCCCTAATCATGGGTGCCTGGATGCCTGTCACTACTACCATCCCCACTCATGGGGGGCTGGATGCCTGCCACTACCACCACCCCTATCCAGGGGAGGCTGGATGCCTGCCACTACCACCACCCCTACTCAGGAAGGCCTGGATGCCTGCCACCACCACCACCCCTACTCAGGGGGGGCTGGATGCCTGTCACTACCACCACCCCTACTCAGGGGGGGCTGGATGCCTGTCACTACTACCATCCCCACTCATGGGGGGCTGGATGCCTGTCACTACTACCATCCCCACTCATTGGGGGATGGATGCCTACCACTACCACCACCCCTAATCATGGGTGCCTGGATGCCTGTCACCACTACCATCCTCACCCTTAGGGGGATGGATGCCTGCCACTACCACAACCCCTACTCAGGGGGCCTGGATGCCTGTCACTACCACCACCCCTACTCAGAGGGGCATGGATGCCTGTCACTACTACCATTCCCACCCTTAGGGGGATGGATGCCTGCCACTACCACCACCACTATCCAGGTGGGGCCTGGATGCCTGTCACTACTACCATCCCCACCCTTAGGGGGATGGATGCCTGCCACTACCACCACCCCTACTCAGGGGGCCTGGATGCCTGCCACTACCACCACCCCTACTCAGGGGGGCTGGATGCCTGTCACTACTACCATCCCCACCCTTAGGGGGATGGATGCCTGCCACTACCACCACACCTACTCAGGGGGGCCTGGATGCCTGCCACCACCACCACCCCTACTCAGGGGGGGCTGGATGCCTGTCACTACCACCACCCCTACTCATGGGTGCCTGGCTGCCTGTCACTACTACCATCCCCACCCTTAGGGGGATGGATGCCTGCCACTACCACCACCCCTACTCAGGGGGCCTGGATGCCTGCCACTACCACCACCCCTACTCAGGGGGCCTGGATGCCTGTCACTACTACCATCCCCACCCTTAGGGGATGGATGCCTGCCACTACCACCACACCTACTCATGGGGGCCTGGATGCCTGCCACCACCACCACCCCTACTCAGGGGGGGCTGGATGCCTGTCACTACCACCACCCCTACTCATGGGTGCCTGGCTGCCTGTCACTAATACCATCCCCACCCTTAGGGGGATGGATGCCTGTCACTACCACCACCCCGACTCAGGGGGCCTGGATGCCTGTCACTACCACCACCCCTACTCAGGGGGCATGGATGCCTGTCACTACTACCATCCCCACCCTTAGGGGTATGGATGCCTACCACTACCACCACCCCCACTCAGGGGGCCTGGATGCCTGCCACCACCACCACCCCTACTCAGGGGGGCTGGATGCCTGTCTGTACCACCACCCCTACTCAGGGGGGCTGGATGCCTGTCACTACTACCATCCCCACTCATGGGGGGATGGATGCCTATCACTACCACCACCCCTAATCATGGGTGCCTGGATGCCTGTCACTACTACCATCCCCACACTTAGGGGGATGGATGCCTGCCACTACCACCACCCCTATCCAGGGGTGGCTGGATGCCTGCCACTACCACCACCCCTACGCAGGGAGGCCTGGATGCCTGCCACCACCACCACCCCTACTCAGGGGGGGCTGGATGCCTACCACTACCACCACCCCTAATCATGGGTACCTGGATGCCTGTCACTAATACCATCCCCACCCTTAGGGGGATGGATGCCTGCCACTACCACCACCCCTATCCAGGGGGGGCTGGATGCCTGCCACTACCACCACCCCTACTCAGGGGGGTCTGGATGCCTGCCACCACCACCACCCCTACTCAGGGGGGGCTGGATGCCTGTCACTACCACCACCCCTACTCAGGGGGGGCTGGATGCCTGTCACTACTACCATCCCCACTCATGGGGGCTGGATGCCTGTCACTACTACCATCCCCACTCATGGGGGATGGATGCCTACCACTACCACCACCCCTAATCATGGGTGCCTGGCTGCCTGTCACTACTACCATCCCCACCCTTAGGGGGATGGATGCCTGTCACTACCACCACCCTGACTCAGGGGGGGCTGGATGCCTGTCACTACCACCACCCCTACTCAGGGGGGCATGGATGCCTGTCACTACTACCATCCCCACCCTTAGGGGTATGGATGCCTACCACTACCACCACCCCCACTCAGGGGGGGCTGGATGCCTGCCACCACCACCACCCCTACTCAGGGGGGGCTGGATGCCTGTCTGTACCACCACCCCTACTCAGGGGGGCTGGATGCCTGTCACTACTACCATCCCCACTCATGGGGGGATGGATGCCTATCACTACCACCACCCCTAATCATGGGTGCCTGGATGCCTGTCACTACTACCATCCCCACACTTAGGGGGATGGATGCCTGCCACTACCACCACCCCTATCCAGGGGGGGCTGGATGCCTGCCACTACCACCACCCCTATGCAGGGAGGCCTGGATGCCTGCCACCACCACCACCCCTACTGAGGGGGGGCTGGATGCCTGTCACTACCACCACCACTACTCAGGGGGAGCTGGATGCCTGTCACTACTACCATCCCCACTCATGGGGGGCTGGATGCCTGTCACTACTACCATCCCCACTCATGGGGGGATGGATGCCTACCACTACCACCACCCCTAATCATGGGTGCCTGGATGCCTGTCACCACTACCATCCCTACCCTTAGGGGGATGGATGCCTGCCACTACCACCACCCCTACTCAGGGGGGGGTGGATGCCTGTCACTAGCACCACCCCTACTCAGGGGGGCATGGATGCCTGTCACTACTACCATTCCCACCCTTAGGGGGATGGATGCCTGCCACTACCACCACCACTATCCAGGTGGGGCTGGATGCCTGTCACTACTACCATCCCCACCCTTAGGGGGATGGATGCCTGCCACTACCACCACCCCTACTCAGGGGGCCTGGATGCCTGCCACTACCACCACCCCTACTCAGGGGGCCTGGATGCCTGCCACCACCACCACCCCACTCATGGGGGCTGGATGCCTGTCACTACTACCATCCCCACTCATGGGGGATGGATCCCTACCACTACCACCACCCCTAATCATGGGTGCCTGGATGTCTGTCACTACTACCATCCCCACCCTTAGGGGTATGGATGCCTACCACTACCACCACCCCCACTCAGGGGGGCTGGATGCCTGTCACTACTACCATCCCCATCCTTAGGGGGATGGATGCCTGCCACTACCATCACCCCTACTCAGGCGGGCCTGATGCCTGTCACTACTACCATACCCACCCTTAGGGGCTGGATGCCTGCCACTACTACCACCCCTACCCAGGGGGCCTGGATGCCTGTCACTACCACCACCCATACTCAGGAGGGGCTGGATGCCTGTCACTACTACCATCCCCACCCTTAGGGGGATGGATGCCTGCCACTACTACCTCCCCTACTCAGGGGGGCCTGGATGCCTGCCACCACCACCACCCCTACTCAGGGGGGGCTGGTTGCCTGTCACTACCACCACCCTTACTCAGGGGGGGCTGGATGCCTGTCACTACTACCATCCCCACTCATGGGGGGCTGGACGCCTGTCACTACTACCATCCCCACTCATGGGGGCTGGATGCCTGTCACTACTACCATCCCCACTCATGGGGGAATGGATGCCTACCACTACCACCACCCCTAATCATGGGTGCCTGGATGCCTGTCACTACTACCATCCCCACCCTTAGGGGGATGGATGCCTGCCACTACCACCACCCCTATCCAGGGGGCTGGATGCCTGCCACTACCACCACCCCTACTCAGGGGGCCTGGATGCCTGCCACCACCACCACCCCTACTCAGGGGGGCCTGGATGCCTGCCACCACCACCACCCCTACTCAGGGGGGGCTGGATGCCTGTCACTACCACCACCCCTACTCAGGGGGGGCTGGATGCCTGTCACTTCTACCATCCCTACTCATGGGGGGCTGGTTGCCTGTCACTACTACCATCCCCACTCATGGGGGGATGGATGCCTACCACTACCACCACCCCTAATCATGGGTGCCTGGATGCCTGCCACTACTACCATCCCCACCCTTAGGGGGATGGATGCCTGCCACTACCACCACCCCTACTCAGGGGGGCTGGATGCCTGTCACTACCACCACCCCTACTCAGGGGGGCATGGATGCCTGTCACTACTTCCATCCCCACCCTTAGGGGTATGGATGCCTACCACTACCACCACCCCCACTCAGGGGGGCTGGATGCCTGCCACCACCACCACCCCTACTCAGGTGGGGCTGGATGCCTGTCACTACCACCACCCCTACTCAGGGGGGGCTGGATGCCTGTCACTACTACCCTCCCCACTCATGGGGGGCTGGATGCCTGTCAATACTACCATCCCCACTCATGGGGGATGGATGCCTACCACTACCACCACCCCTAATCATGGGTGCCTGGATGCCTGTCACTACTACCATCCCCACCCTTAGGGGGATGGATGCCTGCCACTACCACCACCCCTATCCAGGGGGGGCTGGATGCCTGCCACTACCACCACCCCTACTCAGGGGGGCCTGGATGCCTGCCACCACCACCACCCCTACTCAGGGGTGGCTGGATGCCTGTCACTACCACCACCCCTACTCAGGGGGGCTGAATGCCTGTCACTACTACCATCCCCACTCATGGGGGATGGATGCCTACCACTACCACCACCCCTAATCATGGGTGCCTGGATGCCTGTCACTACTACCATCCCCACCCTTAGGGGATGGATGCCTGTCACTACCACCACCCCGACTCAGGGGGCTGGATACCTGTCACTACCACCACCCCTACTCAGGGGGCATGGATGCCTGTCACTACTACCATCCCCACCCTTAGGGGTATGGATGCCTGCCACCACCACCACCCCTACTCAGGGGGCTGGATGCCTGTCTGTACCACCACCCCTACTCAGGGGGGCTGGATGCCTGTCACTACTACCATCCCCACTCATGGGGGATGGATGCCTATCACTACCACCACCCCTAATCATGGGTGCCTGGATGCCTGTCACTACTACCATCCCCACTCATGGGGGGCTGGATGCCTGCCACTACCACCACCCCTATCCAGGGAGGCTGGATGCCTGCCACTACCACCACCCCTACTCAGGAAGGCCTGGATGCCTGCCACCACCACCACCCCTACTCAGGGGGCTGGATGCCTGTCACTACCACCACCCCTACTCAGGGGGAGCTGGATGCCTGTCACTACTACCATCCCCACTCATGGGGGGCTGGATGCCTGTCACTACTACCATCCCCACTCATTGGGGGATGGATGCCTACCACTACCACCACCCCTAATCATGGGTGCCTGGATGCCTGTCACCACTACCATCCTCACCCTTAGGGGGATGGATGCCTGCCACTACCACAACCCCTACTCAGGGGGGGCTGGATGCCTGTCACTACCACCACCCCTACTCAGAGGGGCATGGATGCCTGTCACTACTACCATTCCCACCCTTAGGGGGATGGATGCCTGCCACTACCACCACCACTATCCAGGTGGGGCTGGATGCCTGTCACTACTACCATCCCCACCCTTAGGGGGATGGATGCCTGCCACTACCACCACCCCTACTCAGGGGGGCCTGGATGCCTGCCACTACCACCACCCCTACTCAGGGGGGGCTGGATGCCTGTCACTACTACCATCCCCACCCTTAGGGGGATGGATGCCTGCCACTACCACCACACCTACTCAGGGGGGCCTGGATGCCTGCCACCACCACCACCCCTACTCAGGGGGGGCTGGATGCCTGTCACTACCACCACCCCTACTCAGGGGGGGCTGGATGCCTGTCACTACTACCATCCCCACTCATGGGGGGCTGGATGGTTGTCACTACTACCATCCCCACTCATGGGGGGCTGGATGCCTGTCACTACTACCATCCCCACTCATGGGGGGATGGATGCCTACCACTACCACCAGCCCTAATCATTGGTGCCTGGATGCCTGTCACTATTACCATCCCCACCCTTAGGGGGATGGATGCCTGCCACTACCACCACCCCTACTCAGGGGGGCTGGATGCCTGTCACTACCACCACCCCTACTCAGGGGGGCATGGATGCCTGTCACTACTTCCATCCCCACCCTTAGGGGTATGGATGCCTACCACTACCACCACCCCCACTCAGGGGGGCTGGATGCCTGCCACCACCACCACCCCTACTCAGGGGGGGCTGGATGCCTGTCACTACCACCACCCCTACTCAGGGGGGGCTGGATGCCTGTCACTACTACCCTCCCCACTCATGGGGGGATGGATGCCTACCACTACCACCACCCCTAATCATGGGTGCCGGGATGCCTGTCACTACTACCATCCCCACCCTTAGGGGGATGGATGCCTGCCACTACCACCACCCCTATCCAGGGGGGGCTGGATGCCTGCCACTACCACCACCCCTACTCAGGGGGCCTGGATGCCTGCCACCACCACCACCCCTACTCAGGGGTGGCTGGATGCCTGTCACTACCACCACCCCTACTCAGGGGGGCTGGATGCCTGTCACTACTACCATCCCCACTCATGGGGGATGGATGCCTACCACTACCACCACCCCTAATCATGGGTGCCTGGATGCCTGTCACTACTACCATCCCCACCCTTAGGGGGATGGATGCCTGTCACTACCACCACCCCGACTCAGGGGGGGCTGGATGCCTGTCACTACCACCACCCCTACTCAGGGGGGCATGGATGCCTGTCACTACTACCATCCCCACCCTTAGGGGTATGGATGCCTGCCACCACCACCACCCCTACTCAGGGGGGCTGGATGCCTGTCTGTACCACCACCCCTACTCAGGGGGCCTGGATGCCTGTCACTACTACCATCCCCACTCATGGGGGATGGATGCCTATCACTACCACCACCCCTAATCATGGGTGCCTGGATGCCTGTCACTACTACCATCCCCACTCATGGGGGCTGGATGCCTGCCACTACCACCACCCCTATCCATGGGAGGCTGGATGCCTGCCACTACCACCACCCCTACTCAGGAAGGCCTGGATGCCTGCCACCACCACCACCCCTACTCAGGGGGGGCTGGATGCCTGTCACTACCACCACCCCTACTCAGGGGGAGCTGGATGCCTGTCACTACTACCATCCCCACTCATGGGGGGCTGGATGCCTGTCACTAATACCATCCCCACCCTTAGCGGGATGGATGCCTGCCACTACCACCACCCCTATCCAGGGGGGGCTGGATGCCTGCCACTACCACCACCCCAATTCAGGGGGGCCTGGATGCCTGCCACCACCACCACCCCTACTCAGGGGGGGCTGGATGCCTGTCACTACCACCACCCCTACTCAGGGGGGGCTGGATGCCTGTCACTACTACCATCCCCACTCATGGGGGGCTGAATGCCTGTCACTACTACCATCCCCACTCATGGGGGGATGGATGCCTACCACTACCACCACCCCTAATCATGGGTGCCTGGCTGCCTGTCACTACTACCATCCCCACCCTTAGGGGGATGGATGCCTGTCACTACCACCACCCCGACTCAGGGGGGGCTGGATGCCTGTCACTAACACCACCCCTACTCAGGGGGGGCTGGATGCCTGTCACTAACACCACCCCTACTCAGGGGGGCATGGATGCTTGTCACTACTACCATCCCCACCCTTAGGGGTATGGATGCCTACCACTACCACCACCCCCACTCAGGGGGCTGTATGCCTGCCACCACCACCACCCCTACTCAGGGGGCTGGATGCCTGTCTGTACCACCACCCCTACTCAGGGGGCTGGATGCCTGTCACTACTACCATCCCCACTCATGGGGGATGGATGCTCTATCACTACCACCACCCCTAATCATGGGTGCCTGGATGCCTGTCACTACTACCATCCCCACCCTTAGGGGATGGATGCCTGCCACTACCACCACCCCTATCCAGGGGGGCTGGATGCCTGCCACTACCACCACCCCTACTCAGGGGGGCCTGGATGCCTGCCACCACCACCACCCCTACTCAGGGGTGGCTGGATGCCTGTCACTACCACCACCCCTACTCAGCGGGGGCTGGATGCCTGTCACTACTACCATCCCCACTCATGGGGGGATGGATGCCTACCACTACCACCACCCCTAATCATGGGTGCCTGGATGCCTGTCACTACTACCATCCCCACCCTTAGGGGGATGGATGCCTGTCACTACCACCACCCCAACTCAGGGGGGGCTGGATGCCTGTCACTACCACCACCCCTACTCAGGGGGGCATGGATGCCTGTCACTACTACCATCCCCACCCTTAGGGGTATGGATGCCTGCCACCACCACCACCCCTACTCAGGGGGGGGGCTGGATGCCTGTCTGTACCACCACCCCTACTCAGGGGGGGCTGGATGCCTGTCACTACTACCATCCCCACTCATGGGGGGATGGATGCCTATCACTACCACCACCCCTAATCATGGGTGCCTGGATGCCTGTCACTCCTACCATCCCCACTCATGGGGGGCTGGATGCCTGCCACTACCACCACCCCTATCCAGGGGAGGCTGGATGCCTGCCACTACCACCACCCCTACTCAGGAAGGCCTGGATGCCTGCCACCACCACCACCCCTACTCAGGGGGGGCTGGATGCCTGTCACTACCACCACCCCTACTCAGGGGGAGCTGGATGCCTGTCACTACTACCATCCCCACTCATGGGGGGCTGGATGCCTGTCACTACTACCATCCCCACTCATGGGGGGATGGATGCCTACCACTACCACCACCCCTAATCATGGGTGCCTGGATGCCTGTCACCACTACCATCCCCACCCTTAGGGGGATGGATGCCTGCCATTACCACCACCCCTACTCAGGGGGGGCTGGATGCCTGTCACTACCACCACCCCTACTCAGGGGGGCATGGATGCCTGTCACTACTACCATTCCCACCCTTAGGGGGATGGATGCCTGCCACTACCACCACCACTATCCAGGTGGGGCTGGATGCCTGTCACTACTACCATCCCCACCCTTAGGGGGATGGATGCCTGCCACTACCACCACCCCTACTCAGGGGGCCTGGATGCCTGCCACTACCACCACCCCTACTCAGGGGGCTGGATGCCTGTCACTACTACCATCCCCACCCTTAGGGGATGGATGCCTGCCACTACCACCACACCTACTCAGGGGGCCTGGATGCCTGCCACCACGACCACCCCTACTCAGGGGGGGCTGGATGCCTGTCACTACCACCACCCCTACTCAGGGGGGGCTGGATGCCTGTCACTACTACCATCCCCACTCATGGGGGGCTGGATGGTTGTCACTACTACCATCCCCACTCATGGGGGGCTGGATGCCTGTCACTACTACCATCCCCACTCATGGGGGGATGGATGCCTACCACTACCACCACCCCTAATCATGGGTGCCTGGATGCCTGTCACTACTACCATCCCCACCCTTAGGGGGATGGATGCCTGCCACTACCACCACCCCTACTCAGGGGGGATGGATGCCTGTCACTACCACCACCCCTACTCAGGGGGGCATGGATGCCTGTCACTACTTCCATCCCCACCCTTAGGGGTATGGATGCCTACCACTACCACCACCCCCACTCAGGGGGGGCTGGATGCCTGCCACCACCACCACCCCTACTCAGGGGGGGCTGGATGCCTGTCACTACCACCACCCCTACTCAGGGGGCTGGATGCCTGTCACTACTACCCTCCCCACTCATGGGGGCTGGATGCCTGTCAATACTACCATCCCCACTCAAGGGGGATGGATGCCTACCACTACCACCACCCCTAATCATGGGTGCCTGGATGCCTGTCACTACTACCATCCCCACCCTTAGGGGGATGGATGCCTGCCACTACCACCACCCCTATCCAGGGGGGGCTGGATGCCTGCCACTACCACCACCCCTACACAGGGGGGCCTGGATGCCTGCCACCACCACCACCCCTACTGAGGGGTGGCTGGATGCCTGTCACTACCACCACCCCTACTCAGGGGGGGCTGGATGCCTGTCACTACTACCATCCCCACTCATGGGGGGATGGATGCCTACCACTACCACCACCCCTAATCATGGGTGCCTGGATGCCTGTCACTACTACCATCCCCACCCTTAGGGGATGGATGCCTGTCACTACCACCACCCTGACTCAGGGGGGGCTGGATGCCTGTCACTACCACCACCCCTACTCAGGGGGGCATGGATGCCTGTCACTACTACCATCCCCACCCTTAGGGGTATGGATGCCTGCCACCACCACCACCCCTACTCAGGGGGGGGCTGGATGCCTGTCTGTACCACCACCCCTACTCAGGGGGGGCTGGATGCCTGTCACTACTACCATCCCCACTCATGGGGGGATGGATGCCTATCACTACCACCACCCCTAATCATGGGTTCCTGGATGCCTGTCACTACTACCATCCCCACTCATGGGGGTCTGGATGCCTGCCACTACCACCACCCTTATCCAGGGGAGGCTGGATGCCTGCCACTACCACCACCCCTACTCAGGAAGGCCTGGATGCCTGCCACCACCCCTACTCAGGGGGGGCTGGATGCCTGTCACTACCACCACCCCTACTCAGGGGGAGCTGGATGCCTGTCACTACTACCATCCCCACTCATGGGGGGCTGGATGCCTGTCACTACTACCATCCCCACTCATGGGGGGATGGATGCCTACCACTACCACCACCCCTAATCATGGGTGCCTGGATGCCTGTCACCACTACCATCCCCACCCTTAGGGGGATGGATGCCTGCCACTACCACCACCCCTACTCAGGGGGGGCTGGATGCCTGTCACTACCACCACCCCTACTCAGGGGGGCATGGATGCCTGTCACTACTACCATTCCCACCCTTAGGGGGATGGATGCCTGCCACTACCACCACCACTATCCAGGTGGGGCTGGATGCCTGTCACTACTACCATCCCTACCCTTAGGGGGATGGATGCCTGCCACTACCACCACCCCTACTCAGGGGGGCCTGGATGCCTGCCACTACCACCACCCCTACTCAGGGGGGCTGGATGCCTGTCACTACTACCATCCCCACCCTTAGGGGGATGGATGCCTGCCACTACCACCACCCCTACTCAGGGGGGCCTGGATGCCTGCCACCACCACCACCCCTACTCAGGGGGGATGGATGCCTGTCACTACCACCACCCCTACTCAGGGGGGGCTGGATGCCTGTCACTACTACCATCCCCACTCATGGGGGGCTGGATGGTTGTCACTACTACCATCCCCACTCATGGGGGTCTGGATGCCTGTCACTACTACCATCCCCACTCATGGGGGGATGGATGCCTACCACTACCACCACCCCTAATCATGGGTGCCTGGATGCCTGTCACTAATACCATCCCCACCCTTAGGGGGATGGATGCCTGCCACTACCACCACCCCTATCCAGGGGGGGCTGGATGCCTGCCACTACCACCACCCATACTCAGGGGGGCCTGGATGCCTGCCACCACCACCACCCCTACTCAGGGGGCTGGATGCCTGTCACTACCACCACCCCTACTCAGGGGGGCTGGATGCCTGTCACTACTAACATCCCCACTCATGGGGGCTGGATGCCTGTCACTACTACCATCCCCACTCATGGGGGATGGATGCCTACCACTACCACCACCCCTAATCATGGGTGCCTGGCTGCCTGTCACTACTACCATCCCCACCCTTAGGGGGATGGATGCCTGTCACTACCACCACCCCGACTCAGGGGGGGCTGGATGCCTGTCACTACCACCACCCCTACTCAGGGGGGCATGGATGCTTGTCACTACTACCATCCCCACCCTTAGGGGTATGGATGCCTACCACTACCACCACCCCCACTCAGGGGGCTGTATGCCTGCCACCACCACCACCCCTACTCAGGGGGCTGGATGCCTGTCTGTACCACCACCCCTACTCAGGGGGCTGGATGCCTGTCACTACTACCATCCCCACTCATGGGGGATGGATGCCTATCACTACCACCACCCCTAATCATGGGTGCCTGGATGCCTGACACTACTACCATCCCCACCCTTAGGGGGATGGATGCCTGCCACTACCACCACCCCTATCCAGGGGGGGCTGGATGCCTGCCACTACCACCACCCCTACTCAGGGAGGCCTGGATGCCTGCCACCACCACCACCCCTACTCAGAGGGGCTGGATGCCTGTCACTACCACCACCCCTACTCAGGGGAGCTGGATGCCTGTCACTACTACCATCCCCACTCATGGGGGCTGGATGCCTGTCACTACTACCATCCCCACTCATGGGGGATGGATGCCTACCACTACCACCACCCCTAATCATGGGTGCCTGGATGCCTGTCACCACTACCATCCCCACCCTTAGGGGGATGGATGCCTGTCACTACCACCACCCCTACTCAGGGGGGGCTGGATGCCTGTCACCACCACCACCCCTACTCAAGGGGGCATGGATGCCTGTCACTACTACCATTCCCACCCTTAGGGGGATGGATGCCTGCCACTACCACCACCACTATCCAGGTGGGGCTGGATGCCTGTCACTACTACCATCCCCACCCTTAGGGGATGGATGCCTGCCACTACCACCACCCCTACTCAGGGGGCCTGAATCCCTGCCACTACCACCACCCCTACTCAGGGGGGCCTGGATGCCTGCCACCACCACCACCCCACTCAGGGGGCTGGATGCCTGTCACTACTACCATCCCCACTCATGGGGGATGGATCCCTACCACTACCACCACCCCTAATCATGGGTGCCTGGATGTCTGTCACTACTACCATCCCCACCCTTAGGGGTATGGATGCCTACCACTACCACCACCCCCACTCAGGGGGCTGGATGCCTGTCACTACTACCATCCCCATCCTTAGGGGATGGATGCCTGCCACTACCACCACCCCTACTCAGGGGGCCTGGATGCCTGTCACTACTACCATACCCACCCTTAGGGGCTGGATGCCTGCCACTACTACCACCCCTACCCAGGGGGCCTGGATGCCTGTCACTACCACCACCCATACTCAGGAGGGGCTGGATGCCTGTCACTACTACCATCCCCACCCTTAGGGGATGGATGCCTGCCACTACCACCTCCCCTACTCAGGGGGGCCTGGATGCCTGCCACCACCACCCCTACTCAGGGGGGGCTGGATGCCTGTCACTACTACCATCCCCACTCATGGGGGGCTGGACGCCTGTCACTACTACCATCCCCACTCATGGGGGCTGGATGCCTGTCACTACTACCATCCCCACTCATGGGGGAATGGATGCCTACCACTACCACCACCCCTAATCATGGGTGCCTGGATGCCTGTCACTACTACCATCCCCACCCTTAGGGGGATGGATGCCTGCCACTACCACCACCCCTATCCAGGGGGGGCTGGATTCCTGCCACTACCACCACCCCTACTCAGGGGGGGGCTGGATGCCTGTCACTACCACCACCCCTACTCAGGGGGGGGCCTGGATGCCTGTCACTACTACCATCCCCACTCATGGGGGGCTGGTTGCCTGTCACTACTACCATCCCCACTCATGGGGGGGTGGATGCCTACCACTTCCACCACCCCTAATCATGGGTGCCTGGATGCCTGTCACTACTACCATCCCCACCCTTAGGGGATGGATGCCTGCCACTACCACCACCCCTACTCAGGGGGGGCTGGATGCCTGTCACTACCATCACCCCTACTCAGGGGGGCATGGATGCCTGTCACTACTTCCATCCCCACCCTTAGGGGTATGGATGCCTACCACTACCACCACCCCCACTCAGGGGGGGCTGGATGCCTGCCACCACCACCACCCCTACTCAGGGGGGGCTGGATGCCTGTCACTACCACCACCCCTACTCAGGGGGGGCTGGATGCCTGTCACTACTACCATCCCCACTCATGGGGGGCTGGATGCCTGTCACTACTACCATCCCCACTCATGGGGGGATGGATGCCTACCACTACCACCACCCCTAATCATGGGTGCCTGGATGCCTGTCACTACTACCATCCCCACCCTTAGGGGGATGGATGCCTGCCACTACCACCACCCCTATCCAGGGGGCTGGATGCCTGCCACTACCACCACCCCTACTCAGGGGGCCTGGATGCCTGCCACCACCACCACCCCTACTCAGGGGGGCTGGATGCCTGTCACTACCACCACCCCTACTCAGGGGGCTGGATGCCTGTCACTACTACCATCCCCACTCATGGGGGCTGGATGCCTGTCACTACTACCATCCCCACTCATGGGGGGATGGATGCCTACCACTACCACCACCCCTAATCATGGGTGCCTGGATGCCTGTCACCACTACCATCCCCACCCTTAGGGGATGGATGCCTGCCACTACCACCACCCCTACTCAGGGGGGGCTGGATGCCTGTCACTACCACCACCCCTACTCAGGGGGGCATGGATGCCTATCACTTCTACCATCCCCACCCTTAGGGGGATGGATGCCGGCCACTACCACCACCACTATCCAGGGGGGGCTGGATGCCTGTCACTACTACCACCCCCACCCTTAGGGGGATGGATGCCTGCCACTACAACCAGCCCTACTCAGGGGGGCCTGGATGCCTGCCACTACCACCACCCCTACTCAGGGGGGCCTGGATGCCTGCCACCACCACCACCCCTACTCAGGGGGGCTGGATGCCTGTCACTACTACCATCCCCACTCATGGGGGATGGATGCCTACCACTACCACCACCCCTAATCATGGGTGCCTGTATGTCTGTCACTACTACCATCCCCACCCTTAGGGGTATGGATGCCTACCACTACCACCACCCCCACTCAGGGGGGGCTGGATGCCTGTCACTACTACCCTCCCCACTCATGGGGGGATGGATGCCTACCATTAACACCACCCCTACTCATAGGACGGGTAATGCATGACACAACCAGCATACTCCCACATAAGGAATGACAGAAAATGACATCCCCCCCAACACCATGACAAGCGTGTGTAGTCTGTGTCAAATGCCTACAAGACTGAACATCACATTGAACATACAATGTGACCCCCTATCACATGTGTCACACATAAATGTGTGTGGCCTCCACAATGCAAGCCGACCATGGCCACGGTGGCAATGGGCTCGAACACCCCATCACCACAGTGACCAAAAGGGAAGTGTGGGGTCCATAGCTGATGCACATTTTTGAACAGTGTGGCAATGGGGCCTAAAGCCCCATCACCACAGTGACCAAAAGGGAAGTGTGGGGTCCATAGCTGATGCACTTCTTGAACAGTGTGGCAATGGGGCCTAAAGCCCCATCACCACAGTGACCAAAAGGGAAGTGTGGTGTCCATAGCTGATGCACTTTTTGAACAGTGTGGCAATGGGGCCTAAAGCCCCATCACCACAGTGACCAAAAGGTAAGTGTGGTGTCCATAGCTGATGCACATTTTTGAACAGTGTGGCAATGGGGCCTAAAGCCCCATCACCACAGTGACCAAAAGGTAAGTGTGGTGTCCATAGCTGATGCACTTTTTGAACAGTGTGGCAATGGGGCCTAAAGCCCCATCACCACAGTGACCAAAAGGTAAGTGTGGGGTCCATAGCTGATGCACCTTTTGAACAGTGTGGCAATGGGGCCGAAAGCACCATCACCACAGTGATCATAAGGTAAGTGTAGTCATGCTGCCAAAGCCAAATTGCATGGATGAATCCTGGTCACACAACAACAAACACATCAGTGGCATAGTAGTGCTTGTGTCCCATAGCAACATAGATTGGTCGAGGCAAACAGTGCAGTGTCACTGAAACATCGTTTTGGCCATGTGCATATAAACATCACCCATGGGGGACCACATTGTCAACATTCACAAATAACACAATGACAGAAGTGACCATCATAATGCTGACACACATATCTGCACCAATGGACACACAAATGTAGATATCCTGTGGAGACTGTAGATGTGAGGTGAACAAATACCATACCATGGCAGCAATGGGACATACAAACCATGATTATTGTGCTGACTGATGACCTAGGAGTCCCAGGGACAGCAGGGGAAAGCCACCAAACAACATACAGCCAATGGCACACTCAAGATATGCCAATGCAGTGGTGCTAAGGCACAAACACAAACAGGCAGACTCACACTGCATATCAAACACAACGGGTGATGGGGGTGTGTGCCAGTGTCCCCAGGCAACCACACAACACATGAGGAGGCCTGAATTATAACCACACAGATGTGTATACAGTGCCATACAAAAGTTACTCATGGATCGGATACCCCTATGTGGGCAATCAGGCATTGTTAGATGAAAGGGAGCCCAAATTACACATGTCACACAAGCTTGTAGGAACAGCAACTAGCACAGCAAGAGACAGACCCACCACAGCACTACCCCCAGGGACCCCACATTGTGCTGACACTAGCCTGCATGATAATCCCACTGTGATGACAAAGGTAGATGTCGTTCACACTGTGAACCACAGCCATGTGTCCTGAGCAACAAACTACCATCACACCTACACAAGCTCTAATCAATCAGCACGGCCTGCCAGCCAAGGCCAATATGGAGGTAGGGGTCTAGCCGTGCAACAACTCACATTTGCACACACTCAACACCACACACCCTGATCTCCACCAATGTGCAGCAGTGAAGCTCACATGGACTGGTGACATTGCACATGCACCCATGACAATACCAGGGGTGGTGGTGGGAACTAAGGTGCAGAAACCCATCACACATGGCCAGTCAACAAGACTCGTCAATGTCTGACACACAGCACAGTACGCCGTACATGGGCATGATGTGAAATCCACCACAATCAATGGGATCCTGGCCATAGTCACACACCAACGAAGAAGCCAAGGTGACACACTAAGAACACACGTACACAACTTCCAACATTGGGATGACAACCTCATGAACATTAGTTTGCCATGCACCCACATCACGGAGAAACCAGGTCCAAGATGCTGGATGAACACAGAACAACTCAGCAAGCATCACAAACAGGAACATCCCTAGGGACACAGCCTGTGTCGGAAAAGGGACGGGAACACGCACAGACATGCTTACACAACACACAACACAGGCCCACGCAATGTCACCGGATTACACACTGCCATGAGGGCACTCCACTCCTGTGGAAGGTCCGCTGTGCCAAACCTTGTCTGTGCACGACCCAAACATGTCAGCAGAACACTCCGTCAGTGAGTCAACAACTACAACACACAGAAGGCTCTGCTCACATCAGCTTGGGTACGGGAGTGTCACGTCAGTCATCTGCATACACCCAAAACACGTGTCAAGCAAGTTGCACTGTATACACAGATGAGTCCTTCGACATTGATGTGCAAAACTGCATGTCCAGTGGAGCTGGGCACACAGTCAGGGAAATCGGAACATTGAACAGTGGTAAGCCCACCAGATGTGCATCAGTGTAAGACAAAGATGTTCATTTACAAATGCAAAACATACATCCCTGTGTCAAATGTTGAACATTACACCCTCAGACTGCAGCAAAGGATGCCATAGATCCAGACTACAACAGGACACATATCCCATGGACCACATGGAGTCCATCACAGCAACACTTCATTTTCCTGATATGAACACTATTACAACTGCAAATGCAGGATGCTACTCATCCACATCATGTACATCCAAAGAAAACCCACAATTAAACAAAAAGAGGCTTTATTCAGCAAATGTCAAGGAAAACTCTGAAGTCCAAAAGAAACTAAGGCCAATGGCCAGTCCAAAATCGCAGTCCCAACAGGGTGATAAGTTACAACTAGTCACCCATTGCTTGCCTGCACTGGTACGGACAGGGGACATCCCCCTTGGAGGGGCATACAAGGGGCAGGCCAGGTACCGCAGGGACAGGATCAGGGGATGGCAGAGTGAGGCAGTGAAGGGGTGGTGGGTGCAGGAGTGTCACCGGCAACTGCAGTGGAGGTGTCTGACTCAGGGGGGGACGGCACCACTGTGGTACACAAGTCAGTTGGTGTGGGTGCTGCAACCACTGCAGTGGGCTGGTCTGATGTAGTGGACTGGGTCCCCACTGCAGTGCCCGAGTCAGACGGGGTGGTTGTGGACTCCACTGCAGTGCATGACTCCAAGGGAGTGGAAGGGTGGGCAGATGAGGTGGGCAGGACAGAGGGGGGACCTGGTCTCCACACCAGTGGCACTAACAGGTAGAGCGTCTGGGTTGGGGGTGGAAGAGCAAGTGGCAGGGGGAGGGCCTAAGCAGTCTGGGGATGCGGTATCGGTGTGTGGGGGAACCTGGGGCAGGGTGTGGCGGGGGAACCTGTGAAGTGGTGGCCTGGGGGATGGAGGAGAGAGACTGGGTGGTGGAGCTGCGTGGTGGTGGTGGTGGGGTCTTGCTCTTCCTGGTCCGGGGGACTTCTGAATGGGGTCCTGTGTCTGCCTGCACCTGGGGGAGGGTGTCCGGGGGCGAGGGGCACTCCCCTCTGTGTGGGTGGACTTCCTCTTCCCCGGTATGCTGGATCAGCAGGATCGGAGGGGAAGAGGCCGAGGTCACAGAGGAAGATCTGCAGTGTAGGTGGGGTAGCAGGTGAGGCAAGGGAAGGGGTCTTGGAGGGAGAGGATTTGGAGGACTGCGGAGTGACTGTGGATGCCTGTGTGTGTGTATGTTCCCCATCCCCTGTGTGTGTGGTATCAGTCCCCTGAGGATGCTTGTGTGCACGTCTTGCCTTTCTCTTGGGTGTGTCTGTGCTGTTCATGTCTGTGTGTTTGGGTGATTGTGCAGGTGTGCATGTGCTTTGGACAGGTAGGGTGGCAGGAAGTGTGGATGGGGCAGAGGTGGGAGGGGTGAGGGACTGTTGGAGGAGGGACACGGCTGCCGTCAGGGAGGAGTCCATGGACTTATTGCTCCTCTGTAGGTCAGACATACCCGTCGAGATGCCCTCCATGAACGACATCAGCTGTGTCAACAGAGTGGTGTGTGCATGGAGGACACTCAGCATTGCTGTCTGCCCTACATGGAGCTGCCGAAGGAGGTACACAGACTCCTCACTCAGGGCAGCAGGGGACACAGGGGCAGGGGGTGCGGTGCCTGGCACGAAGGAGACACGCTCCTGAGCACGGTAGCCTCCACGGACCTCAGGAATGGGAGCCAATGGGAGGGCGGTGGTGGTGGTGGCGGGGCCAGACAGACTAGCTGGCCTTTGGTGGCTGCTGAGACCCACCTCCACAAGGGAGTCATCCTCCAAGCTGCTGTGGTCCTCAGCTGAGGTGGATGGTGCTGAGGACTCCTCGGTGTGGCTCCCCTCGCCCTCTGTGCCACTGGGTCCCTCTGACCACTCGTCGGATGCTGACCCAGTCTGGCTCCGCTACTCCTCCTGGTCCGTGGAGCTGTCCCCTCCTGTGGCCGTGGATGTATCTGCAAACAATTAGGGAAACAGACAAACATCAGTCACCTGCACTGACCGCACACACCACTGTAAGTACAGCACATCACAGAGCAAGCCCTGGCATCCTTAGTTGAACATTGCCTAAAGTCCTCACACAGATTCGGGGAAGCCAATTGTCAGTCTGATGGTCAACCATAGGACTCACACCCCTCCTGCCCTTGCACCCATCTGTCTGGTGCCTGTCTGATGGTAAGACCCCAGTGTGGACACATGCACCACCTACACAGTTGTAGGACATTGCAGGGAACACGGTGAAGTATGTGAACATGCACTCATCACATCTCTTGCCACTGAGTCAGTGCAGGTGTCCGGATAAAGGGATGGCCAGAGTCTAAATAGAAATGCATGTGATGCATACCAGCACCAGACACCATGATGCACCCATGTCCGGATAGTCAATGCCACAATGGGGTGCATGTTGCACATGTCACTCCCCTGCAGGATCAGTCTTAGGAAGTTTAAAACCATGACACAGGCATGCGTGCAAAGTCATACATCACTGTCTCCAGTCACATGGCCATGGCAGCCAGCCAACAACAGTCTGCACTGTGTCACAATCCTAGTACATGGGGAATGCAAGTTATGTAACTGACAAGTGCACATGTCCATCCCCCAAAAACCACATCATCTGAACTACTATTTGTCCATGTCATACCAATTGGACATATGGGGGACATGAAACACAACTCTCTGAACATGAGCACCTCACAGTGTGCTGTGAATGAAAAACAGCTGCCTGAAAGTCACAGTCGCATACACCTGTGTGCACAGTCAAGTGATCAGACACCTATAAGTCACAGAAGTATCGTCTATCATGGTCACATCTCCGATGGCATGCTGAGCCCTAACCGATGAACATACCAGTAGTCCTGACAACGAAGACACAGCACAATGAGACAGAGGCAGACACCTGAGGGTACATTTCACTGATCACAACATGCCAGATGATACACGGGAGTGGGAGTACAGAGTGTATTGTATGCCCTGGAGTAGGCATGACTGTCCAGCTCCACCTGTAAGAGGGATGAGTCCTGGACATTAGGCAGGTGGCTAAGCATGTGTGACACACTTGATACACATACTCCTGAGGCCCAAACATTGTTCCCACCGGCAGCATGGGTGTGTGCCAAATTCCCCAGGGACATGTGGTGATTCAGATCAGCAAGTGGATCACATATCAAAGTTACACCCAGATTACATGTCAGAACTTAGGCATTGTGTAAGCAATTGACCCACCCATGAATCGCACAACATAGTCACGGGAACAAATGCTGTCCCCCACCTTGAGCGAAGCTAAATGCAATGACACAGTCCCCAAGTGACACAATTTCCTGACTGTAAGGGCCACACATATGCGTATCAGAGGAGAAGTGGGCATGTCACAAATGAGGGACATGGGTCCTGGACCACATGACTGATGTACTGTGGAAGTTTAACCAGGCCAGAGGAGGGCACATAGCATGTCAGACAAAGTGCACAGTGCAGTCATGGACTCACCCCCTCCTTGCTGCTGTCTGCCCTTCAGCTGCCCATCCAGGTCAGGGAAGACCACCGCCAGGATCCGTAGCATGTGGGGGGTCAGGGTCCGGTGTCCGCCCCTCCTGCGAGGAGGCGACAGCTTCAGCTGGACCCTTGCGATCCTCCGGGTCCAGCCCCGAAGGTCCTGCCACCTCTTCTGGCAGTTGTGGATCCTGCGCCTGTAGACCCCCACGTATCTTACTGCCCGGGCGATGGTCAGCCAGATTTCCTGCTTCTGGTGGGCATCAACCTGTGAGGATGACAAAGTGAAAAGGCCATTACTACACATGCAACATATACGTGCATCACACAGTTGGAGATACATGTCTCAATCACAGGGGCATATGATGTACATAGGCAGTGCAACAATGGCTATGAACAGTTTGCCAGCAGTCACTACATGGTGTCATTGCATGGGAAGTAAACCTTGTTGGAATGCACTGTTACTGCACTGTACCTGTTCAGTGCATGTAACTACACACTTTGGGGTGTGACAACTAGTCAGTGAGCATGCTAGCCAGTGGTGTGCACAATGTAAGTCCTGCTAGTCAGACAACATGCACAATTAGTAAGGCAGTGGACAGCACACTCACCTGCTCCCCTGGTTTCCCATACAGCTTGCTGTACTGTGGAAGGAGGTTGTCCAGCAGGGCCTGGTTCTCCTCAAGGCTGAAGGCTGGGGCTCTCTCCACAGTACGTGCCATTGCAGGAGCCAGAGGATGCATAAACAGCAGCAGTGTTGGTGGCAGATGTCGTCCTGGAGCATGTAGTGCAGGCAAGTGAGCTCTCAGGGGAACAGCCAGCATTATATGTGTGCTGCAGAGGCAGATACTGTCCCATGTGTCCAAAGTGATAGGTCCAAGTCGTTTGCATCTTCTGAATCTGACCAATCCATGGAATAGCAGCACTAATACACGCCCACAGCATCCTTCAAATCTTCAACTTCATGACATCCATGATTTTGCAACATTGTTGTGGCTGGCCAACTGAATTCACTGCATCAGACTCGTTGGAGCTTCGAAAACGCGTCCGTTGCCATGCCAGGCCCCAGCCAATGCGTGCGCACCGATCTGTCCATTGCTGTACAACGCGTATTTCGGGATACAACGCGAACCCGCTCACAACAGATGCAATGGGCCGGCCGGTCACACCGATCGGTCCATTTCTGTACAACGCGTACCCGCTCACAACAGATGCAATGGGCCGACCGGGCACACCGATCGGTCCATTGCTGTACAACGCGTATTTCGGGATACAACTCGTACCCGCTCACAACAGATGCAATGGGCCGGCCGGGCACACCAATCGGTCCATTGCTGTACAACGCGTATTTCGGGATACAATGCGTACCCGCTCACAACAGATGCAATGGGCCGGCTGGGCACACCGATCGGTCCATTGCTGTACAACGCGTATTTCGGGATACAACGCGTACCGCTCACAACAGATGCAATGGGCCGGCAGGGCACACCGATCGGTCCATTGCTGTACAACGCGTACCCGCTCACAACTGATGCAATGGGCCGGCCGGGCACACCGATCGGTCCATTGCTGTACAACGTGTACCCGCTCACAACAGATGCAATGGGCCGGCCGGGCACACCGATCGGTCCATTGCTGTGCAACGCGTACCTGTACAGGTCAGTCGCATATGTCACCATGCTTGTCACTGGTGAACGTATGCCAGCCACATATACCTGCCAGAGACCCAGGGGCACACCTACAACACCACACCCAGTCCACACTGTTTCCTAAGGCATGTAAGGCTGCATTACCTTTTCTGTGTATGGGGGTTAACATGTGGTTTCTGTGGTGGCACTTGTGGGCAGCCACACCCAGGCTGTGCATGTGTTCATGGGGACAGGGTCCTTTGTGTGTTGTGCACATGACCACTGTGATGTGCAACAGTTCATTTCGGAGCATGTGGCATGGTCACATTTCCAGGTTGTGTATGTGTGTGACATGTCACATACCCCCAGGGTCCCATGGGGGAAGGCATGTACGTCACAGGATGACCCATTGCCACAATAGTGATGTCCCTCCACAGTCTGTGTGCATGTTGTGTTTCCGATGTCTCTGATTCCATGTGCACGATGGGAGACAGTCTCCACATCAACGTTGTTTGTGCATGGACTTTGATGTTGTGCGTCACTGGCGTCCATGTCTGTCCTGCGGAGGCGACAGGGGCCACTACCTGTGGGAGTCATGTTTGTTTTTCTGATGTGTACATGATACGCCATGTCATGCCAGTGTCCATGTGGCAAGACAGGGTCACTGGGAATCTACCTGTCAATGAGCTGTGATGCCTGTGGCACATCTGTCCAGACATGTTACTGTGGTGTGTGTGTGGAACATGACAGCAGTAAATGGGTACTGTGACACAGCCTAATGGTTTCCCATAGCACAACCTGGTACCTGTTGTGCACACATGTTGTACTGAGAAGTTAGATGATGGGCATGTAGGTGCGAGTTATGTCTGAACAGAACGGCACACACATCAAGTACTTGTGTCTCGTAATGATGTATCATGTGAAATTGAGTATGGTGAATGGCACATATGTGGGGTGACTGACAATCTTTCTTTCTTCAACCTATGCACTGCAGGGCTCCAGCTGTCCATAGACCATTCCCTGACCTGGCAACGATGGTGGAACGTGACAGCATCCGACGGTACCGCTTCACCAGGCAGCTGATTGATGATTTGGCAGTGCGCTTGGCACCACATTTGCTACCTGGCCGGACGTACCCTACGGCGCTGACACCCAAGGTGAAGGTAATGGCAGCCCTACACTTCTTTGCCACTGGTACCTTTCAACACACTGTGGCGACTGCCGGTGGGATGTCACAGACTATGTTCAGCCGTGTGCTACGCGATGTTTTGGAGGCAAAGTTGAGATGCCTGAACCAGTATATCTATTTCCCTACACGTCAACAACTCACTGACGTCAAGAGTGACTTCTATGCCCTGGGGAGGATGCCACATGTCATTAGCTCAATTGATGGGACACATGTGGCTTTGATACCACCACAGGCACATGAGCAGGCATACCGGAACCGTAAACATTACCATTCGATCAATGCTCTGGTGGTATGTCTTGCAGATATGAGCATCACACATGTGTGTGCCCGTTTCCCTGGTTCAGCACACGATGCCTACGTGATGAGGAGTAGTCGCATCCCGAGGATGATGGCACAGATGCAGAACCAGCATGCCTGGCTTGTCGGTGTGTACTGACTTTGTACCATTGTGTGTGTTCTGATCTGTAGTATTCCACCCACTTTTCCAAATCAGCTAATGTGCACTTGTCTGTCCGTAGGTGACTCCGGATACCCCAACATGCCGTGGTTGCTGACACCCCTCAGGAACCCTGTGACACCAGCCCAGATGCGCTACAATGAGGCACATGGTCGGAACAGGAGAGTGATTTAGCGGACATTTGGTCTCCTGAAGAGCCGCTTCCGCTGCCTGGACAAGACAGGAGGGGCCCTCCCATATGCCCCAGCAAAGGTGTGCAAGATTGTCATCGTCTGCTGCATGCTACACAACCTGGCAGTGCAGAAGGAGTTGCCTCTCATCCTGGATGACGATGACCAAAGTCCGCCACCTGTGGAGGATCCTGGCCTGGACCACGATGCCAGTGATGATGATGATGATAATGGTGATGTCCGCACACAACTCATCACCAACTTCTTCAGCTGAATGTGAGTATCCAGGGAGATGTAATGTGAATGATGTGAGTTTGCATGATATGTGTGGGTGGTGCTCTGGTGCTGTTTGAGTGTGGCCATGTGCTACTTGACTGGATGCGTGCAGCAATGTGTCCTTACAGGTAGTCTGTACTCCCCAACAGTTTTGACATGCTAACTTGGTTTTGTGTAGTTGTCTTGTGACATATATTGGGCATGAGTATTGCAGTTCTGTCCTGTTCTTCAGTGGTTTTAACTGTGTGTCATGTCTGTCCTTCACAGGGTGCTTACTGAGTACTTTGGTCAACTTGGATCCCCCGACACCATGATTCAGCTTTCAGGGTGGCAGCAGAAGTTTGCCTACAAGTGATGTGCGACACACCCCTGGACTTCACATCTTCTGCACTTGTTGACTGTGTGGCCACTGCCACGTGGGTAAACCTTGCATTTGTAGTGGAAACAACATGTTGCAAATGTGTAATGAACCTGTGCTTCACTTTGGGATGTGCTTGTCTGTGGTCACACATCTGACTAACATTTGCTTACTGCACCTGTGGGCTAGTTGACACAGACTCTGAATAGGTGTGGTGTCTGTGCATTCCACTGTATTTCCTGGCAACATCACTGTGGGCGATGAGTCTGATGGCCCTGGTGTCTCTGTGTTGTGTAGCCCTAGTGGTGTGTCTCCCTCATATGTGTCACGTCACCATGACTCACACGACGGTGTTGTACTTGCTGTAGCAGTTAGCATACACAGTGTAATTTAGCAGATCATCATCACCATAACAGTATCCACATTTGAATAACAACAGAGGCAAGTATGGTGTACTAGTGATTTTATTTACAGAAATGTGTGTGTGTATAGTGCACAGGATGGTGGGTTCTGTACATTGGGATTGTGATCCAAAGTTCCCAGATGAGTTGGAAGTCTTGGTAGCAGAAATGTCCTGAGTGAAGTCCACAGTCATATGATACATTAGTCCAACTTGAACTCCCCATGTCATGTGGGAGAGTTGTGTTGCATTCGACAGGGTGAAAAGTTTGCACACAAAGGAGAATTTCCGGAACAGGTGTTTGCTTCCTGGGGGATGTACGTGGCCATCAACCTCTCAGTTTTCCTTCCTCGGACGACCCCTCTTCTTTGGGGGGGGATCCTCATGTGCAGGCTGCTGCGGTGCAGGGGAGTCTCCGCCAGAGTCCTCCTCCCTCCCTGTGGCGGTGTCAGTTGTTGCAGCACCAGATGTTGTGGGCACACAGGGAGGTGTGGCCATGTTGGTGCTAATCTGGCGGAGGCATGTCAATATGTCCCTATGCACCGCTGTGAGTTCTTGCAATGTGTCCCACTTGGACTAGATGCGAGACATGTGTGTCTCCACACGGGACATGTGGGAGTCCAAGTGGGCATGATGGGCAGCCTGCTGCTGTTGTATGTCCTTGAGGATCCCCACTACCTGTCTGACCTCTCCGGTGCTATCCTGGTACGCATCAGCGATGCGTTCCAGTTGTGGGTCATCATGCAGTCCAGACCCCTCTGCAAGCAGCGACCTATGTCTACCACCCCTCCCACCACCCCTGGCGACACGTGCAGGACCTGCGGTGGCACGCACAGGTGACCCAAGGCCCCCTTGGGGGTTGTTAGTGGTGTTGTCGTCCATTGCTCCACGGTGGGCCTGGGGCCCCGTGCTGTTGTCATTGGTGGTCCTTGGTCTGTCCGGGTCGGTGGGGGTGGTCTGTGTGTTGGCAGTTGTTGGAGGGGTGGGTGCAGATGTTGGTCCAGCTGGTGCTGCATGATGACTCACACCGGAGGTGCCAGGTAGGTCTTCGCCATCCGAGGAGGGCAGAGGCTGTTCCACACCAGTGAGCTCTGTGTCCCCCGGAGCCTGGGACAGGGACTCCTCCTTGCCTGCTGCTGTGTCCCCATCATCATCACCTGTATTTGGAAGAGACACACATTGTATGTTATGTTTCTACAGGCATCAATGTTTCACACACCTGACAGTTGTGACTGTACCTCTGGATGCGGGCATGTACATTGCATTGTCCTAAGTTGTCACAGTAAGAGGTTGATATTGGTGTAGCACATTGTCATGCAAACCTGGGGCATTTCAATGTGAATGTTGAGGTGTGTGCATGGCCAGCATTTGTTGTGTTTGGTGGACATCCGGCCATCCTTCTCCACCTAGCCCAGTTATCCCACCATGAAGCATGCCACCCTTGCAGTGGGTTCAGGTTGACTCTCAGGATGTCATTCAGTGGTGTCTTGCTGTTGGTTGTTGCACAGTTCCCAGCAGGGTCTTGTGCACCCCACAGCAGTACCCAGTGTCAGCCATCTTGTCAGTCCTTATCCACTCCCTGTGATGTGAGCATGGTTCAGAGTGGTGTTGATGGGCCAATTGTGAGGGTGAGCAGTATCTGTGACTACAACTCCCATCATGCTATTGCCTACACCCCCTTCCCAGCATGCCCGTACTTCCTTCCTTTGGACTCTGCTTCCCTGTGGGGTAGTGTGCCTGTGCTGACAGGAAGGGTGACAGTGTTGTCCTTGCGTTTGTTTGGCTACAAGTCCCAAGAGTGTCCCTGTGCTTCACACAGCATTACCCAGGATGGTGGTTATTTGTGGGATCTTCATTTGGTATGTGAGGCATTGCATTCTCCCAGGTGGGTTATGTGGAGTTTGTGTTGAGGGGGTGTGTGAGGTGAGCTGCTTGTAACTATGGTCAGTGCTGTGAGTCCTCCTCCCACCCAGCCAGATATCCCACCATGCAACGTGCTTGCATTGCAGGGAGTGCAAGTTGGCTTTCAGGATGTCAGGCAGTGGTGTTGTGCTGTTTGTTGGTGCACAGTTCCCAGCAGGGCCTTGTGCTCCCCACAGCAGTAGCCAGTGTCAGCCATCTTGTCAGTCCTTATCCACTCCCTGTGATGTGAGCATGGTTCAGAGTGGTGTTGATGGGCCAATTGTGAGGGTGAGCAGTATCTGTGACTACAACTCCCATCATGCTATTGCCTACACCCCCCTTCCCAGCATGCCCGTACTTGCTTCCTTTGCTCTCTGCTTCCCTGTGGGGTAGTGTGCCTGTGCTGACAGGAAGGCTGACAGTGTTGTCCTTGCGTTTGTTTGGCTACAAGTCCCAAGAGTGTCCCTGTGCTTCACACAGCATTACCCAGGGAGGTGGTTCTTTGTGGGATCTTCATTTGGTATGTGAGGCATTGCATTCTCCCAGGTGGGTTATGTGGAGTTTGTGTTGAGGGGGTGTGAGGTGAGCTGCTTGTAACTATGGTCAGTGCTGTGAGTCCTCCTTCCCACCCAGCCAGATATCCCACCATGCAACGTGCTTGCATTGCAGGGAGTGCAAGTTGGCTTTCAGGATGTTAGGCAGTGGTGTTGTGCTGTTTGTTGGTGCACAGTTCCCAGCAGGGCCATGTGCTCCCCACAGCAGTACCCAGTGTCAGCCATCTTGTCAGTCTTTATCCACTCCCTGTGTTGTGAGCATGATTCTGAGTGGTGTTGATGGTCCAAATGTGAGGCTGCCCATTATCTGTTACTACGAGTCCCATCATGCTCTTGGCTACACTGACTTCACCAGCATACACAGGATTCCTTCCTTTCTGTGAGCTTCCCTGTGAGGTGGTGTGCTAGTGGTGGCTAAATATCTGACAGTGTTTGTTGGTTAGATTTGTGCCACTGCCTAGCTCAATTTGGTATGGGATTTGTACATGTCATGACACAGTTACATATCACTATGACATGGCATGTATTGTGTTTATCTGACTGACATACACTTCTTGGGATGATTATCTTTTGGTTGCTGTTGATTTGCTAGGGGTGCATGGTTTGACTGTCCCCTTGACAGTGATGTGTGTGTATTGGCACACAATATTGTGTATATTAGTTGTGTACTCACCAGGCACTGGGATGTTTGTTAGTCCATATACGCTCACTGGTGGTAGGATGGCCCTCACCTTCTCCTCCCAGGGCCTGAGGTATACTGGTTTGGCAGGAGGGCCACTGCCTGTGTGCTGGCTCGGAGGTAATCCTTCTTCAGTAGGTCCCTGACCCTCCTGCGCACATCATACCACCTGTTCTGGATGGCTTCCTTTGTGCGCAAACATGGTGATTGTGCGTTCACCCTGTCGACGATCCTCGCCCACATCTTGGTTTTCTGCGACATGGGGGTCTGTTGGACCAATGTGCCAAACAACTGTGGCTCTACCCTCAGGATCTCGTCTACCATGACTTCCAATTCACTATCTAGGAACTTTGGATTCTTCTTTAGGGGCATGGTGATGGGTGGTGGTGGTGATTGATGTGTGTATGCAAGTGAGGGTGTGTGAGTGTAGGTTTTGCTGGGTGTGTGTGAGGGTGCTATTTGTTGAGGTGCTAATGGTGTGTGGCTTTTGTGTTGGATGAGCTGTGTGTGTGTCTGTGTTTGCTGTGTGATGGTGTTCTCTGCTGGCAGGTCAGTGGAATTTGCAAAGGATCATGGTAGGGATTTGTGGCCTTTATGTAGGTGGAGTTGGGGGTGTGTCCTTGTTCCATTTTTTTCACCCCCTGTATTTATTGGCTTTGTCATTGCTTGTTTGGCCCTTTTTTTTTGTATTTTTTCATTTGTGATTATTGTGCATGTAGGAGTCGTTCTTCTGACCGAGTAGGACATTGCAGTTGTCTCGTGCGCGCCTCTCCGAGTCGTTCCCGCTGTGTTTCAGCTCAGTTTCATATGCAGCGTACGCGTCGGTCGCGGAGTATTGTGTTTGTTCGGCTGGCTTTTGTATGCGTGTCGGTCATACGGCTTGGGCTCCGTTCGAATCGGTCTGAATTTGCACCCATTGCATCGTACTGCGCGGGTCGGAGTTCGCGGGTACGTTTCGTTCGGGTTATTTCCTGGTGTGTGTCGGTCGGTTCGATTCGCGTGGTTTCCCGGCCGGATAGCTTGTTTCCGTCCGGGTCGGTCGTTCGCCTTGAGTTCCGTACGAGTCGGTCGTGATTCCCATGCATTTCATCGTACTACCCGGGTCGGACAGCGCCGGTACGTGTCGGTCGGACTAAATTCCCGTACCGAGTCCGTCGGTATGTTTTCCAGCCCGAATCGGAATCGGCCCCCTAGTTGCACCACATATACCATGAGGCTGTGGGAACGGCCATGCCCATCAGGCGAGTATAAGGAGATTTAATTCAGGTGCGCAGAACTGCCTTGTACACTCCGTGAAATGCCTGTGACAAAGGGCGAGTAGAGCGAAACGCGTTGGCGTTGAAAAGGATGTGAGGTTCCCTGCCAACTACGCTCCAGCCTCCATTAAATAAAAGTTACAACCCACCAGTGCGGGCTCTTCCTTTGGGGGCAACCATGTGTTTGGATGTTTTACGGCTGGCCCAGCCATGGAGGAGCCCCGCCACAGATAAGCGGACCAGTAGTGACGCCAATCGGCGATCACTAGTCGGAACGGTGGTTTCTACTGGAGGGGACAAGTGTGCAGTGTATGTTTTGAGCGGGACACTCCATCAACCCACTGGGATTTTTTTTAAGAACTTTATTGGCGGAGTATGAGACAACTCACTTGAGGAACACTTTGTTGCACCACGTATACCAGGAGGCTGTGGGAACGGCCATGCCCATCGGGGCGGGTATAAGGAGATTTATTTCAGGTGCACAGAACTGCCGTGTACACTCTGTGAAATGCCTGTGACAAAGGGCGAGTAGCCCGAAACGCGTCGGCTTTGAAAAGGATGTGAGGTTCCCTGCCAACTACGCTCCAGCCTCCATTAAAGAAAAGTTACAACCCACCAGTGCGGGCCCTTCCTTTGGGGCAACCTTTTGTTTGGATATATATAAATATATATATATATATTTGTAACTTTTTATATAATTTTAAAATTATAAATTAAAATTAATTGTTTATTAATTGTTTTAAAGGAAATATATTTGAATTATTATGTATGTGTGCTTAACTTTTTTTAATTAAATGTATTTATTATATTTTTTTAAATTTATATCACATCTACTTTATTTTTTTATATAAATTTTATTCTTTAACAAATTTAATATTTATTATTTTATTTTATATATATATGTTCCTTTTCTCTTTTACAAATAGATCACTTTTAATCGTGTGTTTTATGTAAGAATATAACTGTACTTTTTAGAACAAGTATTTATCATATGAAACTGATAGTATATTTCAATTATGATTTAAAACAGTATAAATATATAACATGTGACGCATTGTAGTGTTGAAGACGCATAAATAACAAGTCACCATTTACTGTGTGCACAAGGTATAGACACAGAGAAATTAGCAGACCAGTTAATGCACATAACATGGTTAAGCACAGTATTTTGTTTATGTCTACTCTTAGAGTTTATCACGTGACATGGATGTATTTTACTAAGCTTAATAAAAATGGCAGGCGGACGGCGTTTCCGCATGTGATCAAGGGCATTCTATTGCCCGAAACGCGTCATACGGCTACTCGCTAAATAAAGAACTTTTATTGCCAAGCAATCTGGGTCCGTGACTCTGTTTTCCTCCAACGTAAGCAGGAAGGAGTCTACAGCTTGTTTATATATATATATATATATATATATATATATAAAATTCAATATTTTGTACAACTATATTTTTTACATCGATTTGTTTTTTCCGATATTTTTGTACTTACTTGTTTAAGTATAGGGAGTCGATATTTTTGCATTCTATTTTTTTACATCGAAATTTTTTATTTCTATATTTTTAACTTCGATATTTTGTCAGTGAACCATACCTCGCATTCATGGATCGCAGAGTAGGGCGGAAGGATAGGAACGCCTTCCGACGAGCTGCGGTTGCCCATGCTACATCTTGGGAAATAAATACCCTCTGACCAGACCATAACATTTGTTTCCTTTGTTTGGCCGCCGATAAGACCATTAGTAGCTCAGTGTATTCCAAAAAAAGAACAATTATTCCTCTAGGGCGGTCAGAGCTTGAAGTACCAACATGTTAGGGTCCAATTCGGTGAGCTTGTTGTAGATTAAGATGTGTTCCCTCCTTGAGGCCCACCAGTTTAGGGATTTGAGCCCCAAGAAAGGCAAGCATGTCTGACCCCTCCGCTCCTTCCGGAATGCCATAAATTCGAAGATTATTGCACCTGTTACGATTTTCTAAGTCTTCTGTTTGCTGTTTCAAGAGCGCAATCTCCTTAGCCATGCCATCAATCTTAATAGCCGCTTCTTGCACCTCATTAATCCGCTGCTCCACACCTGACACTCTGGACTCTAGAGTAGACTACTTTTCTTCAATACGTTGAAGCGTGACATTGGTCTCCATAACAAAAGGTTTCAAGTGTTTAATTTCTTCCATGAGGTCATCCAAGGTCAAAGGTAAGGGAGACTTTGTAGGGGAGCCAGGATCTTTTTTTCTCATTTTGTAGGGGTATTCAAGTTTTTACGAACAGAGGGAATGGTTGCGGAGGAGGTGACAGCCTTCTGACCAGAGGGTGGAGACGACTCCATAAGCATGTGGCAAGTTCTGCAAAAAGTCACTGCGAAAAGAACACAGTGACGCAGCACCAAAAAATATCAAAGGAGCGTACGTTAGTTAATGTTGTTAAACACTACACCAGAAGCCGAAGACTCTGAAGAATGCATAGAACTAGCACTTGAGAAAAATTGAGGTAACAGAGTTAACCAGAGTTCTTAAACTCGCTGTTCGTGAAGGAAGAATAAAATGGATTATCTGCTGTAATCCTCTGGGTTCCTTATCACAACATCTTGCCAGGGGTGACAGAAAATTACCTCAGAACCATTGTCCCAAAATATATTGATGAGCTAGCATTCCAAATTTATTGCTGTTATTAATTGAAATGAAGAAAAAGAAAATGTAACCTTCCTAGAGGAGCCGTCCTTTTTCTCTCCCTTTCATCTCCCTCTCCTCCTCCCTTCTCCCTTTAAGGCTTTCATGAGGAAAAAAAAAACAACAAAAAACCATGCAGGATTTTTGGAGGCACAGGCGAGAAAGCTGCCGGCTCGCTGCGCCTCCTGAAGCAGAAAATGGTGGCCGCAACTGCCAATACTAAAGTACACGATGCGGGAGAGCTAATACATAATTACGTCTTAAACTAAGCCGAAAAAGGAAAATACCTGCTCTCTCCACTTTTGCGCACTCAAATTTTGCCCGACATTCAGTCCCAAAAGTCAGCCGTTGTTCATACACGTTGAAAGTCTCCGATGGCTGACGGAGCACTATGGACCTGCGGTCATTTTGCGGGCAGATCGCGCGCCCCTTAATCTTAAAAGTTCCTTTTTAAAACCTATAAGGTAGGCTGCAGCAACTCATAGGGTAAGGTGCATAGCATTTAATATGTAGAACATGAGTAGTTAAGTATTACATATTCTGGCTGAGTTACCTTATTACACTTAGTAAGTGATAACTTTGGGTGCAGATAGAGAAATACATAAACCACTTATTTGAACTGTAATTTTAAATCCTCATTAATGATAAAGGTGGATTTGAAGTTACTATTCTGAAACAGCCACTTTCACAAAGTTGACATTTTCCTTCCTAAACCAAATGTGCCTTTCTGTCAGTGTCCTGCGTCACATGACTGTAATGGCACTCCTGTGGTTTGATGAGTATTCCTTCCAAACAGGGAACAAAAGGGCCTTGGGTGTGGAAAAGGGAGTCCCTTTGCGGAGCAGGATGGCCTGGGGGATGTGCTCACTCTTGCTGAGCTTTAAAGAATAGTCTGAGGGCTGTGCTTACCAGGTTCCTGACTTTCTGAATCTGCATGCTCTGTCACTGGCAACCTGACGCCTGATTCCGACTGCCCTCTGTTACCATAGACAGTTTGGAGCCAGACCCCGAGGAAGTAGAAGAACTGACCAAAAACAGTTTAGGGTTAGGCAAAGAGAGGGACTACAACAGACAGGCTGACACTGAGAATAAAAGTGGCACCCTCAGAACCTCTTATCAGAACACTCCTGGACCTGTGAAAGATTCTGAAGAAAGACTCCACTGCTGTCTGAAAAATTAAGGCTGGACCTGCTTGCCTTGAACCGGCCAGGATCCCTAGAAGTTACTCAAAGGGTCAGTTGGCTGACCTCCTGTTTGAGCTACGGGACACACAAGCTTCCAGAGACCTTCCCTGCAACTGCCCAGCTGACCAGCACCAACTGGAACTGCCTGAGGCTTGCTGCTGGCCTGTGCTGGAGGGAGTCCTGACCCCTAAGAGAGACCTCCCCAGGTCCTGAAGTGTGCTCCTCCAGCTTCAAATCTGCAAGACCTGAACTCCAGGTGAAAATCCTGCAAATGACCACATGCGTCACTTGCCAGTGTGAATATCCAACGTGGCCTGCACCTCGCAAAAGCAATGACCACCACGTCTCCTATCAACACAAAGCTACAGTGGCGACTTTCAGCTTCTACCAACTTGAAGCTCCAGCTGAAGCTCCTTGCATGGACTCGGACTGTGAGAAGGTAAACTCCTCACAGGGACAAAACTGCTCCCTGTATCTGACCGTGCTCCATCACAGTTGGCCTGAACTTAGCCTTTGACCCGGTCCAGTGCGACCAAAGATCCACAAGAGGGGCAATAACTGCAAGTTACACTTTGTTCTTTTTCCACCTGAAAATTTAAAAATGCATAACTCTGGTTCTACTTATTGGATTTTTGTTGTTTTAAATTTTACTCCATGTTTCTAAATTGGTTTGGGGTTTCTCTTGCATTGTGCTTTCATTTTATTACTTTATTATTTTATTAATTATTATTTGAGTGCTGCATAAATACTTTATACATTGCTTTTAGGTTAGGCCTGACTAGAGAGGATAATATCTTTGATTTCTCCAAGGAATGGCTGACTTTTGTACAACTTCAAGAAGCTCCAATTTATCCAGTGTACCAAAAGTTTCTAAGATTTGTGTGGGAGGCCTCCATGGACAGTTTAGTCCATTTCAGTTGTGGTCTAACCTCAGCTCCAAGCATCTTTACAAAACTTCTTGCCCTGTAATGGTGCTCCTCCATAATCATGGTCCATCTTTATCTTGATGATTCGTAAGTGCATTCTTTTTAGTATCAAAGACCTTGGAGAAAACTTCAGTTGTTTGTCATAATCTGGAACAGCATATGTTTATGAGCTATATCAAGAAGTCCAAAATGACAGTGTCTTGGGAGCCCGGATACAAACTCATGTGGCTCTGTATCCAAGGCTGCATGGTAAGGCTCAGTCCAGGGCTTTTGAGGGTTATAGGACTTTTTTTTTGCTATCGGAGTTGCCACTTTGAATTTGGGTCTCTTTTTTGTTTTTATGAAGCCTTTGTGTGGGCTTGTAGTCCTATGGACATTTCTGTGTCTGAGTCCCTTGGTCCTTTTCCAGGATTTGATTGCACCATTTCAGAACTTCAGTCATCTACTACATGTGTCCAGCAACATTTGAGTAGTTGCTCCATCTGGAGAATGTTGCATGAAGGGTTCTGGTGTGTCTTACCCTACCACTTGTACTGACTACAGAAGCCAGCAGGCTTGGATAGGGAGCAAGACTAGGACATATTTCAGCACAGGGATAGTGACTCCCTTTAGAACACCTCCATTATTCCAAATGGAGTAAGCTGGTGGCAGTTTATCAAGCTCTGATTCAGGTGATCCCTTTTTTTCTGGACAAGGCAGTGTTAGTCAGCATGAACAATACAGTTAAGAACGCCTATATCAATATGGAGTCAGGGACTAGATACCCAAACTCTAACTCCCCTAACTTTCTCAATTTGGAATTCAGCAGAACTTCACTTATCGGATTTTTCAGCATGTCACATTGGGGCCTAGGGAATTTAGAAGCATATTGCATAAGCAGGTTATTTTCTCTGTCTCAGAATTTCAATTTTGCCCGTCTGATCTTCCTAGAGATTTTGCAGAAAGTTTGAGGTCCGTCTTGTAGATAAATTTGCCACTTTCATCAATGCCCATCTCCATCGTTATCTATCAAGGTTTCAAGAAGAGAGAGCCAGGGGAATTGATGTTGTTTCCTTCACCTGGTCTCATAGCCTTCTAAATATGTCCTCTTCATGTTTCTTGATTGCCGGGCTTCTGGGGTTCTGATTTCTCTTTACAGGAAGCAAGCAAATCAAATTCTAGTAGTTTTGTTTTGTTTCCCCTTTTTTGGCTCCTGGCTCTTGCTCCAGAGTGGACCTTTCATCTGAACCCTTGTCCTCTTCAGATCTCTCATGTCAGCATCTTCGTTTATCAGCCTGGTTGCTTAAAGCGGTCTTACATTTTTCATTCCTTTTGGCTGCCTCAGTTCAGAAATCTTGTCATTTTTCTACAAGTTGGTTTTAGCATAGACATTGGGCACACTTCTCTTTCTGGCACTTAAACTGTTCTTTGGAGCCTTGTAGTTGTGTGCTGAGAAGGATTTGATAGTTTCTACAAGGTAGTATAGCTCCTTGGGGAGAAATTCAAATATGGAGAACCAAGGTAATAGGATTTAATTAGGTGTTTGCCTCCTTTGACCCCTTTTTGTTCTATGGTTCTATTCTAGGATTTTCCTTTAGTCCTGGAGGCTTTACAACTTCCTCACTTTTGAACCTTTAGTTGATGTGGATCTTATATTTTTGATGATAAAAATCTTCCTTGTGGTGATTACTTCTGCCTGTAGAATAGGTAGCTCAGTGCTTTTTGGATCAAACCCCCTCACATTCAGATTTTTTTCTAACAGGCTGGTTTCACGTTTTGGGTCAGGAGTTTGCTCTGACGTATGTTCTTCTTTTTACCTAAATGAGATAGATCCCTGATCTGGTTGCTAAGTGGAATAAGGCATCCACTCCAGTGATCTCAATTTGACCTCATGGTCACAAGTTCAAATTCTGACTTGCTCGCTCAGTCTTTCATCCTTCTGATGTCAATAAAATGATTACAATTGCGCTGAATAACAATAAGCATCTTATTCAGGAGGTAATCCTTCTTCAGTAGGTCCCTGACCCTCCTGCGCACATCATACCACCTGTTCTGGATGTCTTCCTTTGTGCACAAACATGGTGATTGTGCGTTCACCCTGTCGACGATCCTCGCCCACATCTTGGTTTTCTGCGACATGGGGGTCTGTTGGACCAATGTGCCAAACAACTGTGGCTCTACCCTCAGGATCTCGTCTACCATGACATCCAATTCACTATCTAGGAACTTTGGATTCTTCTTTAGGGGCATGGTGATGGGTGGTGGTGGTGATTGATGTGTGTGTGTGTGCAAGTGAGGGTGTGTGAGTGTAGGTTTTGCTAGGTGTGTGTGAGGGTGCTATTTGTTGAGGTGCTAATGGTGTGTGGCTTTTGTGTTGGATGAGTTGTGTGTGTGTCTGTGTTTGCTGTGTGATGGTGTTCTCTGCTGGCAGGTCAGTGGAATTTGCAAAGGGTCATGGTAGGGATTTGTGGCCTTTATGTAGGTGGAGTTGGGGGTGTGTCCTTGTTCCATTTTTTTCACCCCCTGTATTTATTGGCTTTGTCATTGCTTGTTTGGCCCTTTTTTTGTATTTTTCATTTGTGATTATTGTGCATGTAGGAGTCGTTCTTCTGACCGAGTAGGACGTTGCAGTTGTCTCGTGCGCGCCTCTCCGAGTCATTCCTGCTGTGTTTCAGCTCAGTTTCATATGCGGCGTACGCGTTGGTCGAGGAGTATTGTGTTTGTACGGCTGGCTTTTGTATGCGTGTCGGTCGTACGGCTTGGGCTCCGTGCGAATCGGTCTGAATTTGCACCCATTGCATCATACTGCGCGGGTCGGAGTTCGCGGGTATGTTTCGTTCGGGTTATTTCCTGGTGTGTGTTGGTCGGTTCGATTCGCGTGGTTTCTTGGCCGGATAGCTTGTTTCCGTCCGGGTCGGTCGTTCGCCTTGAGTTCCGTACGAGTCGGTCGTGATTCCCATGCATTTCATCGTACTACCCGGGTCGGACGGCGCCGGTACGTGTCAGTCGGACTAAATTCCCGTACCGAGTCGGTCGGTATGTTTTCCGGCCCGAATCGGAATCGGCCCCCTAGTTGCACCACATATACCATGAGGCTGTGGGAACGGCCACGCCCATCAGGCGAGTATAAGGAGATTTAATTCAGGTGCGCAGAACTGCCTTGTACACTCAGTGAAATGCCTGTGACAAAGGGCGAGTAGAGCGAAACGCGTTGGCTTTTAAAAGGATGTGAGGTTCCCTGCCAACTACGCTCCAGCCTCCATTAAATAAAAGTTACAACCCACCAGTGCGGGCTCTTCCTTTGGGGGCAACCTTGTGTTTGGATGTTTTATGGCTGGCCCAGCTGTGGAGGAGCCCCGCCACAGATGAGCGGACCAGTAGTGATGCCAATCAGCGATCACTAGTCGGAACGGTGGTTTCTACTGGAGGGGACAAGTGTGCAGTGTATGTTTTGAGCGGGACACTCCATCAACCCACTGGGATGTTTTTTAAGAACTTTATTGGCGGAGTATGAGACAACTCACTTGAGGAACACTTTGTTGCACCACGTATACCAGGAGGCTGTGGGAACGGCCATGCCCATCGGGCGGGTATAAGGAGATTTAATTCAGGTGCACAGAACTGCCTTGTACACTCTGTGAAATGCCTGTGACAAAGGGCGAGTAGCCCGAAACGCGTCGGCTTTGAAAAGGATGTGAGGTTCCCTGCCAACTACGCTCCAGCCTCCATTAAAGAAAAATTACAACCCACCAGTGCGGGCTCTTCCTTTGAGGCAACCTTTTGTTTGGATATATATAAATATATATATATATATTTGTAACTTTTTATATAATTTTAAAATTATAAATTAAAATTAATTGTTTATTAATTGTTTTAAAGGAAATATATTTGAATTATTATGTATGTGTGCTTAACTTTTTTAATTAAATGTATTTATTATATTTTTTTAAATTTATATCACATCTACTTTATTTTTTATATAAATTTTATTCTTTAACAAATTTAATATTTATTATTTTATTTTATATATATATATATATATATATATATAAAATTCAATATTTTGTACAACTATATTTTTACATCGATTTGTTTTTTCCGATATTTTTGTACTTACCTGTTTAAGTATAGGGAGTCGATATTTTTGCATTCTATTTTTTTACATCGACATTTTTATTTCTATATTTTTAACTTCGATATTTTGTCAGTGAACCACTTTGAAGAAACAATGATGCACCAAACCATACCTCGCATTCATGGATCGCAGAGTAGGGCGGAAGGATAGGAACGCCTTCCGACGAGCTGCGGTTGCCCATGCTACATCTTGGGAAATAAATACCCTCTGACCAGACCATAACATTTGTTTCCTTTGTTTGGCCTCCGATAAGACCATTAGTAGCTCAGTGTATTCCAAAAAAAGAACAATTATTCCTCTAGGGCGGTCAGAGCTTGAAGTACCAACATGTTAGGGGCCAATTCGGTGAGCTTGTTGTAGATTAAGATGTGTTCCCTCCTTGAGGCCCACCAGTTTAGGGATTTGAGCCCCAAGAAAGGCAAGCATGTCTGACCCCTCCGCTCCTTCCGGAATGCCATAAATTCGAAGATTATTGCACCTGTTACGATTTTCTAAGTCTTCTGTTTGCTGTTTCAAGAGCGCAATCTCCTTAGCCATGCCATCAATCTTAATAGCCGCTTCTTGCACCTCATTAATCCGCTGCTCCACACCTGACACTCTGGACTCTAGAGTAGACCACTCTTCTTCAATACGTTGAAGTGTGACATTGGTCTCCATAACAAAAGGTTTCAAGTGTTTAATTTCTTCCATGAGGTCATCCAAGGTCAAAGGTAAGGGAGACTTTGTAGGGGAGCCAGGATCTTTTTTTCTCATTTTGTAGGGGTATTCGAGTTTTTACGAACAGAGGGAATGGTTGCGGAGGAGGTGACAGCCTTCTGACCAGAGGGTGGAGATGATTCCATAAGCATGTGGCAAGTTCTACAAAAAGTCACTGCGAAAAGAACACAGTGACGCAGCACCAAAAAATATCAAAGGAGCGTACGTTAGTTAATGTTGTAAAACACTACACCAGAAGCCGAAGACTCTGAAGAATGCATAGAACTAGCACTTGAGAAAAATTGAGGTAACAGAGTTAACCAGAGTTCTTAAACTCGCTGTTCGTGAAGGAAGAATAAAATGGATTATCTGCTGTAATCCTCTGGGTTCCTTATCACAACATCTTGCCAGGGGTGACAGAAAATTACCTCAGGACCATTGTCCCAAAATATATTGATGAGCTAGCATTCCAAATGTATTGCTGTTATTAATTGAAATGAAGAAAAAGAAAATGTAACCTTCCTAGAGGAGCCGTCCTCTTTCTCTCCCTTTCATCTCCCTCTCCTCCTCCCTTCTCCCTTTAAGGCTTTCATGAGGAAAAAAAACAACAACAAAAAACCATGCAGGATTTTTGGAGGCACAGGCGAGAAAGCTGCCGGCTCGCTGCGCCTCCTGAAGCAGAAAATGGTGGCCGCAACTGCCAATACTAAGGTACACGATGCGGGAGAGCTAATACATAATTACGTCTTAAACTAAGCCGAAAAAGGAAAATACCTGCTCTCTCCACTTTTGCGCACTCAAATTTTGCCCGACATTCAGTCCCAAAAGTCAGCCGTTTTTCATACACGTTGAAAGTCTCCGATGGCTGACGGAGCACTACGGACCTGCGGTCATTTTGCGGGCGGATCGCGCGCCCCTTAATCTTAAAAGTTCCTTTTTAAAACCTATAAGGTAGGCTGCAGCAACTCATAGGGTAGGGTGCATAGCATTTAATATGTAGAACATGAGTAGTTAAGTATTACATATTCTGGCTGAGTTACCTTATTACACTTAGTAAGTGATAACTTCACTTTGGGTGCAGATAGAGAAATACATAAACCACTTATTTGAACTGTAATTTTAAATCCTCATTAATGATAAAGGTGGATTTGAAGTTACTATTCTGAAACAGCCACTTTCACAAAGTTGACATTTTCCTTCCTAAACCAAATGTGCCTTTCTGTCAGTGTCCAGCGTCACATGACTGTAATGGCACTCCTGTGGTTTGATGAGTATTCCTTCCAAACAGGGAACAAAAGGGCCTTGGGTGTGGAAAAGGGAGTCCCTTTGCGGAGCAGGATGGCCTGGGGGATGTGCTCACGCTTGCTGAGCTTTAAAGAATAGTCTGAGGGCTGTGCTTACCAGGTTCCTGACTTTCTGAATCTGCATGCTCTGTCACTGGCAACCTGACGCCTGATTCCGACTGCCCTCTGTTACCATAGACAGTTAGGAGCCAGACCCCGAGGAAGTAGAAGAACTGACCAAAAACAGTTTAGGGTTAGGCAAAGAGAGGGACTACAACAGACAGGCTGACACTGAGAATAAAAGTGGCACCCTCAGAACCTCTTATCAGAACACTCCTGGACCTGTGAAAGATTCTGAAGAAAGACTCCACTGCTGTCTGAAAAATTAAGGCTGGACCTGCTTGCCTTGAACCGGCCAGGATCCCTAGAAGTTACTCAAAGGGTCAGTTGGCTGACCTCCTGTTTGAGCTACGGGACACACAAGCTTCCAGAGGCCTTCCTTGCAACTGCCCAGCTGACCAGCACCAACTGGAACTGCCTGAGGCTTGCTGCTGGCCTGTGCTGGAGGGAGTCCTGACCCCTAAGAGAGACCTCCCCAGGTCCTGAAGTGTGCTCCTCCAGCTTCAAATCTGCAAGACCTGAACTCCAGGTGAAAATCCTGCAAATGACCACATGCGTCACTTGCCAGTGTGAATATCCAATGTGGCCTGCACCTCGCAAAAGCAATGACCACCCACGTCTCCTATCAACACAAAGCTACAGTGGCGACTTTCAGCTTCTACCAACTTGAAGCTCCAGCTGAAGCTCCTTGCATGGACTCGGACTGTGAGAAGGTAAACTCCTCACCGGGACAAAACTGTTCCCTGTATCTGACCGTGCTCCATCACAGTTGGCCTGAACTTAGCCTTTGACCCGGTCCAGTGCGACCAAAGATCCACAAGAGGAGCAATAACTGCAAGTTACACTTTGTTCTTTTTCCACCTGAAAATTTAAAAATGCATAACTTTGGTTCTACTTATTGGATTTTTGTTGTTTTAAATTTTACTCCATGTTTCTAAATTGGTTTGGGGTTTCTCTTGCATTGTGCTTTCATTTTATTACTTTATTATTTTATTAATTATTATTTGAGTGCTGCATAAATACTTTATACATTGCTTTTAGGTTAGGCCTGACTAGAGAGGATAATATCTTTGATTTCGCCAAGGAATGGCTGACTTTTGTACAACTTCAAGAAGCTCCAATTTATCCAGTGTACCAAAAGTTTCTAAGATTTGTGTGGGAGGCCTCCACGGACAGTTTAGCCCATTTCAGTTGTGGTCTAACCTCAGCTCCAAGCATCTTTACAAAACTTCTTGCCCTGTAATGGTGCTCCTCCATAATCATGGTCCATCTTTTTCTTGATGATTCGTAAGTGCATTCTTTTTAGTATCAAAGACCTTGGAGAAAACTTCAGTTGTTTGTCATAATCTGGAACAGCATATGTTTATGAGCTACATCAAGAAGTCCAAAATGACAGTGTCTTGGGAGCCCGGATACAAACTCATGTGGCTCTGTATCCAAGGCTGCATGGTAAGGCTCAGTCCAGGGCTTTTGAGGGTTATAGGACTTTTTTTTTGCTATCGGAGTTGCCACTTTGAATTTGGGTCTCTTTTTTGTTTTATGAAGCCTTTGTGTGGGCTTGTAGTCCTATGGACATTTCTGTGTCTGAGTCCCTTGGTCCTTTTCCAGGATTTGATTGCACCATTTCAGAACTTCAGTCATCTACTACATGTGTCCAGCAACATTTGAGTAGTTGCTCCTTCTGGAGAATGTTGCATGAAGGGTTCTGGTGTGTCTTACCCTACCACTTGTACTGACTACAGAAGCCAGCAGGCTTGGATAGGGAGCAAGACTAGGACATATTTCAGCACAGGGATAGTGGCTCCCTTTAGAACACCTCCATTATTCCAAATGGAGTAAGCTGGTGGCAGTTTATCAAGCTCTGATTCAGGTGATCCCTTTTTTCTGGACAAGGCAGTGTTAGTCAGCATGAACAATACAGTTAAGAACGCCTATATCAATATGGAGTCAGGGACTAGATACCCAAACTCTAACTCCCTAACTTTCTCAATTTGGAATTCAGCAGAACTTCACTTATCGGATTTTTCAGCCTGTCACATTGGGGCCTAGGGAATTTAGAAGCATATTGCATAAGCAGGTTATTTTCTCTGTCTCAGAAGTTCAATTTTGCCCGTCTGATCTTCCTAGAGATTTTGCAGAAAGTTTGAGGTCCGTCATGTAGATAAATTTGCCACTTTCATCAATGCCCATCTCCATCGTTATCTATCAAGGTTTCAAGAAGAGAGAGCCAGGGGAATTGATGTTGTTTCCTCTACCTGGTCTCATAGCCTTCTAAATATGTCCTCTTCATGTTTCTTGATTGCCGGGCTTCTGGGGTTCTGATTTCTCTTTACAGGAAGCAAGCAAATCAAATTCTAGTAGTTTTGTTTTGTTTCCCCTTTTTTGGCTCCTGGCTCTTGCTCCAGAGTGGACCTTTCATCTGAACCCTTGTCCTCTTCAGATCTCTCTTGTCAGCATCTTCGTTTATCAGCCTGGTTGCTTAAAGCGGTCTTACATTTTTCATTCCTTTTGGCTGCCTCAGTTCAGAAATCTTGTCATTTTTCTACAAGTTGGTTTTAGCATAGACATTGGGCACACTTCTCTTTCTGGCACTTAAACTGTTCTTTGGAGCCTTGTAGTTGTGTGCTGAGAAGGATTTGATAGTTTCTACAAGGTAGTATAGCTCCTTGGGGAGAAATTCAAATATGGAGAACCAAGGTAATAGGATTTAATTAGGTGTTTGCCTCCTTTGACCCCTTTTTGTTCTATGGTTCTATTCTAGGATTTTCCTTTAGTCCTGGAGGCTTTACAACTTCCTCACTTTTGAACCTTTAGTTGATGTGGATCTTATATTTTTGATGATAAAAATCTTCCTTGTGGTGATTACTTCTGCCTGTAGAATAGGTAGCTCAGTGCTTTTTGGATCAAACCCCCTCACATTCAGATTTTTTTCTAACAGGCTGGTTTCACGTTTTGGGTCAGGAGTTTGCCCTGACGTCTGTTCTTCTTTTTACCCAAATGAGATAGATCCCTGATCTGGTTGCTAAGTGGAATAAGGCATCCACTCCAGTGATCTCAATTTGACCTCATGGTCACAAGTTCAAATTCTGACTTGCTCGCTCAGTCTTTCATCCTTCTGATGTCAATAAAATGATTACAATTGCGCTGATTAACAATAAGCATCTTATTCACCACCAACATGCACAAGGGGATAAACAGGTGATTTGCAACTACTTCTTCTCCTGAGGAAAATGCTTTACAGTTGCTGGATGCGATTTGTGCTGTGCAGATTCATCATCAGGTCATCTATGCCACCTGATTTCAGGTGATTTCATGAGCTGTCTGTGAATTGTGGTATTTTTTGCAAAGGCTTTAAGACTTCTGTTTCCTCTTAGAGCCATTTGATCAGAAATAGATTTTCGCAGGCCCACCAATTCAGTGCAGAGGAGATTCACGTAAGGGGGGGTATAGACTGCAGGGGTTACTATCCAACTATAATATCCAAAATGACTCCCTTTGGGTTAAACTCAATTCAGCACTCTCACACGTATGCACTGAGGGGCCGATTCCGATCTCGGCCGGTAGGGCTCCGAATCGGATTCGGCTTAACCGGATCCGATTCGGAGCCCTATTTCCCGACCGATTCGTACGCGCGTCCGGACGAGCGAGTACGATGCGAAATCGCCGACCGACTCGTTCGGGTGCCCCAACCGCTCCGACCGACTCGTTCCCGGGTCGAACCGCACCGACCGACTCGCTCGGACACGACTCGCACCGCGCAATGGAGACGTTCCCCGGCCGGGTAAGTACGATGCGCGCCGCGAGCAGTCCGACCGACACGCGCCATCCGGCTCGAAAGAGCAGTCGGAGCCGCACTTTGGGGGTCCGTGTCGGACCCCCCTGTACGCGTAGCTGTGCGAGTCACACACAGGGGGGACCCATGGGTCCCCCCTACCTGTGCGTATATGGCGCGAGTCGCTTCGCCGCGTACCCGCTGTAGGGGGCACCCTTGTTTGCCTCGCACCCATTGAGGCAATGGGAGCCCGCGTACGCGTTGTACGACCGGCTCCCATTGACTTCAATGGGAGTCCGACCGACTCGAGTACGATTGCATACGGACGCATCGTACTCGTTCGGTCGGGCTGCACGGGTCCGATTCGGTCGGAAATCTCTCCGGTTCCGGCTCGGTTGGAGAGATCTCCGGCCCGAATCGGAATCGGCCCCTCAGTCTCAACCTGATGTAATATGTTAACCTAAACCCCGGTCTAACTTATGGTACCACAGCACAATATATACTATTAAAAACAATTTTTTAAATAAAATAAGTATGGCCAACAATATTCTTTTACATTAAAATTCCATTCATTTTCAAAAAGTCTAAGAATTGCCAAAGCTATAATCAGTCAAATTAATAGATAGAGGGCACTACTAAAAACGAGATACATTAGATCAGCAATGGGTCTTTTTCATCCACTATAACATAGCTAATCCCTATGGGATAGGAGAAAGGATAGAAAAGAAAAAGAGAGAGAAGACATATACAACAATACACTTGCACATATTATTCGTTGACTAATCGGTTAAAGAGATCAACATTGGCATCTGTTTAAAGAATCTTTTTCTGTTCCTCTCAGGCACGCCAATCTATCCACCATATTTAGTTATTTCAATGCGTCGACACGTTTCAGCGGTGTTCACCCCATATGAACCACCTTTATCAAGACCCAGCTTGTTCCTCTCTTTTTACATGAAAAAACCTCTGCAGTAAACACCGCTAAGTCTCTAATTTAATCTTATCAATCTATTGGGTGACGGTTTATGTGATTGCCCACGTCTCCCTTGTATTTAATCTTCTTATAGTCTCCTTCTATTAACCATACATAGAATCTTAATGTTAAAATGTAGTCCCTGCTTAAAGGTAAAATGGTTATTCCTTATAATCAATCCAAAAGTCGGAAAAGAAGATGGCTTCAATTGCCCCACAATGGGTCCTTATTCTGCAACGTAGTGATGCCGTTTAGCTGCGGTTATCACTCCGAATTTTCTTCTGTTTGTTTTTCGGCTCACTCGATCAAAGTACCGCATCCAACAGGATTGCTATGTTCGGTATAAGTAATACTATCAAAGACATTTGAAAAGCTAAGTCCCTTCCACTTTTGTTGATCACTATAGTTTGGCTATGGGATACCTACAATACTTTAAATTAAGTTCAGAGAATTGCAAGCTGCCTTTTATAAATAAGTTCCAGTAATGTAATAAAGCTTTAAATTAAAGATATTTTTCAGCAATATTCTGGAATTGTATGTCTTATTTATTGATAATTGAGTCACCAATGTTTTCTCTGGTATATCCTCATATTGTAAAGAAGGGGACGAGGGAGGGATAGAGGTGGTAATATTTGAACTGCTTAATGATAATCTGCATTACTCTGAATAACCTTCCATGTCTCAGTACTTAAATCCCACTCAACCTCCTGTTCACTTCTTGGTTTCTAGTGCTTAGTAATTAAAAGGAAGTGTGAGACTCCACCCTCCTTTAAGGTCCCAGGTAAGAGGTGAATCTACTAAGGGAAGGTCAAGACAGGGATAGTAGGGGAGGAGTTAGAAGAAGTTTTTAAACTAGGGCATGTGATATGTTTTCACTGTAACAATCAACACTTAAAGTAATGTTATAGTTGGGTGAAAATGTCAGTTAAAGTACCATTTTAATCTAAAAATTCACCAGTTATTGTTTACTGAGCTAACTATAACTTGCAGCCCTGCCATGCACTGCCTATGACCTCATGTATTATGTCACTCATGACATCATTGATGGTATTACTGATTACCTCATTGAAGACATCACTGATGGCATTATTTAATGAGTATGACAGTCTGGTATACACTTCTAACTAACCCTGGGCAAAGCACTACGCTACGCTCGCGTAGTTTGCGAAGTTTGCGCTACTTCGCACAACGCGAATTGCACGTAGCACAGTGCAAACACGCGTAGCGTAGTGCAGCGGTCATTTTTGCTTGCTCGCGGTCCTCAACGTCAAGTTGGCGACCGCGAGCAAGCAAAATGACATCCCGGCGAGACTTTTTCCTCGTTCGCGATCAGCAACATCAAGTTGCCGATCGCGAGCGTGGAAAATAAACCTCCCGGCGAGATTCTCAACGCGGGGAGGTCAGGTTTCTCATTGCGAGTGAGTCGCGTATGCTCGCGACCGCTCGCGATGAAAAACTACCAGTCCGCGTTGAGAAAGCTGCAGCTCGAGTAAAAATCTACTCGAGCGGCAGTAAAGACAGCTCGCACTGTGCAAGATGCCGTTTTCAATGATTGCACAGTGCGGACAAGCATCCGGCACTGTGCAATCATTGCAAACAGTGCACTACGCAGTTCGCGTAGTGCTACGCGTAGCTCGCGTAGTGCGAACTGCACTTTGCGTAGCTTCGCGTAGCGCTACTTCGCGAACTACGCCCAGGCTTACTTCTAACACTGATAGATATTTAGGGGTCGATTCCGATCCCGGCCGGAAGCGCACCTAACAGTATTCGTCCGGAAAAAAAAACAGCCGATTGCGTGTTTCCCGACCGATTCGAACATTCGTCTGGAATAACAACCCAGTTTCCGAGCGAGCCGTACTTACCCAATTCAGCTCCTGTTCCCCGCCCGACCCGGATCCGTAAACGCCAAATCGAGTCGTACGGAAGCAAATACACAGCACCTTCCGGCCAGACGAGTACGATGCGCACTCCGTACGCGCCGAACCCGTCGCTACGTCCGGGACGTTTGAGCATCCGGGCGAGCCGTACATAAGCTCCGTTTCGTGCCACAAGACGATCCACGGCTACGAGACGAACAAGCCTGCTACGAGTACGAGTTGAAGACACGAGAAACCCGAACGAGACGATCCAAGCATGAATCCCATTGTGCAGGTCCTAACTATACTCTACATCTATTACCGGGACCGGCACGGACGCGTACGGCGCAGACGGTAAGTCAAACACCAACAATACAAACAAACAACACGTACCCAAAATATGTCACATACACATAGGGATGCACAAATGACGTACACTAGCAACAGCAGAACCATAGGGGTGGGATGGCCATCACCAATGCCATACACACCCATAGGGGGCTGGATGCCTGCCACTACCACCACCCCACTCAGGGGGGGCTGGATGCCTGTCACTACTACCATCCCCACCAGTAGGGGGATGGATGCCTACCACTACCACCACCCCTACTCAGGGGGGCCTGGATGCCTACTACTACCACCACCCCTACACAGGGGGGCCTGGATGCCTACCACTACCACCACCCCTACTCAGGGGGGGCTGGATGCCTGCCACTACCACCACCCCTACTCAGGGGTGCCTGGATGCCTGTCACTACTACCATCCCCACCCTCAGGGGGCTGGATGCCTACCACCACCCCCTACTCAGGAGGGCCTGGATGCCTGTCACTACTACCATCCCCACCCTCAGGGGGCTGGATGCCTACCACTACCACCACCCCTACTCAGGGGGCTGGATGCCTGCCACTACCACCACCCCACTCAGGGGGGCTCAATGCCTGTCACTACTACCATCCCCACCCTTAGGGGGATGGATGCCTACCACTACCACCACCCCTACTCAGGGGGGCCTGGATGCCTACCACTACCACCACCCCTACTCAGGGGGGGCTGGATGCCTGTCACTACTACCATCCCCACCCTTAGGGGGATGGATGCCTGCCACTACCACCACCCCTACTCAGGGGGGCCTGGATGCCTACCACTACCACCACCCCTACTCAGGGGGGCCTGGATGCCTGTCACTACTACCATCCCCACTCATAGGGGCCTGGATGCCTACCATTACCACCACCCCAACTCAGGGGGGGCTGGATGCCTGTCACTACTACCAACCCCAATCATAGGGGGATGGATGCCTACCACCAACACCACCCCTACTCATGGGCGGCTGGATGCCTACCACTACCACCACCCCTACTCAGGGGGGGCAGGATGCCTGTCACTACCACCACCCCTACTCAGGGGGGCCTGGATACCTACCACCACCACCACCCCCACTCAGGGGGGGTTGGATGCCTGTCACTACTACCAACCCCACTCATAGGGGCCTGGATGCCTACCACTACCACCACCCCAACTCAGGGGGGGATGGATGCCTGTCACTACTACCAACCCCACTCATAGGGGATGGATGCCTACCACTACCACAACCCCTACTCAGGGGGCTGGATGCCTGTCACTACCACCACCCCTACTCAGGGGGCCTGGATACCTACCACCACCACCACCCCTACTCAGGGGGCTGGATGCCTGTCACTACTACCAACCCCACTAATAGGGGATGGATGCCTACCACTACCACCACCCCTACTCAGGGGGCCTGGATGCCTACCACTACCACCATCCCCACTCATAGGGGGATGAATGCCTACCACCCACACCACCCCTAAACATAGGATGGGAAATGCATGACACAACCAGCATACTCCAACATAAGGAATGTCTGAAAATACATCCCACCAACACCATGACAAGCGTGTGTAGTCTGTGTCAAATGCCCACAAGACTGAACATGTCATTGAGCATACAATGTGACCCCCTATCACATGTGTCACACATCAATGTGTGTGGGCTCCACAATGCAAGCAGACCATGACCACTGTGGCAATGGGGTATAACACCCCATCATCACAGTGACCAAAAGGTAAGTGTGGGGTCCATACCTGAGGCACATTTTGAACATTGTGGCAATGGGGTCTAAACCCCCATCACCACAGTGACCAAAAGGTAAGTGTGGGGTCCATAGCTGAAGCACATTTTGAACACTGTGGCAATGGGGTCTAAACCCCCATCATCACAGTGACCAAAAGGTAAGTGTGGGGTCCATAGCTGAAGCACATTTTGAACACTGTGGCAATGGGGTCTAAACCCCCATCATCACAGTGACCAAAATGTAAGTGTGGGGTCCATAGCTGAAGCACATTTTGAACACTGTGGCAATGGGGTCTAAACCCCCATCATCACAGTGACCAAAAGGTAAGTGTGGGGTCCATAGCTGAAGCACATTTTGAACATTGTGGCAATGGGGTCTAAACCCCCATCATCACAGTGACCAAAAGGTAAGTGTGGGGTCCATAGCTGAAGCACATTTTGAACATTGTGGCAATGGGGTCCAAACCCCCATCATCACAGTGACCAAAAGGTAAGTGTTGTCATGGAAAAGATGCAACTGCCAAACAGCATGGATGATCCCTGGTCACAGAACAACAAATACATCAGTGGCAAAGTAGTGCTTGTGTCCCATAGCAACATACATTGGGTGAGGCAAACAGTGCAGTGCCAATAAGATATACCTTTGGCCATGTGCAGACAAACATCACCCATGGGGGCTGACATTGGCAACATTCCTCAATAACACAATGACAGAAGTGACCATCATAATGCAGCCCCACATATCTGCACCAATGGACACACAAATGTAGATATCCTTTGGAGACTGTAGATGTCAGGTGAACAAATACCATACCATGGCAGCAAAGGGACATACAAACCATGATCATTGTGCTGACTGATGACCTAGGAGTCCCAGGGACAGCAGGGGAAAGCCAACAAACAACATACAGCCAATGGCATACTAAAGATATGCCAATGCAGTGGTGCAGATGCACAAACACAAACAGGCAGCCTCACACTGCAGATCAAACACAACAGGTGATGGGGGGTGTGCCAGTGTCCCCAGGCAAACACACAACACATGAGGAGGCCTGAATCACAATTAGACAGATGTGTATACAATCTAACATTAGATGTTAGATTGTTAGATGAGAGGGAGCCCAAATTACACATGTCACACAAGCTTGTCGGAACAGCAAATAACACAGCAAGAGACAGACCCACCACAGCACTACCCCCAGGGACCCCACATCGTGTTGACCGTGGCCTGCATAATATCCCACTGTGATGACAAAGCTAGATGTCGTTCACACTGTGAACCACAGTCATGTGTCCTGAGCAACAAACTACCATCACACCTACACAAGCACAAATCAATCAGCACGGCCTGTCAGCCAAGACCAACATGGAGGTAGGGGTCTAGCCGTGCAATAACTCTCATTTGCACACACTCAACACCACACACCTTGATCTCCACCAATGTGCAGCAGTGAAGCTCACATGGACTGGTGACATTGCACATGCACCCATGACAATCCCAGGGGTGGTTGTGGGAACTAAGGTGCAGAAACCCATCACACCTGGCCAGTCAACAAGACTCGTGAATGTCTGACACACTGCACAGTATGCTGTACATGGGCATGACGTGAAATCCACCACAATCAATGTGATCCCGGACACAGTCACACACCAATGAAGAAGTCAAGGTCACCCACAAAGAACACACATAGACAACTTCCAACATTGCAGCTCTGACCCAGAGGAGTGGCAGCAGTCACACACACAACGTTTCACAATCACTGAAAGCTAACACAAACTGTAAATTACATGACTTGTGTAACCAACAAGTGCCAAGGGGAATCCTGACTGTGTCTCAGCTGCGTTTGTCCACAAACTCAGCCTGACAGCAAACACACCTATGGATGACACCCTGATGACCAGTAATGTGCCATGCACCCACATCCCAGAGAACCCAGTGCGAAGATTTGGGTGGTACATAGGTCAACTCAGCAAGCATCACAAACAGGAACATCACTAGGGATCCCAGCCTGTGTTGCAAAACGGAAGTGAACACACACAGACATGCTCACACAACACACACCTTGGGCTCAGGCAATGTCACGGAATTACACACTGCCATGAGGGCACTCCACTCCTGTGTAAGGAAAGCTGTGCCATACATTGTCTCTGCAGGGCTCTATCATATCAGCAGTACACTTGGTCACTCAGTCAACAATTAGCACAAAATGAAGGCTCTCGTCACATCAGCCTGGTCATGGGAGTGTCACCGACACCATCTGCACAGATCCAACACACATGTATAGCAAGTTGCACTGATCACACAGATGAGTCCTTTCCCATTGATGCCCAAACTTGCATGTCCAGTGGAGATGGTCACACGGTCAGGGAAATAGACAAATTGAACAATGGCAAGCACAACAGATGTGCAGGGGTGTAAGCCACAGATGTGATATTGCAAATAAAAGTAGGAAATCCCATTGCCAAATATTGAAAACATGACACCCTCATATTGCTGCAAAGGATGACATGGATACACACCAGGATAGGACACATTCCCCCTGGACCACATGGGGTCCTGCACAGTAAAACTTCATTTCCCTGATATCAAAAATCACCATCAGTGCAGCAAGGGCACGGTTAGCATCATCAACATCATGTACATCAGAAGCAAAACCACTAGAGAACAGAAAGTAGCTTTATTCAGCATTTGTGTGTGAAGAAGTGAAAGTCCAGAAATATAACAAAGGCCAATGGCCAGTCCATAACAAGAGTCCAAACAGGGTGACAGTGCCAGATGTCACCCTTTGCATGCCTGCACAGCTACACATCAGGGACATTCCCCTCGGAGGGGCATACGGGGGGGCAGGCCAGGCACCGCAGGGACAGGATCAGGGCTCACCAGAAGGAGGCAGGGGAGGGGTGGTGGGTGCTGGAGAGTCACTGACAACTGCAATGGAGGTGTCTGACATGGTGTGTGCCGGCACAACTGGGGGCTTGAGTCAGATGGTGTGGGTGCCGGCACGACTGCAGTGGGCCATGCAGATGGAGTGGACAGGTTCCCCACTGCAGTGCCCAAGTCAGACAGGGTGGTAGTGGACTCCACTGCAGTGCCTATCTCCAGGGAGTAGAATGGGGTTCAGGTAAGGTGGGCAGGACAGAGTGGGAGGACACGCTCTCCACACCAGTGGCACAAACAAGCGCAGCGGGGGGTGTGGTGCTGGAAGAGCAAGTGGTAGGGGGAGAAGGCCGGATCATTTTGGGGATGGTGTATCTGTGGGTGGGGGAACCTGGGGCAGGGTGTGGTGGGGGAACCTGTGGAGTGGGGGCCTGAGGGATGGAGGAAGGAGACTTGGTGGTTGAGCTGCAGGGTGGCGGCGGGGTCTTGCTCTTCCGGGTCCGGGGGACTTGCGGATGGGGGCCTCAGTCTGTCTGCGCCTGGGGGAGGGTGTCCGGGGGTGAGGGGCACTCCCTCTGTGTGGGTGGACTTCCTCTTCCCCCTGTATGCTGGATCAGCTGGATTGGAGGGAAGAGGCCGAGGTCACAGAGGAAGAGCTGCTGTGTAGGTGGGGTTGCAGGTGAGGCAAGGGAAGGGGCCTTGGAGGGAGAGGTATCGGAGGACTGCGGAGTGACAGTGGATGCCTGTGTGTGTGTATGTACCCCATCCCCTGTGGGTGTGGTATCAGTCCCCTGAGGATGCCTGCGTGCACGTCTTGTTTTTGTAGTGGGTGTGTCTGTGCTGCTCGTGTCTGTGTGTTTGGGTGAATGTGCAGGTGTGCATGTGCTTGGGACAGGTAGGGTGCCAGGAAGTGTGGATGGGGCAGAGGTAGGAGGGGTGAGGGACTGTTGGAGGAGGGACACTGCTGCCGTCAGGGAGGAGTCCATGGACCTATTGCTCCTCTGTAGGGCAGACATGCCCGATGAGATGCCCTCCATAAACGACACCAGCTGAGTCAACAGAGTGGTGTGGGCATGGAGGACACTCAGCATTGCTGTCTGCCCTACATGGAGCTGGCGAAGTAGGTACACAGACTCCTCACTCAGGGCAGCAGGGGACACAGGGGCAGGGGCTGCGGTGCCTGGCACGAAGGAGACACGCTCCCAAACACGGGAGCCTCCACGGACCTCTGGAATGGGAGCCGATGGGAGGGCGGTGGTGGTGGTGGTGGTGGTGGCGGGGACAGCAATAGTAGCTGGGGTGTGGTGGCTGCTGACACCCGCCTCCACAAGGGAGTCATCCTCCGAGCTGCTGTGGTCCCCGCTGAGGTGGATGGTGCTGAGGACTCCTCGGTGTGGTTCCCCTCGCCCTCCGTGCCACTGGGTCCCTCCGACCACTCATCGGCTGCTGACCCAGTCTGGCTCAGCGGCTCCTCCTGGTCCATGGAGCTGTCCCCTCCTGTGGCCTTGGATGTATCTGCAAACAATTAGGGAAACAGACAGACATCAGTCACAGGAAGTACAGCACATTACAGAGCAAGCCCTGGCATCCTTAGTTGAACATTGCCAAAAGTGTCCAAACAGAGTAGGAGAAGCCAATTGTCAGTCTGATAGTCAACCATGGCACTCACATCCCTCCTGGCCTTGCACCCATCAGTCTGGTGTCTGTCGGATGGCAATACACCAGTGTGGACACATGCACCACCTACACAGTAGTTGGACAGTGCAGAGAACACGGTGAAGTATGTGAACATGCACACATCACAACTCTTGCCACTGAGTCAGTACAGGTGTCCGGATAAAGGGATGGCCAGAGTCTATTTTGAAATGCATGTGATGCATACCAGCAGCAGACACCATGATGCACCCATGTCCTGATAGTCAATGCCACAATAGGGTGCATGTAGCACATGTCACTCCCCTGCAGGATCACTCTTAGAAAGTTTAACGCCATGGCACAGGCATGCCTGCAAAGTCATACATCACTGTCTCCAGTCACATGGGCAGGGCAGCCAGACAACAACAGTCTGCACTGTCACAATCCTAGGTCATGGGGAATGCAAGTCCAGTAGCTGACAAGTGCACATGTCCATCCCCCACAAACCACATCATCTGAACTCTCATTTGTCCACGTCATACCAATTGGACATATGGGAGACATGAAACACAACCCTCGGAACATGAGCACCTCACAATCTGCTGTGAATGGGAAACAGCTGCCTGAACTTCACAGTCGCATACCCCAGTATGCACGGTCAAGTGATCAAACACCTATATGTCACACAAGTATCGTCTCCTATGGTCACATCTCCGGTGGCATGCTGAGCCCTAACCGATAAACACCCCAGTAGTCCTGACAACAAAGCCACAGCACAATGACACAGAGGCAGACACCTGATGGAACATTTCACTGAGCACAACGTGTCAGCTGATACACGGGAGTGGGAGTACAGAGTGTATTGTATGTCCTGGAGTAGGCATGACTGTCCTGCTCCACGTGAAAGAGGGATGAGCCCTGGACAGTAGGCAGGTGGCTAAGCATGTGTGACACACTTGATATACATACTCCTGAGGCCCAAACATTGTTCACAACCGCAGCATGGGTGTGTGCCAAATACCCCAGGCACATGTGTTGAATCAGATCAGCAATTGGACCACATATCAAAGTAACACGCAGATTACATGTCAGAACCCAGGCATTGTGTAAGCAATGGACCCACCCATGAAGCCCACCACAGAGTTATGGGTACAATTGCTGTCCCCCACCTTGAGCTAAGCAATATGCAAGGACACAGTACCCAAGTGACACAATTTCCTGACTGTAAGGGCCACACCTGGGTATCAGATGAGGAGTGGGCAGTGCACAATTGAGGGACATGGGTCCTGGACCACATAACTGATGTACTGTTGAAGTTTAACCAGGCCAGAGGAGGGCACATAGCATGTCAGACAAAGCTCACAGTGCAGTCATGGACTCACCCCCTCCTTGCTGCTGTCTGCCCTTCAGCTGCCCATCCAGATCAGGGAAATCCACCGCCAGGATCCTGAGCATGTGGGGGGTCAGGGTCCGGTGTCCGCCCCTCCTGCGAGGAGGCGACAGCTTCAGCTGGACCCTTGCGATCCTCCGGGTCTAGCCCCGAAGGTCCTGCCACCTCTTCTGGCAGTTGCGGATCCAGCGCTTGTAGACCCCCACAGACCTTACTGCCCGGGCGATGTCCAGCCATATTTCCTGCTTCTGGTGGGCATCAACCTGTGAGGATGACAAAGTGTAAAGGCCATTACTACACATGCAACAAATCCGTGCATCACACACTTGGATATACATGTCTCAATCACAGGGGCACATGTTGTACATGGGCAGTGCAAGGATGGCTATGAACAGTTTGCCTGCAGTTACTACATGGTATCATTGCCTGGGAAGTCAAACCTTGTTTAAATGCACTGTTACTGCACTATACCTGTTCAGTGCATGTAACTACACACTATTGGGGGTGAGAACTACTCAGTGAGCCTGCTAGCCAGTGGCGTGCAGACTGTAAGTCTGGCTAGTCAGACAACATGCACATTTGTAAGGCAGTGGACAGCAAACTCACCTGCTCCCCTGGTTTCCCATACAGCTTGCTGTACTGTGGAAGGAGGCTGTCCAGCAGGGCCTGGTTCTCCTCAAGGCTGAAGGCTGGGGCTCTCTCCACAGTACGTGCCATTGCAGGATCCAGAGGATGCAGAGACAGCAGCAGTGGTGGTGGCAGATGTCGTCCTGGAGCATGTAGTGCAGGCAAGTGAGCTCTCAGGGGAACAGCCAGCATTATATGTGTGCTGCTGAGGCAGATACCGTCCCATGTGTCCAAAGTGATAGGTCCAAGTCGTTTGCATCTTCTGAATCTGGCCAATCCATGGAATTGCACCACTTACACATGCCCACAGCATCCTTCAAAGTTCAACTTCATGACACCCATGCATTTGCAACATTGTTGTGGGTGGCCAACTGAATTCACAGCATCAGACTCGTTAAACTTTCGAAAACACGTCCGTTGCCATGCCAGGCCATAGCCAATGCGTGCGCACCGATCGGTCCATTGCTGTACAACGCGTATTCCGGGTACAACGCGTACCCGCACACAACAGATTCAATGGCCAGTGCATGCACACCGATCGGTCCATTGCTGTACAACGCGTACCCGCACACAACAGATTCAATGGCCAGTGCGTGCACACCGATCGGTCCATTGCTGTACAACGCGTATTTCGGGATACAACGCGTACCCGCTCACAACAGATGCAATGGGCCGGCCGGGCACACCGATCGGTCCATTGCTGTACAACGCATACCCGCTCACAACAGATGCAATGGGCCGGCCGGGCACACCGATCGGTCCATTGCTGTACAACGCGTACCCGCTCACAACAGATGCAATGGTCCGGCCGGGCACACCGATCGGTCCATTGCTGTACAACGCGTATTTCGGGATACAACGCGTACCCGCTCACAACAGATGCAATGGGCCGGCCGGGCACACTGATCGGTCCATTGCTATACAACGCATACCCGCTCACAACTGATGCAATGGGCCGGCCGGGCACACCGATCGGTCCATTGCTGTACAACGCGTATTTCGGAATACAACGCGTACCCGCTCACAACAGATGCAATGGGCCGGCCGGGCACACCGATCGGTCCATTGCTGTACAACGCGTACCCGCTAACAACAGATGCAATGGGCCGGCCGGGCACACCGATCGGTCCATTGCTGTACAACGCGTACCCGCACACAACATATTCAATGGCCAGTGCGTGCACACCGATCGGTCCATTGCTGTACAACGCGTACCCGCTCACAACAGATGCAATGGGCCAGCCGGGCACACCGATCGGTCCATTGCTGTACAACGCATATTTTGGGATACAACGCGTACCCGCTCACAACAGATGCACTGGGCCAGCCGGGCACACCGATCGGTCCATTGCTGTACAACACGTACCTGTACAGGTCAGTCGCATATGTCACCATGCTTGTCACTGGTGAACGTATGCCAACCACATATACCTGCCAGAGACCCAGGGGCACACCTACAACACCACACCCAGTCCACACTGTTTCCTAAGGCATGTAAGGCTGCATTACCTTTTCTGTGTATGGGGGTTAACATGTGGTTTCTGTGGTGGCACTTGTGGGCAGCCACACCCAGGCTGTGCATGTGTTAATGGGGACAGGGTCCTTTGTGTGTTGTGCACATGACCACTTTGATGTGCAACAGTTCATTTCAGAGCATGTGGCATGGTCACATTTCCAGGTTGTGTATGTGTGTGACATGTCACATACCCCCTGGGTCCCATGGGGGAAGGCATGTACATCACAGGGTGACCCATTGCCACAATAGTGATGTCCCTCCACAGTCTGTGTGCATGTTGTGTTTCCGATGTCACTGATTCCATGTGCACGATGGGAGACAGTCTCCACATCAACGTTGTTTGTGCATGGACTTTGATGTTGTGCGTCACTGGCGTCCATGTCTGTCCTGCGTAGGCGACAGGGGCCACTACCTGTGTGAGTCATGTTTGTTTTTCTGACGTGTACATGATACGCCATGTAATGCCAGTGTCCATGTGGCAAGACAGGGTCACTGGGAATCTACCTGTCAATGAGCTGTGATGCCTGTGGCACATCTGTCCAGACATGTCACTGTGGTGTGTGTGTGGAACGTGACAGCAGTAAATGGGTACTGTGACACAGCCTAATGGTTTCCCATAGCACAACCTGGAACCTGTTGTCCACACATGTTGTACTGAGTAGTTAGATGATGGCCATGTAGGTGCGAGTTATGTGCGAACAGAACGGCACACACATCAAGTACTTGTGTCTCGTAATGATGTATCATGTGAAATTGGGTATGGTGAATGGCACATATGTGGGGTGACTGACAATCTTTCTTTCCTCAACCTATGCACTGCAGGGCTCCAGCTGTCCATAGACCATTTCCTGACCTGGCAACGATGGTGGAACGTGACAGCATCCGACAGTACCGCTTCACCAGGCAGCTGATTGAGGATTTGGCAGTGCGCTTGGCACCACATTTGCAACCTGGCCGGCCGTACCCTACGGCGCTGACCCCCAAGGTGAAGGTAATGGCAGCCCTACACTTCTTTGCCACTGGTACCTTTAAACACACTGTGGCGACTGCCGGTGGGATGTCACAGACTATGTTTAGCCGTGTGCTACGCGATGTTTTGGAGGCAATGTTGAGATGCCTGAACCAGTACATCTATTTCCCTACACGTCAACAACTCACTGACGTCAAGAGTGACTTCTATGCCCTGGGGAGGATGCCACATGTCATTGGCTCCATTGATGGGACACATGTGGCTTTGGTACCACCACAGGCACATGAGCAGGCATACCGGAACCGGAAACATTACCATTCGATCAATGCTCTGGTGGTATGTCTTGCAGATATGACCATCACACATGTGTGTGCCCGTTTCCCTGGTTCAGCACACGATGCCTACGTGATGAGGAGTAGTCGCATCGCGAGGATGATGGCACAGATGCAGAACCAGCGTGCTTGGCTTGTCGGTGTGTACTGACTTTGTACCATTGTGTGTGTTCTGCTCTGTAGTATACCGCCCACTTTTCCAACTCAGCTAATGTGCACTTGTCTGTCCGTAGGTGACTCCGGATACCCCAACATGCTGTGGTTGCTGACACCCCTCAGGAACCCTGTGACACCAGCCCAGATGAGCTACAATGAGGCACATGGTCGGACCAGGAGAGTGATTGAGCGGACCTTTGGTCTCCTGAAGAGCCGCTTCCGCTGCCTGGACAAGACAGGAGGGGCCCTCCCATATGCCCCAGCAAAGGTGTGCAAGATTGTCATCGTCTGCTGCATGCTACACAACCTGGCAGTGCGGAAGGAGTTGCCTCTCATCCTGGATGACGATGACCAACGTCCGCCACCCGTGGAGGATCCTGGACTGGACCACGATGCCAGTGATGATGATGATGATGATGGTGATGTCCGCACACAGCTCATCACCAACTTCTTCAGCTGAATGTGAGTATCCAGGGAGATGTAATGTGAATGATGTGAGTTTGCATGATATGTGTGGGTGGTGCTCTGGTGCTGTTTGAGTGTGGCCATGTGCTACTTGACTGGATGCGTGCAGCAATGTGTCCTTACAGGTAGTATATACTCCCCAACAGTTTTGACATGCTAACTTGGTTTTGTGTACTTGTCTTGTGACATGTATTGGGCATGAGTATTGCAGTTCTGTCCTGTTCTTCAGTGGTTTTAACTGTGTGTCATGTCTGTCCTTCACAGGGTGCTTACTGAGTACTTTGGTCAACTTGGATCCCCGACACCATGATTCAGCTTTCAGGATGGCAGCAGTAGTTTCCCTACAGGTGATGTGCCACACACCCCTGGACTTCATATCTTCTGCACTTGTTGACTGTGTGGCCACTGCCACGTGGGATTACCTTGCATTTGTAGTGGAAACAACATGTTGCAAATGTGTAATAAACCAGTGCTTCACTTTGGGATGTGCGTTGTCTGTGGTCACACATCTGACTGACATTTGCTTACTGCACCTGTGGGCTAGTTGACACAGACTCTGAATAGGTGTGGTGTCTGTGCATTCCACAGTATTTCCTGGAAACATCACTGTAGGCGATGAGTCCGATGGCCCTGGTGTCTCTGTGTTGTGTAGCCCTAGTGGTGTGTCTCCCTCATATGTGTCACGTCACCATGACTCACATGACGGTGTTGTACTTGCTGTAGCAGTTAGCATACACAGTGTAATTTAGCAGATCATCATCACCATAACAGTATCCACATTTGAATAACAACAGAGGCAAGTATGGTGTACTAGTGATTTTATTTACAGAAATGTGTGTGTGTATAGTGCACAGGATGGTGGGTGCTGTACATTGGGATTGGGATCCAAAGTTCCCAGATGAGTTGGAAGTCTTGGTAGCAGAAATGTCCTGAGTGTAGTCCACAGTCATATGATACATTAGTCCAACTTGAACTCCCCATGTCATGTGGGAGAGTTGTGTTGCATTCGACAGGGTGAAAAGTTTGCACACAAAGGAGAATTTCCGGAACAGGTGTTGGCTTCCTGGGGGATGTACGTGGCCATCAACCTCTCAGTTTTCCTTCCTCGGACGACCCCTCTTCTTTGGGGGATCCTCATGTGCAGGCTGCTGCGGTGCAGGGGAGTCTCCGCCAGAGTCCTCCTCCCTCCCTGTGGCGGTGTCAGTTGTTGCAGCACCAGATGTTGTGGGCACACAGGGAGGTGTGGCCATGTTGGTGCTAATCTGGCGGAGGCATGTCAATATGTCCCTATGCACCACTGTGAGTTCTTGCAATGTGTCCCACTTGGACTCCATGCGAGACATGTGTGTCTCCACACGGGACATGTGGGAGTCGAAGCGGGCATGATGGGCAGCCTGCTGCTGTTGTATGTCCTTGAGGATCCCCACTACCTGTCTGACCTCTCCGGTGCTATCCTGGTACGCATCAGCGATGCGTGCCAGTTGTGGGTCATCATGCAGTCCAGACCCCTCTGCAAGCAGCGATCTATGTCTACCACCCCTCCCACCACCGCTGGCGACACGTGCAGGACCTGCGGTGGCACGCACAGGTGACCCAAGGCCCCCTTGGGGGTTGTTAGTGGTGTTGTTGTCCATTGCTCCACGGTGGGCCTGGGGCCCTGTGCTGTTATCATCGGTGGTCCTTGGTCTGTCTGTGTCGGCGGGGGTGGTCTGTGTGTTGGCAGTTGTTGGAGGGGTGGGTGCAGGGGGTGCAGATGTTGGTCCTGCTGGTGCTGCTTGATGACTCACACCGGAGGTGCCAGGTAGGTCTTCGCCATCCGAGGAGAGCAGAGGCTGTTCCACACCAGTGAGCTCAGTGTCCCCCGGAGCCTGGGACAGGGACTCCTCCTCGCCTGCTGCTGTGTCCCCATCATCATCACCTGTATTTGGATGAGACACACATTGTATGTTATGTTTCTAGGGGCATCAATGGTTCACACACCTGACAGTTGTGACTGTACCTCTGGATGCGGGCATGTACATTGCATTGTCCTAAGTTGTCACAGTAAGATGTTGATATTGGTGTAGCACATTGTCCTGCATACCTGGGGCATTTCAATGTGAATGTTGAGGTGTGTGCATGGCCAGCATTGGTTGTATTTGGTGGACATCCGGCCATCCTTCTCCACCTAGCCCAGTTATCCCACCATGAAGCATGCCACCCTTGCAGTGGGTTCAGGTTGACTCTCAGGATGTCATTCAGTGGTGTTCTGCTGTATGTTGGTGCACAGTTCCCAGCAGGGCCTTGTGCTCCCCACAGCAGTACCCAGTGTCAGCCATCTTGTCAGTCCTTATCCACTCCCTGTGATGTGAGCATGGTTCAGAGTGGTGTTGATGGGCCAATTGTGAGGGTGAGCAATATCTGTGACTACAACTCCCATCATGCTATTGCCTACACCCCCTTCCCAGCATGCCCGTACTTCCTTCCTTTTGACTCTGCTTCCCTGTGGGGTAGTGTGCCTGTGCTGACAGGAAGGCTGACAGTGTTGTCCTTGCGTTTGTTTGGCTACAAGTCCCAAGAGTGTCCCTGTGCTTCACACAGCATTACCCAGGGTGGTGGTTCTTTGTGGGATCTTCATTTGGTGTGTGAGGCATTGCATTCTCACAGGTGGGTTATGTGGAGTTTGTGTTGAGGGGGTGTGTGAGGAGAGCTGCTTGTAACTATGGTCAGTGCTGTCAGTCCTCCTTCCCACCCAGCCAGATATCCCACCATGCAACGTGCTTGCATTGCAGGGAGTGCAAGTTGGCTTTCAGGATGTCAGGCAGTGGTGTTCTGCTGTTTGTTGGTGCACAGTTCCCAGCAGGGCCTTGTGCTCCCACAGCAGTACCCAGTGTCAGCCATCTTGTCAGTCCTTATCCACTCCCTGTGATGTGAGCATGGTTCAGAGTGGTGTTGATGGGCCAATTGTGTGGGTGAGCAATATCTGTGACTACAACTCCCATCATGCTATTGCCTACACCCCCCTTCCCAGCATGCCCATACTTCCTTCCTTTTGAGTGGACTTCACTGTGTGTGAGAGTAACAGCAATGGCAAGATGGCTGACAGTGTGGTCCTGTTGTTTGTTGGTGCACAGTTCCCAGCAGAGCCTTGTGCTCCCCCTAGCAGTACCCAGTGTCAGCCATCTTTTTTTTTTTTTTTTTTGTCCTCATTTAGCATAAATAAGTGAGCAATCTTCAAGCAAACCAATGGTTTATTTTAGGGTCTCCGTACAATGGTACTTTTATGTCTTTAGCCCCCCGGAGATCCAACGAAACCAGTTGCTAGTATTCTGGAGGTGATTTGTGAAGCACATAGTGGAAGGAAACCTGTCATCACCACAAGATAGTCACACTATCTCCTCTCTCACTTATTTAATAATCATTGGACTTTTATATGTGACATGACAAAAAGCAAAACAAATTATTCGACCTTATTCTCCCAATCAATCCAATTCTTCCATATTTTACATCTTTTCTTGGAGGAACTAGCCATATCTAATTTATATATACGTCTAAGCGAAGCCACCCAATCTAATACTGCTAGTGATTGTGGTACAATCCATTTTAAGCAGATTTCCCGCCTAGCTAGAAGGACCAACAAAAATAATAACGAAGCCTGTGATTTATGCAAATTATAACTAATACCTTCCTCTTGTTGAAAGACCCCAAATATAACCAGACTTAAGCTTACCTTAATTTCTCGCTCCAAAATCTCCGAAACAGTCTTACCTATGTCTTGCCAGAAGTCCTGGATAGAAGGACACTGCCAAAACATATGTCGATCATCTGCATCATCAGACTCGCACTTCGGACAAACCTTTCGGTGGGCGCCTCCCAATTTAGCCAATTTCTTTGGAGACCAGTATGCCCTATGGAGCGTGAACAAATGGTTTCTCTTGAGATAGGCAGCTTTAACCACATTCCAAAGAGTGCGCATTGATACTTGCCATAGGTATGTTACGTTGATCGATGGCAGGTCTCTTCCCAGGACTCCTCCATAGGTGCTAAAGGGGGTTCACTCTTAATTAGAAGCCAATACCATTTAGAGACCTCCTTTTGTTGATGTAGACGTCCACGGAGTAAAAGTTCAAACTCTACACTGTTTCCTTCTTCTTTATTCAGTTGTGTGGCCCAACTAGATAGTTGATAAAACTTAAATCTAGCAAGTCTTTGGTTTGTATGGTTATACAACAAGTCCCACGGGAGTAGTTTGTTCCCTTGAAGTAGTTGGCCCCAACTCATAATACCTTCCTCTTGTAATACAGTAGAAAGGGAGTCTTTTAAACAGACTGGCGTGCCTGGGGAATCCCAAATGTGGGCCCCTGCACTATAATAAGAAATCTTCAGAGTCTTCCTGAATTGAAACCAAATTTCACAGGCCGAACATAAAAGCTTTAGTCTAATTTTTTTGAAAAAATTTGGGTGGCCAAACTTAAAAAGAAAACCATCGCCCCCTTGAGGGGTGTTATTAGACATGGCTTGAAACATTGGAGGGAAACAAGAAGGGTTGAAGAGGAGAGGTCTTACATTTTTTAATTGAAAGGCAAAGCAATAAAATCGGAGGTCCGGGCTGGCGATGCCCCCTCTACTTTTGAACATCTCAACTTCCGCCAAGCAATCCTTACCCCTTATTAGCCCAGAGAAAAGAATTTATTAGACCTTGTATTTTTTTTAACACAGCCTGATCAAAAATTAGGGGGATCGTGTTGAAAATAAAAGTAAACTTAGGCAAAATTGACATCTTGATTAAATTAGAGCGGCCCAAAATAGATAAAGAGAGGCAGTTCCAAGAATTTAAGAGCGATACCATTTCTTTCTTCTTAAGATCTAAATTCACTGACGTCATCTTAGTAATGTCCTGAGTAATTTGGATGCCAAGATAGCGGATTTGCTGTTTAGTTATAACTGGACTTACTGGTGTGTTCCAAGTCATAACCTCTGTTTTTTGAGGGTTAATTAATTAATTAATTAAGTAACCTGAAATCCTTCCAAAATTCATCAATAAATCCTCCAGATAAGGTAAAACAGCAGGTGATTCACTGGAGAAGATGATCAAATCATCTGCATATAAGGCGACTTTTTCTCCCAGCCCTCCCAGCTGAAAGGTGTAAAACAGCTACTAGCCCTGATACAACATGCTAAGGGCTCTATGTATAAATTAAATAGTAAGGGAGATAACGGACAACCCTGCCTCGTCCCTCGTTCTAGTCTGATTGATTCAGAGAGATTGCCATTAATAATAAGTCTTGCGGTAGGTGTGCTATAAATGTTTTTAATTGCTCTAATTAAGCAATCGCCCAACCCAAACCGTCCAGTCATATATATTAAAAAGGCCAACTCACTCGGTCAAACGCCTTCGCCGCATCGAAGGTGAAAACCGAGAGAGGACATTTATAGGTAATGGCTATATCGATTGCCCCAATTAAGTCATGTTTTAGCTCATGGAGCTGACGACCCCTAATGAATCCCTTTTGGTCCAAATGTACCAATGAGCTCATTACCAAATTCAACCTCCCTGCCAAAATTTGTGCGAAGATTTTATAGTCGCAATTTAGCAGGGAGATAGGGCGATATGACTCACAGTTCCCCGGATTCTTATTTGGTTTAAGAATCAAAGAAACTGCAGCCTCATCCCATGATTTGGGGATTGGATTATTTTCCGTAAAAATTCTATCGAACATAGTCGCCAGGAACGGAGCAATCTCTTCAGTCATCACCATGTAGAATTCATTAGGAATAGCATCCATTCCTGCAGCACTACCCTTTTTTAAATGATTCAACACAGTTTTCAATTCAGCCAAATCTATCCTCTGATTCAGTGAACTGGTTTGAGTTTCTGTTAGTCGCGGGAGTGGTAAGTCCTCTATATAGTTCTTAATTTGCAACTCTGAGACCACTAGATCTTCAGTATATAGCTCCTGAAAAAACACCTCAAAAGCCTTTTCTATTTTTAAATTATCTGAGGTGGTCTCTCCTAAATCTAGTGTTATCTCTTTAATTAAGCTCTTAGTTCGACTTACCCGGGCCTTCCAAGCAAGAAGCTTCCCACATCCCTCCCCACACTCATAGTTAGCTAATTTACTAGCCTCCCATTTTTTCCTTATTATATCATCCAAATGGTCTTTTAATAATTGCTTCTTAGCCATTAAATCCCTACCTTGCTCCCCAACCAGATATGTTTCATTCTCAGATTTTGCTCTAAGTATATCTGCCTCCAATTTCTGGATAACTTTCCTAGTCTCCTTATGTTTCCTAGCCGCCAACTTTATCACCACCCCTCTAATAAATGCTTTATAAGCATCCCAAATAATTTCTATTGAGGCAGAATTTAAATTAAGGTCAAAGAAGGTTTGTGTTTCATCCTTCAACTGTGCTATTATCGAGGCATCAAGGAGTAGCGTTCTATCAAATGTCCATCTCCTTATATATTCACCTTTAGGCATTTGGAGGACTAGAGCGACAGCTGAATGATCCGAAAGATGTTCCGGGACATGTCTTATTGATAACGTATGTTTCAGCAATCTTAAATCAATCAGAAAGAAGTCAATACGGGAAGAGTGTCCATACTTTTTGTTATGAAATGTATAGTCTGATGGTATACCCGGGCCATTATATTTTTCTCTCCAAATATCTATCAAACCAAGGTCCCTTATCAATACCTTTATGAACGAACCCATTTTTGAGGGGACTAATTTCCCCCATTGGACCTATCTAATACTGGATTTAAAAGTATATTAAAGTCTCCCCCATTATTATTGGATGATTAGATTGGGTCAAGTGATTATAAATTGTGTTTAGAGGGGTTTCATCGTCTATATTAGGCCCGTAATAACCAACTATAGTATACCACTCCTTTTGGATTTTAACCTCACAGATAACCCAACGCCCTTTGGGTCCACCTTAACCTCACCTAACAATGCTCTAGCTGTCTGTTTAACAATAAGTGCTACACCTTTAGTACAACAGGATTGAGTTGTATGACAAGAAAATTCAATCCATTTCTGTTTAACGCAGATGGCTTTCCATTCCTCACACGTTAGGTGAGTTTCTTGAAGTATAATAATTTCAAATTCTGATTGACACAAATATTGGAAGATTCTCCTCTGCCTAGTTACTACTCTTAACCCATTAACATTCCAGGTTAACAGTTTAACTGGTGTTAAAAAAATTGTGGCCATAAATAACGATTATTACAAATCCGCCCACATTTATTTATATTGTCTTGTCTATTTGTCAAATGAGGACTTTTTTTTTCTTTTTCCCTAACTTGCTCCCCACCCAGTGCGAAAAAGATGATAGCAAATTAACTTCAACATGATGTGCCCTCCCCTCCCTCCCTTGGGAACCCTCCCTAACATTAACCTGGGCTTGATGATATACCGCCCAGTCGAGTTCTCTCCTCCTCACCTCCGGATAGCAATATATTACAGTTTACTGCAGTGCGAAGAACAGCTTTACCCCTGGGCCTTAATTTGGTCAATAAAATTTCCCACCTCCTTCGGGTCCCTAAAGTTAGTCATTTTGTTATTCCACACTACTTTTAACAGAGCAGGAAATCTTAGTTGTGCTGAAGCCCCTAGAGATCTTAAGATCGGTATAAACTTCCCCAGTTCCCATTGTCTGTCTTGGGTGATTCTAGACAAATCTGACCTAATTCGGAAGGAGCAATCACCCTTAGTGAAGGAGCCAGCTTTAAGTGCCTCAGATAAGATCCGCTCTTTCAAAAGGTATGTTTTAAAGTTTACCAAAATTCTTCTAGGTGTTATTCTGTTGGTGTGTTTTGTAAAGGGATCTCTATGGATTCTCTGAATATCTGCCTCCAAATCTAAGGAGTCAATGGAGGGAATAAACTCTTTTAGCAACCCTATAAGGAAACTTTTGATATTATCACCCTCCAGACCCTCAGGAACGTTTAGCACCTTTATATTATTACGTCTACTATTGTTCTCTAAGACTTCAATTTTATCCATCAGTAATTTTTCACTGGTTTTTAACGATGAAATTTCGGAACGATTTATCTCTACTTCTTTATTTAAGGCCTCCACAGATGCTTCTATCAAACAAATCCTCTCCGTAATGGCGGAAACTTTCACTTCTAGCCCCTCACATGTATCTTGAATTTTTGCTTGGTTCTGTTCTGAAATAGCAAATTTGCTTCTAATTTCAGATGTAAGATTCCCTAGCATCAACATTAGTTCTGAAAAGTTAACATTTTGTGGTTCAGAAGGATTCTCCAATCTAACCTCAGAAAATAACTGTCTAGAAGTCTGGGGGACAGCCTCGAGAGCGTTAATCTGCTCTTCATGCTCCAAACTTAATACTTGGAACCTATTTGACGTTGGAAAATTCACGTCAGTTTCCTGTACAGTCCCGGTACTTTCCACTACTCCTTCTCCTAAGTAAGCCATTCTAGGACCCACAATTTTCTCGATGACTTGGGGTAATGACTGCCTTTCTAGCTGAGGTGTATTTGCCCTACGAGTTTGTTGATCTAGCGGCAACACCTTGAAGAAAGATCTGAGAGAAGGGGTTATTTTCACTTGAGTGGTTTCTTTCCGCCGCCGTATAGATGGAGGTGGAGATGCGGAGGCGGAACAAGAGAGCTCAGAAACGAGAAAAGACTTACTCCTTGTCTTACTCCCTGTCTTCTCACTCGGTCTTTTAAAGACTGCTCTTCCAGTCTTTGGATCAGGCAATATTCCAGACTCAAAATTTTTATTTCTTAATGTATATCGACTGGGAGGCTCTCCTCCCTCTCCTTCTAGGGCAGCACCAAATCTAGTAATTTGCTCTGATAAAACCGTAGGCTCAGCTATACCTTCAGCAGTAGTAGTAGGCTCAATGGACTCAGTTATAGTTTCGAGGTTTGCAGCTACTATGCTAGGAATATCAGCCGATCTATAACCATCACCCAACCTCACTTGTTTACTTTTGCCTCTGCCTATTCCCCTCTTCCGGGGGGTATGCTGTTTCAAAGGCGGATCATCCGTGGACACTCCTTTCAAGCGTCTGGGGCTCATGTGAGGGTGTATAGAAGAGGCAATAGTGACTACTGACTGAGGTGAATTAGTAGTCTTAATGAGATGCCTTCCCCACGCAGTTTCAAGAGGGGTCACAAGTAATGGTATTATATCAGCTCCTTTCAATAAAGAGGTGGGCGGAGTCTCTTGAAAGAGGTAAGTACAACAAATTCTTCCCGAAATACCCCGTAAAGAAATACGAGCAGCTGCCCGCCTCTTGGTAGCTATATTAGGAGCAATTTGGTACTGTTGGCCCCCGGAGCCACAAGGGGGCGGCCCAGCACCTCCCCCAGCCAGTCTGCCTCACAAAATCACAAAATCAACACTGGAGTCTTCCACACCATTTCTTGTACTTCAACCGGACCTCTAAGCAAAACAGTCAGAGAAGGTCGGAAAATACTCAGGCTTAAATCCAAACATTAATCAGTTGTCACTCACCCCTGCCGATCCACCAAATCTCTGTGTGCCAAGCCACAATGGAAGTCAGCTCGCAAATTTACTCCTCACAGCACAGCAAGAACATCAAAGACGGCAAACAAAAAAAAACGGCGGCCGTCACAGCTGAGGTGCCTCTCTCTCTCACCCGCGGCTTAGTGATTACAGCCCGCACCGCCTGCTCGCCAAAGATATAGGGCCTCAGAAACTAGAGACGGAGGTTAGGAATAACCGTACATAGCTTGGGCGTTTAAACCGAAAAATCCCATATAGTTTCTCAACTCAGGGTATTCAGAAAGACGACTATTTTTTAAACAGAATCCGGAGGTTTATGGAGAGAGCTCACGGCCGGACTAACCGGCCGCCATGTTCCCGTCACGTGTCAGCCATCTTGTCAGTCCTTTTCCACTCCCTGTGTTGTGAGCATGGTTCAGAGTGGTGTTGATGGTCCAAATGTGAGGCTGCCCATTATCAGTTACTATGAGTCCCATCATGCTCTTGGCTACACTGACTTCACCAGCATACACAGGATTCCTTCCTTTCTGTGAGCTTCCCTGTGAGGTGGTGTTCTAGTGGTGGCTAAATATATGACAGTGTTTGTTAGTTAGATTTGTGCCACTGCCTAGCTCTATTTGGTATTGGGTTTGTACATGTCATGACACAGTTACATATCACTATGACATGGCATGTATTGTGTTTATCTGACTGACATACACTTCTTGGGATGATTATCTTTTGGTTGCTGTTGATTTGCTAGGGGTGCATTGTTTGACTATCCCCTTGACAGTGATGTGTGTGTATTGGCACACAATATTGTGTATATTAGTTGTGTACTCACCAGGCTCTGGGATGTTTGTTAGTCCATATACGCTCACTGGTGGTAGGATGGCCCGCACCTTCTCCTCCCAGGGCCTGAGGTATACTGGTTTGGCAGGAGGGCCACTGCCGGTGTGCTGGCTCAGGAGGTAATCCTTCTTCAGTAGGTCCCTGACCCTCCTGCGCACATCATACCACCTGTTCTGGATGTCTTCCTTTGTGCGCAAACATGGTGATTGTGCGTTCACCCTGTCGACGATCCTGGCCCACATCTTGGTTTTCTGTGCCATGGGGGTCTATTGGACCAATGTGCCAAACAATTGTGGCTCTACCCTCAGGATCTCGTCTACCATGACTTCCAATTCACTATCTAGGAACTTTGGATTCTTCTTTAGGTGCATGGTATTGGGTGGTGGTGGTGATTGATGTGTGTGTGTGCGCAGGTGAGGGTGTGTGTGTGTAGGTTTTGCTGTGTGTGTATGAGGGTGCTATTTGTTGAGGTGCTAATGGTGTGGTTTTTGTGTTGGATGAGCTGTGTGTGTGTCTGCTGTCTGCTGGTGTTCTGTGCTGGCAGGTCAGTGGAATTTGCAAAGGATCATGGTAGGGATTTGTGGCCTTTATGTAGGTGGAGTTGGGGGTGTGTTCTTGTTCCATTTCCCCCCCCCCCCTGTATTTATTGGCTTTGTCATTGCTTGTTTGGCCCTCTTTTTTTGTATTTTTTTATTTGTGATTATTGTGCATGTAGGAGTCGTTCTTCTGACCGAGTAGGACGTTGCAGTTATCTCGTGCGCGCCTCTCCGAGTCGTTCCCGCTGTGTTTCAGCTCAGTTTCTTATGCGGCGTACGCGTCGGTCGCGGAGTATTGTGTTTGTTCGGCTGGGTTTTGTATGCGCGTCGGTCGTACGGCTTGGGCTCCGTGCGAATCGGTCTGCTTTTGCACCCATTGCATCGTACTGCGCGGGTCGGAGTTCGCGGGTACGTTTCGTTCGGGTTTATTCCTGGTGCGTGTCGGTCGGTTCGATTCGCGTGTTTTCCTGGCCGGATAGCTTGTTTCCGTCCGGGTCGGTCGTTCGCCTTGAGTTCCGTACGAGTCGGTCGTGATTCACATGCATTTCATCGTACTTCCCAGGTCGGGCAACGCCGGTACGTGTCGGTCGGACTATGATCCCGTACCGAGTCGGTCGGTATTTTTTCCGGCCCGAATCGGATTTGGCCCCTTAGTGACTTGCATCTAGGGGACATGTTCTATAGCTTCTGAACTGCTCATACTTGTAAGTTTTTGCACAATGCTTTGCCTCATAATTGGTCTTGGGTGTGTGGAAGGTGTGGTGTTTCCATGAAGAGTTGTCCTGAGGATTAGGGCTCTGCATAGTAGAGTCATCACCACCTAAGAGGGTCTAACAGTGTAGGTTGTGGGCTCTGCATGAAACGTTGCACACATGGCAATGGTTGTGCATTGTAGGGGCGTGGCAAAAATTTGGGGCTTGGCTGTCTGCAGGGAATGAGTTTCTGTGAAGAGCTGTGCACAGGACAAAGGCTAATGTAGTAGATGTTTGACTACCTAATAGGGCTTGGGTGTCTGGAGGGAGTGGACATTCTGAAAATATGTGCACGTTGTGAAGGATGTGTGTAGGAGAGGCTTGGGCAGCTTCTGGGGCATGTGTGTCTAGAGAGAGTTGATTAAAGTCTAGTTATTTCATGTAAGCACATATGTATGTGTCATTTATGCTTTACATGATTCAGCACAATTTAGTATTTAATTTACATATTTTAAAGGCTGTACTGGTTTGTAGAGTAAATTAAGCATGTCATGAGTGATGTAATATGTGAGGTCATGAGCAGTACATGTGGGAGAGCACAAGTTATAACAACTCAGTAAACTATAACTGGTGAATTTCAGTGTTTTTTTTTAACTTAAAATGTCATATACTAACTGACATGTTCACCTAACTATAACATCACTTTAACCTGTGTTTTTACAGTGAATTTCTAAGGTTTTTTTTAACGTAAATTAAATCAGCGGAAGCCTGCAATTCTTTTATTTTGTCAGTGTGGTGTATTGATTCCCTTCCCAAGTCTTCACAGATGCTGTTGGACCCCCCATCCCCCGGAGCTGTATTCTTTTTAATGGGGAGGGGGTGCGCATTGCCTCTCCCTGAGCCTTTAGGGCACAGGGTACCCCATTCCCTGGGGCCTTTTCATTTTTAAGGGGAGGGGGCACACGGCCCTCTCCATGAGCCTTTAGGGCCCCAGGGTCTCCATTCCCTTATGCCCTTTCTTTTTTTAATAGGGGTGCGACTGCCCTCTCCGAGCCAGTAGTGCCACAGTGGACCCCATCCCCCAGGGCGTTAGGTGGGTTCCCCGGTGCCTACTCGGGCTCCCTCAAAACACAATGTTGGCCACCACTGGGGGATCCTCAGGCCTCCCCCGGCCTGCCTGCTCCCAGTATGCACCCATCCTGGGTGCTTCGGGAGCCAGCCATTCCTCCAGTATGGCGGGAGATGCAGTATTTTTTCATGCTTTCACCAGGTGGGGGCATTCTGAGATTCTGTTCCTGTGAGAACGTGGGCAGGGAAACATGTCTGCTCCCACCCAGAGGGAGCATTTTTAAAGCTCCCACTGGGTGGGATCAGACATGTGTTTCCATGTCCATGCTTTTGCATGCAGAGAAAATGCTGTGTCTTAGGAGTGGGCTCCATGAGACACAGTGAGTGAGCTGGCCTCTGGGTATGGGGTCCCCAGGGCCTTTCAAGGCTCAATAATGGGGCTACATGCCCATACCCTTTAATTTAAGTTAGAACCTAGGGGGTGGGGTCCCTGGGGCCCATTGAGACTAAAGGAGGGAGGCTGTGTGCCCCATCCCCCTTCATTTGAAATTGGTCCTGGGAGATGGGGTGCCCAGAGCCTTATCAGTTTCAAGGAGAGGGGCTGCACACCCCCTCCCCTTTAAAGGCACATTGGCCCCAGGGGATGGGATCCCCAATGCCTATTGAGTCTTGGGGAGGGTACACACCTCCTCCCCTAAATATGTTTTACAAATTTAGTGTACTGCAGTGTATCGCACATTTATTACATATTTAATTCTTTAGAACAATGTGTACGGAGTATTGCAGTAATACCTACAAATTAGTGCACTAGCTAAAACAAAAAAGAATTGAAATGTGTTAAAGAATTATAAATCTACTGTACTACGCTATATTTTACTAATATATTGTACAAGTGCCAATTATTTGTTTATATTTTTTTTTTTTCGGTAACTACAGCAGTACTTTCTAGTTACTAGTGCGGTTCTCCGTGAAGTATTTTTAAAAATATATAGAAAAATATCCATACATTACACAACCTATTGCCACTTTATTAAAGTGGTAATATGTAAGGAACAACAATAAAACCTACTACTTACCTCAAGTAATTATAACTTGTCCTTTTCCCATGCACTGTGTTGTGGAAAATTATGCGAGTTATGATGTCATAAGTGTTGTGATAAATGCTATAATTTGAGATGGTGTAAGTGATGTAACATGAAACGGTATAGGTAGAACATGGAGAAGGCACAAGCTATAGTTAAGGTACTGTGGCTATCATGTTCACTGCACTCCACTGTATATGGAGGTGTGCGACTCATAATAATTTGAAGATGGTTCGTAAATTATAAATGTAAAGTATAAGTATAACTTTGTAATATGTAATATTTGTGTAGTTTAAGCTTGGTTTGTAAGGAAATGTATAAGTAAAGTTATAGTAATTGAAATGTGGTGTGTAAAGTACACGTCTAAGGCATAACTATAATTTAAAACATTTTTTTACAACTCTTGATACTGATTTTCAGATTAAACACAAAGAATTCAATGACAATTATATTAACTGTGCTGTAGAAAGCCCATGTCTGTCCTATCCACCCAGCAAATCAACAACAGGTAGCCATGCAGGAGCTAAACCCCCTTGATAATAGGGTATCCAAATAAGCAATCCAGTCTCACCAAACATTATGAAGTTTCTCAGAAGAGCCTCTGGATTTATAGACAAACCTTTCAGCTGTGGCAGTGTAGTTCATCTCACAAGTCCATTCAAGCAACTGTGGAGCTAGATGGGAGCTCCAGTGCAGTGCAATGTCCCTTTCAGCAATAATGAAACCCATACCAACCAGCCGTCTAGTGTGGCGGTCCCGCCCCATTCATCCATCAGACCCAACAGAGTCAGCTTCGGCTCCAGCGAGATTACACTACCCACAGATAGAATGCTGCAAATTTGTTGGCAGTAGCAGTGGCATAGCTAGACATTTTGCCTCCCATGGCGGTCCCTGTGGCAGCCGCCCCATGGCAGCCTTATGTGAGAATGGGGGGTGCTGCTGATTCATGCAGCGGATGCCCCCGTGATGGCCACAGGTAAGAGCGGGAGGGGAGAGGCTGCCACCCCCAAAACTCATGCCACCCGGGGCGGACAGCCCCACCCCTCCTTACGAATGCCACTGGCCAGTAGGTACAGATAACCGGGAAGTCCCAAATCAGCTGAAAAAAGTTCCCATTGGGTGCCAGCAGCGCCAACAACGAGGTGGTAAGTCATCCCTCATCCTGTTCAACCTTGTAGGGCTGTTGTAAACATGGTACAGATACTTCAGTTGAATAGGTGTCACTTTATGTAGATTGCCAGTGCCCTAGTAGCCATTCTAGTCTCTATCCAATTGTCCTTGTCTAAGGGGCCTACATCACCTTCCCATCTTTCCCTCAGTGCCGTAATAAGGTCCAGGGTGTTGTTAACAAGTGAATGATAAAGACAGGATACACCCTTCTTCTCCAGCAGTGACCCCATCAAGTGTGCAACTAGGGGGTTATGCTGGGGGAGAGGCTTTGAAGAGTTGAGGGAAGCCTTGAGCGCATGACATAGCTGCAGGAAAGGGTAGAATTGTATCTTGTGCATGGTGTATGTATCTATGAGGTGTACATGCACATGGAGGTGCTCACCAAGACATCCCCCACATGGAGATACCAATGGATCACCATGCCTAGAACACCTTAAGAGCGGATGTGTGGCGGAGCCAGGACCTGGCCCAGAGCTGCATCATTGTCTTTAGAACACCATGCCAGCCAATCCACTGCAGCACCTGGTGCCAACTAAGCAGGGTCACTGGGTCGCAGGTGGGAGAGTTGTGGGGGTACTGGAGATGTAAAGGAGAGTGAGCATGCCATGGCGGTCCAACGTGCTAAGCTCCATTGCTATTTAGGGGTCATCCCATTCCACAAAAAAACAGAATGCAGCATAAGGAAGAAGGCTGGTGGTATGGGGTGTGGGTAATTCTGCAGGGTCTAAAGGAACTGAGGCAGTGCAACCATTTTTAACAGCGGCCCCCTACCCGCTACATTGAGCAGCAGCGTTGCCCAGTATGACATGTCCTTTCTGGTCCGGGCCACCAGAGGTGCAACGTTGAGATTCCATGCCTACTGCTGGGTGAATGTGATATTCATCCCCATATTTTTGAAGTGGTGGGATTAACATTGGAGTGGAATCATAGCCCTGATATACACTTGGGTGCCATGAAGGGGAATGTAAGTGGATCTGATGTTATGTTTCATATAGATGCCCTAATATAGACATAGTTTGAGATGCCCTAATATAGGCATAATCTTTCACCTACATTAGTTCCCTATTCTCCACAATAACGGGCGCTGAGGGCTGAACCTTATCTAGACTGTGGTTTGGGTACAGAAGGAGGGTTTTTCCCGAACAATGGCCTCCTATTCCATCTTTGATGTGCTCATCCAGTATGATTAAATATTCATAAGAGTTCTAGGAAACCAGGCAGGCACTAGGATCCACCTGCATAAACATCTACGTAACCGGTTCATCCCATATGTCATCTTCATACCCAGCAATGGCTAACACAAGACACAAGGGACAAAGGGACTCTATACCTTTCTGTATAAATACAGCACCTCTTGCTATCAGTAGTTAGAGGGAACCGAGACTTCTAGGCCGACACACTGACCAGAGATGCTGAGGCTCCTGCATGCAGTCGCTCCAGCTGACAGTGGTCTAATCATCCCTTGCGGGGTGTCCAACTCGAGACCAGGATGAGGTCCCACACTCTCATTATTCAGGTAATGGGGTTTGACTAAATCCTAGCGGGATTCTTGGCTTCTTTTGCACCTACTCACATGCTAGGTACTCTTAGGTACATCTAGACAGGCATCATAGGAGTATGTGCTTTATTTTATAAATGCATTTTATATTCATGTATATGTTCATGACTATTGCAAAATGGTAGAACTGCACTATCCTTTCTTATTCACTGTACTGCTGATCATATATCTCTGCTACTGTTTAACAGTTGTCGCAGCACATATATTTTATACTAGAAGAACAACTGTGCAATAAATTCTTATTGTAAACACGCTCGACTGTTTCTTCTGTGTAACTCTCTGAGACCAAATGAGCAAGCACGAGTGACTGAGCGAAAAGTAGTACATTGTTTCCACGAGTCTGAGGGATCAGGGTTGTCGTGTTCTGAGGTTGCCAAAAACGAATCTCTCTGATAAAAAGGAGATTCTAGTGGCACTGTGAGCTAGCTAATGCAAACAGGCTAACATACGCGGTGGGGGTACTCAGAATCAGTCTGCCACCAGGCCCACAAGTGTATGTTATCCAAAAGCGCAGGTCCTGCAGGGGTACTATAGGAACTACACTACATGGCGCCCAACGTTGGTTTGGTGCTTATTTAACAGTAGAATCTGAGTAGTTCAGTCATGCTTATTCTCAGAGACCCCCTACTCACAAAAACCAGAGACGTCTGGAGCGGGTGGACACAAACTCCGCCACAGCTGAGTAGGCGAGAAATCCTATTTTTTGGCTGTTGGTTAATCAAGATTGAAGGACATTTAGTTCCCAAAATTGTGCAAAACACCTTATCTTAATTTCCTTGGACAGTTATTCCGTGTTCTTAACACAATGACTACCGAAAACGGAGAATTAGACTCGCTGGCACAAATAGGTCAGTCAGATGAGGAGGAATATGCCAATGCAGTACATATTGCACCCAATGTAAGACACACACTCACAGTTAAACTCCTCAAAAATGGTGTACCATCCAGAGGAGGTGTAGTAATATTCGTGATAGAGGCACATGAAGATTTCCAAACAGAGGTGTTCTATTCATGGGTTACATTCCCAGCATCAAATGCTATAACAAAAACTTATCATTATTATACACATGTCCCAGTGGTCGGATCACTGACATAATATCGACGGACCGAATATTGACCTACAACAATATTGAGTCCAGAATATCGATGGACAGAATATCGACATCCTATCTCTACAAAGGTAAGTACAAAAATATCGAAACCAAAATATCGTTGTTTAAAATATTGTTGTATAAAATATCGTTTTTTTAAATGTCTTAAAAATAATGTAAAATTAATTAAAAAATAAATATAATTAATAAAAACATAGTTACAATTATTAAAAATAGTTAAAAATGATAAACAATAAATGTAATATATAAAAAAATAAAACATACATATTTAAACAAATTATATATATATTAACTTAAAAATATTAATAAATAATTATTTTATTTAATTATAAAATGTCAGAAACATAATAAAAAGTATAAATACATATATATATACATAAAGCTGTAATATAAATATAAAAATAAATTATATATATAATGAATTAAAATATTAAAATTAATATTTATTTCTAAAAAAATATTTTACACTACATTAACTATAACAATAGGAAAATGTTGGATAGCGTAGGGAATAAAATTACTATTCCCACTCCAAAAACTGCAACTGTAGGGAAAGTTTTGGATAGTGGAGGGGAATAATTTACTATTCCCACTCCAGCAAGTGCAACAGTAGGGAAAGTGTTGGATAGCGGAGGGGTTAAAATTACTATTCCCACTCCAGTTATTGTAACATTAGGGAAAGTGATGGATACCGTAGGGTAAAATTACTATTCCCACTCCAGCAAATGCAACAGTTGGGTAAGTGTTGGATAGGGGTGGGTAAAAATTACTATTCCCACTCCACTGAGTGCAACAGTAGGGAAAGTGTTGGATAAAGGTGAGGTAAAAATTAATATTCCCACTCCAACGAGTGTAACAGTAGGGAAAGTGTTGGATAGTGAAGTGACAAAATTTACTATTCCTACTCCACCGAGTGCAACAGTAGGGAAAGTGTTGGATAGCGGATGGATAAAAATTACTATTCCCACTCCACTTAGTGCAACAGTAGGGAAAGTGTTGGATACCGGGAAGGTAAAAATTACTATTCCCACTCCAACAAGTGTAACAGTAGGGAAAGTGTTGTATAGCGGGTGGATAAAATTTACTATTCCCACTGCAACGAGTGTAACAGTAAGTAAAGTGTTGAATACCGGAGTACTAAAAATTACTATTTCTACTCCAGTGAGTGCAACAGTAGAGAAAGTGTTGGATAGCAAGTGGGTAAAAATTACTATTCCCACTCCAATGAGTGCAACACTAGGGAAAGTGTTGGATAGCAAGTATGTAAAAATTACTATTTCCTCTCCAACGAGTGCAACAGTAGGGAAAGTGTTGGATAGCGGGTCGGAATAATTTTCTATTCCCACTCCACCAAGTGTAACAGTAGGGAAAATGTTGGATAGCGTAGGGGAATAATTTACTATTCCCACTCCAGCAAATGCAACAGTAGGGAAAGTGTTGGATAGCGGGTTGGTAAAAATTACTATTACCACTCCAGTGAGTGCAACAGTAGGGAAAGTGTTGGATAGCGGGTGTGTACAAATTACTATTCCCACTCCAGCGAATGCAACAGTAGGGAAAGTGTTGGATAGCGGGGGTAAAAATTACTATTCCCACTCCAGCGAGTGCAACAGTAGTGAAAGTGTTGGATAGCGAGTGGGAATAATTTACTATTCCCACTCCACCAAGTGTAACAGTAGGGTAAATGTTGGATAGCGTAGGGGAATAATTTACTATTCCCACTCCGGCAAATGCAACAGTAGGGAAAGTGTTGGATAGTGGAGGTGAATAATTTAGTATTCCCACTCCTGCAAAATATTTACCATTAATTAACAAAAATTTAATTTCTCAAAAATAAATAACCTCCCACCATATTCCCCTATAAACAACAACACCAACATTATAAAATATTACACAATTAACATAATTAAATATCAATTAATTAATAACAATTAACAAGCAAATTAAAAACTATCAAAAATAAATTAGATCACACAATTAACACTTTAAAATAACTTTAAATAAATATTACATATAAAAATATTAAAACATGTATTACAATTAAATTACTTCCCACCCTACTCCCTATCAACCCACAACCCACACCTAAAAAAATTACACAATTAACATATCTACCAATTCATTATTAATTATTAATATCTAATTAATAGCAAATTAATAATTTTTAACACAATTAACAATATAAAATATTAATTACATACATATTAATTAATGAAATTATTAATTAACTAATTATAATTAAATTACTTCCCACCCTAATCCCCTATAAAACCACAACCCACACCTAAAAAAATTACACATTTACCATATTTACCTATTAATTATTAATTAATAATCAATTAAAATTTAATTAATAACCAATTAATTAACACAATTAACATTATGAATGATTAAATACATTAATATTAATTAATACATTTATTAATTAATTAATTTCAATTAAATTACTTCCCACCCTATTCCCCTATAAACCCACAACCCGCTACGGAACTAAAACGCAATATTTATTTATTAAAAAAATTATTAACTTTAAAAAAAAATGTAATTAATATATTATAATTGAATTACTTCCCACCCTATTCCCCTATAAACCCACAACCCGCTACGGAACGTAAATAAGCAATAAACAATTAACATAAAATTAATTACTTATAAAAATTCAAACATACATTAAAAAATAACCCATACTTGTAACACATATACTAACATAAAAATCACTAAAAATAAAATCGATATTATTAACAACGATATTTTGACTTACGATATTACTAACTTCGATATTAAGTAAAACGATATTTCTTACCTGCATGTTGATATTCTTGTAGTCGATATTCTTGCAGGTCGATATTCTGTCATATCGAAATGTAAACATCGATATAATAGCATATCGATATTTACAACTCGATATTATGTCTGCGTACCTCAGCGGTCTACACTCCGTTTGAGGAGATTGAAATTCCGCTTACCTACCAGGAACATAATTTCTGGTTTAATGGCGCCCTACCCCACTCAAGAAGAAGAGCAAGACTTGGTCCATTAGGAAGACCAGGAGCAACATGGCCGATATTAGTGACCTATGCACCACATCCTGACATTGACACAATGCCAAATGATGAATTGCCTTTTCAACACAAAGAGTTGATAAAACTTTACAGAAACATGACACAATTCGTCATGAGGACACTTGCGGTCCAACCAACAGTAATTACACCAAATACAGCTCCTACACAGAGCACAGCTACTAAAATTACTCCACAAACATTACACGCGGTAATGGGTAAATTGCCCACGAAACGTGAATAAATTCCTTTCTGGGTAGCTCAGAAAATAACCCAGTTAGAAGCAGTATTCCCAAATACCACACCATTTGAAAAACACCGAGGGGCCGATTCCGATTCGGGCCGGAAATCTCTCCGACCGAGCCGGATCCGGAGAGATTTCCAACCGAATCGGACCCTAGCAGTCCGACCGAACGAGTACGATGCGCACGTATGCCATCGGACTCGATTCGGTCGGACTCCCATTGAAGTCAATGGGAGCCAGTCGTACGACGCGTACACGGGCTCCCATTGACTCAATGGGCACGACGCGAACAAGGGCGCCCCTACAGCGTGTTCGCGTCGGTGCGGGTCGCGCCGTACATGCACGTGTAGGGGGACCCATGTGTCCCCCTGTGTGCGACTCGCGCGGCTACGCTTCCAGGGGGGTCCGACACGGACCCCCAAAGTGCGGCTCCGACAGCTCCTTGGAGCCGGACTGCGCGAGTCGGTCGGAGCGGTCGCGATGCGCATCGTACTTACCCGGCCGGGGAACGTCTCCATTGCGCGGTGCGAGTCGTCCCCGTGCGAGTCGGTCGGAGCGGTCGGGTCCTGCGAACGAGTCGGTCGGAGATTTTGCGTGCGCTCGCATCGTACTCGCTCGGCCGGACCCGCGTACAATTCGGTCGGGAAACAGGGCTCCGAATCGGATCCGGTAAATCCGAATCCGATTCGGAGCACTACCGGCCGAGATCGGAATCGGCCCCAGAATGTTAACAATCTGCTTGCCCATGGGGATTACACCACAGTTAGAGGATTGTACCTCTTGGGGTACAGTCTTTGCTGCCATATATGCCAGAACTCATGGTATTCCTTCATTAGCAGTGATACCAGATGTATTAAGACAAATACAAAATGAGTACAGAGCAGAGCCTGCTCTGAACTTAGGATGAAGTTATTAAATAACTACGACCAGGTATCAGCCATAATACTAGCTAACATTAAAGGCAAGCAGCATCAGTGGCAATCCGCAAATGCCTACGGGAGTTCTCTCCATTAGTACAGGAGAATGAACTACCCAAAATAATTGAAACTGCATATGCAGAGTTAGGCAGGGATAGTTTGGGGGGAAAAGCTGTAAAACCTCAACTAATGGGCAGTCCCGAAAAGGACACTTCTAAGCAGACACCAACTTCTTCTAAAAAGAAGTGGGATAATAAAAAACAACAAAAGTTTAAAGACAACAGATCTCAGTCCCGAGGTAGGTCTCCTCCACAGGAGCCCTCTGAAAAGAGGTACAACCTTAGGAATAGGGATAATATTAGGAAACCTGACAGGTATCAGGATACTGATACATGTTCCTCTCGTTCCTTTCAGGACTCGAAGAAAAACTCAGAGAGAGAAGGAAGGTCAGAACACAGAGAGGAGCGCACACAGTCCAGAGACAAGCAGCGCGCTCCAGACTTTACTTCCAAAAAAGAAGATAAGTCAAAATCAAAACCTCAATTTAAGAAAAAGAAGGTTGCTGGTCTGAAAATCAGACATGCCCAGAATTCTGAGGACACAACTTTTGAACGGGGAATGGGCTCTGACGATGCTAGACAGTGCGGCAATAGTAACAATAGCTCGCCAGAACCTGAAGGAATTTCTGGTGACAGCGGACTTGACTGATTACATCATGGTGGTAACACCAGACAAAAGGGTGAGAGTCCCACATAAGTTACATGAAATAACACTCCGGATGGAGGGGGACAAGCCCAGGAAAATAAAAGGTCTATTTTGGAAGAACTTATCGTCTGGGTATGACATCCTGTTAGCCGAACAAGATTGGCCGCCAGCATTCGTAATGGAGTGCCCCAGGGGAGAAAGTATAATTTTTCCTGCCTTTTCCGACCATATTCCCGTTCACCGTAAAACATACATATGCACGGGAGTGTGCAGTAGCCCAAGCTCCAGCATTGTACAAAAATCACGCTGGGTGGGATGAGGATTCAACCTACCACGTGATCCCATTAAAAGTTTCACCTAATGCTCAGAGGCAATACCCAATAAAGCAAGAAGCTAAAAAACAGGTCAGGGAGATCTTAGATCAACTTGAATACCAGGGGGTCATTGAAAAATGTACCTCTCCAATGAACAATCCTTTGTTTCCCGTCTCTAAACCCGACAATACATACCGTCTAGTTTTAGATTACAGACATTTAAACTCATGCACAAAGACATTTGCTGTCCAAAATGCACATAGTGCCGCATTAATGAATAACATTGTGCGGAAAAAATACAAAACAACACTTGATATCTCAAATGGATTTTTCTGCCAAAATATAGCGCTTGAAAGCAGGTATTTGACCGCATTGTCAGCGCTAGGGTCCCAGCGACAATTTTGTCGACTCCTCCAAGGGTAAAAGGATTTGCCCGGGGTATTTTCAGAAAGGGTAACAGAGTTACTTCAAAGACTTGATGAAGAAGCATTGTCCTATGTTGATGATATTTATCTAACGGACGATGATTTAGAGAGGCACTCGACCAGGGTAAGCACCATTATTATCTGATTTGCCACTGAGGGCTACAAATGTAACTTTAAAAAATCAAAAATAGCCCCCTCAATGTCCTATTTTTGGGATATGAGCTGTCAAGTGAAGGGAAAAGTCTAGCAGCAAACTTTTTAGAAAAATGTGCGCTGCTCCAGCCTCCAAAATCATTAAAAAATTTACAATCAATACTGGGATTCCTAAATTTTGGCAGAACATACATTTTAGATTACACGCAAAGGGTAAAACCTTTCTACGACCTAATAAAACCTGACTTTTCAGCCAGAAATTGGACACAAGAACATACTAATATTCTTTGTTCACTCCAGGAAGACATGATAGCTTCCAAACACTTGCAAACACGCGTAAACGTACGCCAATTGGTGATCCGTATAATTGCGGGTCAATGCGGGTACACTTACTTAACCTTCAATGAAGGAGAAACAGTACCAATCGCATACAAATCACACCTGTACACAAATGCAGGAATGCGTTTCAATTCAACAGAGAAAATCCTGACAGCTGTTCAGACCGCTGTAGCAAGAGAAAGAGCACTGGCTCAGGGGAAACGCATTATTGTCGTAACCCCTGTACCGGCTTTAGAAGCTGTTACAAAGGCTAGCATTCCAAATGCGAAAGCCTTACATCCAAGATGGATACTATGGGCTAATTCTCTTACTGCAACAGACGTTGAATACAGATTTGATCCAAGTTTAAAAACACAAGCATTCCTGCAATATGAACACGAATATCCTCTACCAAATTAAATCTTGCCTCTCGATCAGTATGAATATATTATTTATACTGACGGATCTGCGCAACCGGCTATAGGAAGTAAGCAGCAATACAGTGCAGCGTGTGCTATCATTCAAGGTCACATGCAGGATGGAAAGTTCTATCCGAGTTGCACAAAAACGCAATCGCTAGGAGACTGCACGGCACAGTTGGCAGAGTTAAAAGCACTGGTACTGGCACTGGTAAATACAGATCATGAATTTCCCACACTAATCGTGTGTGATTCGTTTTACTGTGTACAGTCATATAATGAATACCTAGACCATTTGGAGCAAAACGGGTTTAAAGATGCGAAAGGTGGCACAATTAAGCATAAAATGCTATGGGAACAGGTAGCAGAGTTGAAAAACGAGCTACCAAGGACTCACGTGATCCATACAATGAGTCATCAACGTGATGGCATTCACGTTGAAGGGAATTCATTGGCTGATGAAGCCGCAAAGGGGACTGTTCCCATGGCTTCCATAGCTGCACTCACTCGTTCCAAAACGAGAATAGACGGTGAGATTATGGTAGCTGTCATTGCTTCACGCAAAGGCAGCACAGCAGTACCTAAAAAATTTCCACTCAAATACTCCTACAAGTTAGATGCAAGTAACAATCCATATGCTCAGATTCCTGGAGTGGGGGATAGGGTAATACCAAATATGGATCGTAGGCAAGGTTTAATTGTGGCAGCACACGAAGGGATAGGTTCTGTACATACGGAACTTAGGGAGACTGTTTCTTTGTTGAAACAACGCTACTGGTGGCCTGCGATGAGAAGGCAGATTAGAGACCAAGGGGCCGATTCCGATCTCGGCCGGTAGGGCTCCGAATCGGATTCGTCTTTACCGGATCCGATTCGGAGCCCTATTTCCCGACCGAATCGTACGTGCGTCCGGGCGAGCGAGTACGATGCGTGCGCTCGCGAAATCTCCGACTGACTCGTTCGCAGGACCCGACCGCTCCGACCGACTCGCGCAGTCCGGCTCCAAGGAGCTGTTGGAGCCGCACTTTGGGGGTCCGTGTAGGACCCCCCTGGAAGCGTAGGCACGCGAGTCGCACACAGGGGGGACCCATGGGTCCCCCCTACACGTGCATGTACAGTGCGACCCGCATCAACGCGAACACGCTGTAGGGGGCGCCCTTGTTCGCGTCGTGCCAATTGAGTCAATGGGAGCCCGTGTACGCGTCGTACGACTGGCTCCCATTGACTTCAATGGGAGTCCGACCGAATCGAGTCCGATGGCATACGTGCGCATCGTACTCGTTCGGTCGGGCTGCTAGGGTCCGATTCGGTCGGAAATCTCTCCGGGTCCGGCTCGGTCGGGGAGATTTCCGGCCTGAATCGGAATCGGCCCCTATGTCTGGAACTGCGACATCTGCAAGCAGATGAAAGGGTCCACCACAACACGTCCAGTACAGATACCTTTATTAGACAGCATTAGGTTGTCCGTTCGTGTGCATCCAGCTCAAGTTTCCTCAAGGTCTGGCCTCAGCGCTCGGCTGACGCTCGAACTGTTATCAAAGAATTGCGAGTCTTTATCGGCACATACGCAGTTAGCACGTTACATTCTGACCACGGCCCTGCGTTTAGCTCTCGGGCTTACAAAGAGGCCATGGAAGGAATGGGCGTAGCATTGCGGTACTCCTCTCCGTACCATCCAGAGGGAAATTTGGTTGTGGAGAGGAAAAACCGGGACTTAAAGCAATCTTTAACAGCTAGGGTATTAGGCAAGGGCGGTAGTTGGGTCAAACACCTTTATGGGGTACAGCGGGCGTTAAACAACCAGCCAAGAAACTCTCTAGGGGGTGTCACTCCATATGAAGTTCTCTTTGAGACACGAATGTGGGTACCTGATCTTGATTGTGAAGGCGCAGTGGAGGATGAAAAACCATTTGATATCCATGATCGTTTGGCTGTTTTACAGGATCTAAATGAATCCAGGACAAAACAAAGCAATGTCCGACTAAAGCAGACCGCCACTGGGGAAGTCAAGGCAGACACGGCAAGACCTGTCTGGATCCCAAAGTTGGGGATCTGGTCAGAGAGAAAATTGCGGACAAAAAGGAATTTGGACCTTCATACAGAACACCTGTACCAGCCCTTGCAGTACAAGGAACAAGAACTGTACTTTTGCCGCCTCTTGCCGGGAAAAAGGAGAAAAGATTTGTCTCAATTGACTTAATCAAACCACACTATGTTTCCAATAATAAGCAGTAGGCCTCGTGGTCTCCACAGTAGCAGACGCCCTCCTCTAGCTACAATCCAAGAAGTTCAAACAGAAAGACTCATCACGTTTGAAGAGCCACCTGTAAGGAATGAAGAACTAAGCAACAATGCTATGGTACTTGTTCCACTTGAACCAAACATTCAAATTCAAAATGAACATCAGACTAATTCACAAGTTGCAATTAGACCTAATACAGAAGTCTACGTCAACATGCCTGGTCAAGAGCAAAATAACATTTCAACTAATCCCGATGCAATTCCTACAATTGATCGAACTGCTTCTGGCTATTTTATGAACTTTGATACGTTTTCTCTGGATCCTAGCGAGCCGGAAACGACGCCAGCCAAAACACCATTCAAGCAACAAATAAAGAACTTTCTTCACCTTCTAAAAAAGACATACCTGGTATCGCCTTGGATTGAACTCTAGGTAATTTCTGGGATATTGTTTTTTCTTTTCTGGCTTGGCTTAGTACTAACTTTTAGTATGCTTATTAATGGACGCTATCTTCAACAAAGCTCCACAGCCCAAAAGGTCAACATACTACTGAAGCCACATCCATCATCACATCGTGAGCAAAGAGACTTGTCATCAGTCAACATTACAGCAGTTCCTATACCGGATGGTATAGTATGGAACAAGGTTGATTTTAACATATTCGGTCCGACAGAACTTTTAAAAATTAATCATATATTTAAAATTTCATTAAGTGATATCATTACCTCAAGAACATTTTCTGATGATTGGGACTCTGAAACAGTTAATATTATGTTGTCTGATTTAGAGAAAACTGCTGCATTTTCTAATAATGTAATGTTAGAGGGTTCTTCACATTGTACTGTTACCAACATTATGGTCATCATTTCCTGCACAAATCCATTTCACCTAGGAATGTTTTTGAATACCATCAGTGGGAACATTGCCCAACACCACCAAAAAGTAGTTCACAAACGTTTGCACTGAAATGTTCATACTTTTCAGGGTTTAACACCACAGATCCAGCCTCATATTACTACAAGGTTGCACCAACATCAGCACTGAAAATTATGTTGACAAACACTAAACAGATTTACTCTGCTTCCTTTCTGGCCCAATTGTCTGAACAGGGTTTCGACCTATGGAAAGACGAAATTGACTTAAAATCAGTTTGGGGTTCAAGGGACTGGAAAGTACAGGGTACAGAGGCACTATTTAGAGCATGCCTCATTCCACAGCAGATGATCTTTTTAAATGATACTGCAACAGACATCCTGTCTTGGACTAGCCAAGAGCAAGGACCTGAACACCCCTAGGTTTCCAACACCGACATATGGGGAGTGGCAGAATTCAACTACAAAAGAAGGGGCAAAAGTGGATGACATCTTAGAGTATAATAGAACAGACCCAAATTGGAAACAGTGGGTGGTTTGGCCCTTAGACACGAATAGCTGTCATAAGTGATTCCTGAACATCACTGAGGGACTCAGTATCCATAGGCCAGACCCACGTTATGTACAGAGAGAACATCCAGGGGTAGTGACATCCTACATTGTTGGGAAGTTGTGCCTTGGTTGGCTAGAAACCTCAACATTTGCAGAAGCGAAACAACACTTATCTTTACTCTCACTTGACATGGATCTTAGGGACTTTTTATTAGGACCTAGGAAAACACTTCAAAAATGTTTCATATATGCAGGCATATATGCTGCCTATAATGAAAACTGGAAGATTTCCCAACAAGAGGCCGCAGAGAGACTACGTGAAATAGACCGTATAAACTTAGAAAAAGCTTTAGCTGTGGTAGATAATGGGTTAACAACTTTGACCTCCAGGATATATTCATTGGGCAACATTGTATCTTCTGCTATCGACATACTGGAACAGGATTTAGCCGTATTACAACACGGCCAATCTCAGTTACGTTCTATTATGTTATTAAGCTGGACGCTGCAATCTTTGTGGGCAGGCTTTGTGCCTTGGCGTTTTATAAACAGTACGTCTCTGTTTTCTGAATACAATCTAACAGATACACAGATAGAAATGGCACAAAGGGGAGCTAAATATACAATGCTGCGTATTGAAAAGCTGGACAGGCTACCATTCACAGTGGTGGAATCACCATCAACAGAATGGCTAATCCACGGCAATATCACTCTCCCGGTCATGACCTTTCAGTTTCAGTATTGCCTTGAGCAAAGGCAGGCAGGCAGATATGAAATATTGGGTAAAGAATACATTAAGGAATCCTGGGAATTCCCATATTAATTTCGATGCCGGAATGGGGATCATGAATTATTCCTGAGTGGTACAAACTGCAGGAACGCTTTAAGCGGCTCTCTCATGTGTCAGGACATTATTTTACACGGAGCTTGTAATGGTTTGGTGGCGAATCTGTCTTGCCACATGAAAGGAACTCCAGCTGCCGTGATCACGCCAGTTTTCGAGTTACTCTCAAATGGGAGCTACTTGATGCTGAATGATCAGGGTTGCTGTGGCATGCTTCCGGGCATCGCCTATCTGGTCACCGTGAACGCCAGGGTTACTTGCTGTATGCAAGTATTGTTTCCCCCAACAAGTACAGTCAGGGAAGCGCCTTTGTGGCCTTTGCTAGAGATATCTTTTATAAAATTTGAAGCTTTGAGCAGAATGAAAGCCATGCTTTTACAGCAAACTGTACCCTTAATCTCCGCTCGAGAGACCTTTGATCTTCAAGTTGCAAGGACCTCGACCGAGATACAGGCTCTTATTCGTACAAACTGCCCCTTTCATATCGTAGAAATGGTGGGTCGTATCTTTAACATGTCTGATACAAGTGGTATTGTACACTTATTTAAGACCATAGGGTCAGGTTTTCTAAGCACCTTCCAACCAGTCCTCGGAGTTATCCCAAATTTTATACACAAAGGGGCCGATTCCGATCTCGGTCGGAGGCGCACCCAACACCATTCGGTCGGGAAAAAAGCCATGCGAAAGCCTGTTTCCCGACCGATCCGTACAGCACACCGAACGAGTAAGTACGATGCGCACAACAGCAAAGAATCCGGCCGAGCCGTACTCACCCAAACCAGGTCCTGTTCCCCGACCGAGGCGAATCCGGAAACGCTGAATCGAGTCGCACGGAAGGGAAAATGCAGCTCCGTCCGGCCGAATGAGTACGATGCGCTTTCCGTACGCGCCGAACCCGTCGCTACGCACGGCACGTCAAAGCATCCGGGAGAGGCGCACATAAGCTCCGATTCGCGCCACAACACGATCCACGGCTCCGAGACGAACACGGCAGCGACAAGGACGACGCGAAGCGACGAGGACGAGGCGAAGCGACGAGGACGATGCGAAGCAACGAGAAGGACGAACGACACGAACCAACCATGAATCCCTTCGTCCCGATCATACCAATATTCTACATTTACTACCGGAACAGGCACGGACCCGTACGGCGCAGAAGGTAAGCCAGACACCAACCACAAAACACATACAACACGTACACGACACATCACACACACACAGAGGGATGCAGAATATACTTACACCAGCAACAGCAGCACCATAGGGGCGGGATGCCCATCACCAATGCCACATATGCACACAGGGGCCTGAATGCGCACCACCACCCCTACCCAGGGGGGCTGGATGCCTACCACTACTACCACCCTCACCCAGGGGGCTGGATGCCTACCACTACTACCACCCTTAGCCAGGGGGCAGGATGCCTACCACTACTACCACCCTCACCCAGGGGGCAGGATGCCTACCACTACTACCACCCTTAGCCAGGGGGCAGGATGCCTACCACTACTACCACCCTCACCCAGGGTGGGCAGGATGCCTACCACTACTACCACCCTTAGCCAGGGGGCAGGATGCCTACCACTACTAACACCCTCACCCAGGGGGGCAGGATGCCTACCACTACTACCACCCTTACCCAGGAGGGCAGGATGCCTACCACTACTACCACCCTTAGCCAGGGGGGGCAGGATGCCTACCACTACTAACACCCTCACCCAGGGTGGGCAGGATGCCTACCACTACTACCACCCTTAGCCAGGGGGGGCAGGATGCCTACCACTACTACCACCCTCACCCAGTGTGGGCAGGATGCCTACCACTACTACCACCCTTACCCAGGGGGCAGGTTGCCTACCACTACTACCACCCTTAGCCAGGGGGCTGGATGCCTACCACTACTACCACCCTTACCCAGGGGGCAGGATGCCTACCACTACTACCACCCTTACCCAGGGGGCAGGATGCCTACCACTACTACCACCCTTAGCCAGGGGGCTGAATGCCTACCACTACTACCACCCTCACCCAGGGTGGGCAGGATTCCTACCACTACTACCACCCTTAGCCAGGGGGGGCAGGATGCCTACCACTACTACCACCCTCACCCAGGGTGGGCAGGATGCCTACCACTACTACCACCCTTACCCAGGGGGGGCAGGATGCCTACCACTACTACCACCCTCCGCCAGGGGGGGCTGGATGCCTACCACTACTACCACCCTTACCCAGGGGGGCAGGATGCCTACCACTACTACTCCCTTACCCAGGGGGGGCAGGATGCCTACCACTACTACCACCCTTAGCCAGGGGGGCAGGATGCCTACCACTACTACCACCCTCACCCAGGGTGGGCAGGATGCCTACCACTACTACCACCCTTAGCCAGGGGGCTGGATGCCTACCACTACTACCACCCTTACCCAGGGGGCAGGATGCCTACCACTACTACCACCCTTACCCAGGGGGCAGGATGCCTACCACTACTACCACCCTTAGCCAGGGGGCTGAATGCCTACCACTACTACCACCCTCACCCAGGGTGGGCAGGATGCCTACCACTACTACCACCCTTAGCCAGGGGGGGCAGGATGCCTACCACTACTACCACCCTCACCCAGGGTGGGCAGGATGCCTACCACTACTACCACCTTACCCGGGGGGCAGGATGCCTACCACTACTACCACCCTTAGCCAGGGGGCTGGATGCCTACCACTACTACCACCCTTACCCAGGGGGCTGGATGCCCACCACTACTACCACCCTTACCCAGGGGGCAGGATGCCTACCACTACTACCACCCTTACCCAGGGGGGCAGGATGCCTACCACTACTACCACCCTTAGCCAGGGGGGCAGGATGCCTACCACCACTACCACCCTCACCCAGGGTGGGCAGGATGCCTACCACTACTACCACCCTTAGCCAGGGGGCTGGATGCCTACCACTACTACCACCCTTACCCAGGGGGCAGGATGCTCTACCACTAATACCACCCTTACCCGGGGGACAGGATGCCTACCACTACTACCACCCTTAGCCAGGGGGCTGGATGCCTACCACCACTACCACCCTCACCCAGGGGGCAGGATGCCTACCACTACTACCACCCTTAGCCAGGGGGCTGGATGCCTACCACTACTACCACCCTCACCCAGGGGGGCAGGATGCCTACCACTACTACCACCCTCACCCAGGGGGGCTGGATGCCTACCACCACCCTTAGCCAGGGTGGGCTGGATGCCTACCACTACTACCACCCTTAGCCAGGGGGCTGGATGCCTACCACTACTACCACCCTCACCCAGGGGGCAGGATGCCTACCACTACTACCACCCTTACCCAGGGGGCAGGATGCCTACCACTACTACCACCCTCACCCAGGGTGGGCAGGATGCCTACCACTACTACCACCCTTAGCCAGGGGGCTGGATGCCCACCACCACCCTTAGCCAGGGTGGGCTGGATGCCTACCACTACTACCACCCTTATCCAGGGGGGGCTGGATGCCTACCACTACTACCACCCTCACCCAGGGTGGGCAGGATGCCTACCACTACTACCACCCTTAGCCAGGGGGGGCAGGATGCCTACCACTACTACCACCCTCACCCAGGGTGGGCAGGATGCCTACCACTACTACCACCCTTAGCCAGGGGGGGCTGGATGCCTACCACTACTACCACCCCCACTCATAGGATGGACAATGCAAGACACAACCAGCACACCACAACCTAGGGAATGCAAGAAGAAGACATCCCCCTAACACCATGACAAGCGTGTGTAGACTGTGTCAAATGCCTACAACACCGAACATGACTTTGAACATACAATGTGGCCCCCTAGCACATGTGCCACACATATATGTGTGTGGCACCCACAATGCAAGCAGGCCATGACCATTGTGGCAATGGGGTCCAAACCCCCATCATCACAGTGACCAAAATGTAAGTGTGGGGTCCATAGCTGAAGCACACTTTGAACAATGTGGCAATGGGGTCCAAACCCCCATCATCACAGTGACCAAAAGGTAAGTGTGGGGTCCATAGCTGAAGCACATTTTGAACATTGTGGCAATGGGGTCCAAACCCCCATCATCACAGTGACCAAAATGTAAGTGTGGGGTCCATAGCTGAAGCACATTTCGAACATTGTGGCAATGGGGTCCAAACCCCCATTATCACAGTGACCAAAATGTAAGTGTGGGGTCCATAGCTGAAGCACACTTTGAACAATGTGGCAATGGGGTCCAAACCCCCATCATCACAGTGACCAAAATGTAAGTGTTGACAAAGAAAGAGGTGCAACTGCCAAACTGCATGGATGATTCCTGGTCACAGAACAACAAACACATCAGTGGCAAAGTAGTGTATGTGTCCCATTGCAACATAAATTGGGGGAGCCAAATCCTGCAGTGCAAATAAGACATACCTTTGGCCATGTGCAGACAAACAACACCCATGGGGGCTGACACCGTCAACAATCATCAATGACACAATGACAGAAGTGACCATCAGAATGCAGACCCACATATTTGCACCAATGGGCACACACATGCAGATACCCTGTGGAGACTGCAGATGTGAGGTGAACAGATACCATACCATGGCAGCAATGGGACACACAAACCATGATCATTGTGCTGACTGATGACCTAGGAGTCCCAGGGACAGCAGGGGAAACCCACCAAACTACATACAGCCAATGGCACACCCAAGATATGCCAATGCAGTGGTGCAGATGCACAAACACAAACAGGCAGACCCACACTCCACATCATACACAACAGGTGAGGGGGTGCCAGTGTCCCCAGGCAACCACACAACACATGAGGAGACCTGAATACCAATCATACAGATGTGCATACAGTGCCACACAAAGGTAACTCATGGATCCAAATCCCCTATGTGGGCAAGCAGGCATTGTCAGATGAGAGGGAGCACAAATCACACATGTCACACAGGCACGTAGGGACAGCAACTGACACAGCAAGACACAGACACACCACAGCACCACCCCCAGGGCCCCCACAATGTGGTGACCCTGGGCTGAATTACAATCCCACTGTGATGACAAAGCTAAATGTGGTTCACACTGTGAACCACAGTCATGTGTACTGAGCAACTAACTACCATCACACCTACACAAGCACAAATCAAACAGCATGGCCAGTAAGCCAAGGCCAACATGGAGGCAGGGGCCTAGCCGGGCAACAACTCTCATCTGCACACACTCAACACCACACCCTCGACCTCCAACAATGTGCAGCAGTGAAGCACACATGCACTGGTGACATTGCACATGCACCCATGACTATTCCAGGGTGGTGGGGGCGAACCAAGGTGCAGAAACACATCACACATGGCCACTCAACAAGACTTCTGAATGTCTGACACACTGCACACTACGCTGTACATGGACATGACGGCAATACCACACCAACCAATGGGATCCCAGCCACAGTCACACACCAATGAAGAAGCCAAGGTCACCCACAAAGAACACACATAGACAACAACCAACATTGCAGCCCGGACCCTGAGGAGTGCCAGCAGTCACACACACAATGTGTCACAATCACTGAAAGATAACACAAACTGGAAATCACATGACAGGGGCAAACAACAAGTGCCAAGGGGAAACCTGACTGTGACCCATCTGCGTCTGCACACAAACTCAGCCCTGACAGCAAGCACACCTATGGGTGACACCCTGATGACCAGTAATGTGCCATGCACCCACATCACAGAGAACCCAGGGAGAAGACTTTGGGGAACATAGCTCAACTCAGCTAGCATCACAAACATGTACAACACTAGGGATCACAGCATGCACAGCTAAACGGAAGTGAACACACAGACATGCACATACAACACACACCTTGGGCGCAGGCAATGTCACAGGAGTACACACTGCCATGAGGGGACTCCACTCCTGTGTGAGGAAAGCTGTGCCATATGTTGCCTCAGTAGGGCCCCATCATGTCAGCTGAGCACTTGGTCACACAATCAACAATTAGCACCAAATGAGGGCTCCCGTCACATCAGCCTGGTCATGGAAGTGCCAACGGAATCATCAGCACAGATCCAACACACTTGTATAGCAATGTTGCACTGACAACACAGATGAGTCCTTCCCCATTGATGCCCAAACCTGCATGTCCACTGGAGATGGCCACACGGTCAGGGAAGTAGACGAATTGAACAATGGCAGGCACAACAGATGTGCAGGGGTGGAAGCCACAGATGTGAAATAGCCAATCTAAGTAGGAAATCCCATTGCCAAATACTGAACACATGACACCCTCAGATGCTGCTATGGATGACATGGATACACCACAGGATAGGACACATTCCCCCTGGACCACATGGGTTCCTGCACAGTAACACTTCATTATCATGAGACCAAATATCACCATCACTGCAGCAAGGGCATGGTTAGCATCATCAACATCATGTACATCAGAAGCAAAAGCACTAGAGAACAGAAAGTTGCTTTATTCAGCATATGTGGCATTAAAAGTAGAAGTCCGGTAGAACATAAACAAAGGCCAATGGCCAGTCCATCAACAAAGTCACAAGTGGGTGACAGTGGCAGATGCCACCCTAAACATGCCTGCACAAAACCAGGGACAATCCACTAGGAGGGGCAACCGGGGGGTAGGCCAGGCACCGCAGGGACAGGATCAGGGCTCACCAGGAGGAAGCAGGGAAGGGGTGGTGGGTGCTGGAGAGCCACTGACAACTGCAGTGGAGGTGTCTGACATGGTGTGTGCCGGCACAACTGGGGGCATGACTCAGATGTTGTGGGTGCCGGCACGACTGCAGTGGACCCTGCAGATGGAGTGGACAGGTTCGCCACTGCAGTGCCCAAGTCAGACAGGGTGGTAGTGGACTCCACTGCAGTGCCTACCACCAGGGGAGGAGAATGGGGAACAGGCAAGGTGGGCTGGACAGAGGGGGAGGACACCCTCACCACATCAGTGGCACAGACAAGCGCAGCGGGGGGTGTGGTGCCGGGAGAGCAAGTGGCAGGGGGAGAAGGCCGGAGCCTCTTGGGGATGGTATATCTGTGGGTGGGGGAACCTTGGGCAGGGTGTGGTGGGGGCACCTGTGGAGTGGGGGCCTGAGGGATGGAGGAAGGAGACCTGGTGCTTGAGCTGCAGGGCGGCGGCGGGGTCTTGCTCTTAGCACTCCAGGGGGACTTGCAGGTGGGGGCCTCAGTCTGTCTGCGCCTGGGGGAGGGTGTCCGGGGGCGAGGGGCACTCTGCTCCATGTGGGGGGGCTTCCTCTTCACCCTGGATGCTGGAGCAGCTGGATCGGAGGGGAAGAGGCCGAGGTCACTGAGGAAGAGGCGCTGGGTCTTTGGGGTTGCAGGTGAGGCAAGGGAGGGTGCTTTGGAGGGAGAGGCAACTGAGGACTGCGCAGTGCCCGTGGATGCGTGTGTGTGTACCAGGGCCCCATCCCCTGTGAGTCTGGTTTCAGTACCCTGACTGTGCGTGCGTGTGCATTTTGTTTGTGGCATGTGTGTCTGTGTGCTGGACGTGTGTGTGCTGGTGTGTGCCTGTGCCGGTGTGTGTGTGCTTGGGACGGGTAAGGTGCTGGGGAGTGTGGATGGAGCAGAGGCAGGAGGGGTGAGGGACTGTCTGAGGAGGGACACTGCTGCCGTCAGGGAGGAGTCCATGGACCTATTGCCCCTCTGTAGGTCAGACATGCCCGATGAGATGCCCTCCATGAACGACACCAGCTGAGTCAACAGTGCGGTGTGCGCATGGAGGACACTCAGCATGGCTGTCTGCCCTACATGGAGCTAGCGAAGGAGGTACACAGACTCCTCACTCAGGGCAGCAGGGGACACAGGGGCAGGGGTGCGGTGCCTGGCCCAAAGGAGACACGCTCCCGAACATGGGAGCCTCCACGGACCTGGGGAATGGGAGCCGATGGGAGGGCGGTGGTGGTGCTGGTGGTGGCGGGGACAGCAACACTAGCTGGGGTGTGGTGGCTGCTGACACCCGCCTCCACAAGGGAGTCATCCTCCGAGTTGCTCTGGTCCTCAGCTGAGGTGGATGGTGCTGAGGACTCCTCGGGGTGGCTCCCTCGCCCTCCGTGCCACTGGGTCCCTCCGACCACTCCTCAGCTGCTGACCCAGTCTGGCTCTCTGGCTCCTCCTGGTCCGTGGAGCTGTCCCCTTCCGTGGCCGTGGATGTATCTGCAAACAATGGGGAAACAGACAGACATCAGTCACCTGCACCAAACGCACACACCACTGTGAGCACAGCACATTACAGAGCAAGTCCTGGCATCATTAGTTGTACATTGCTAAAAGTGCCCTAACTGAACAGGAGAAGCCAATTGTCAGTCTGATGCCAAGCATGGCACTGACATCCCACATGGCCTTGCACCCATCTGTCTGGTGTCTGTTGGATTGCAACACCCCAGTGTGGACACATGCACCAAGTACACAGTAGTTGGACAGTGCAGAGGAAACGGTGTGGCATGTGGACATGCACACATCACAGCTCTTGCCACTGAGTCAGTACAGTTTTCCGGATGAAAGGGATGCCCAGAGTCAAATAGGAAATGCATGTGATGCATACCAGCAACAGACACCATGATGCACCCATGTCCTGATAGCCATCGCCACAATGGTGCGCATGTAGCACATGTCACTCCCCTGCAGGACCACCAATAAGTTGACACATGCCATGGCAGAGGCATGACTGCTAAGTCATACATCACTGTCTCAGTGATGTATGACTTGGCAGCCAGACAACAACACTATGCACTGTGTCACAATAGTAGGTCATGGGGAATGCAAGTCCTGGAGCTGCACAAGTGCACATGTACATCCCCCACACTACACATCATCTTAACCCTCATCTGTCCAGGTCATACCTATTGGACATATGGGAGACCTGTGACACTACCCTCTGAACCTGAGCCCCTCACAATCTGCTGTGAATGGGGAACAGCTGCCTGAACTTCACATTTGCATACCCCAGTCTGCGCGGGCAGCTGATCAAACACCTATGTGACACACAAGTATCGTCTCCTATGGTCACATCTCCAGGGGCATGCTGAGCCCCTACCAAGAAACACCCCAGCAGTCCTGGCAACTAATCCACAGCACACTGACACAGAGGCAGACACCTGAGGGATCAAATCACTGCGCACAATGTGTCAGCTGATACACGGGAGTGGGAGTACAGAGTGCATTGCATGGCCTGGAGTAGGCATGACTGTCCTGCCCCACAAGAATGAGGGATGAGCCCTGGACAGTGGATAGCTGGCTATGTATGTGTGACACACGTAATCTGCACACTCCTGGGGCCCAAACATTGTTCCCACCCGCTGCATGGGCGTGTGCCACATACCCCAGGCACATGTGGTGGCTCAGCTCAGCAAGTGGACCGCATATCAAAGCAACATGCAGATCACATGTCCAAACACAGGCGTTGTGTGAACGATGGACCCACCCATGATGCCCACAACAGAGTTAGGGAAACAGATGCTGTCCCCCACCTTTAGTGAAGCAAACTGCAAGGACCCAGTCCCAAGTGACACAATTCCCTGAATGTAAGGGCCACACCTGGGTATCAGATGAGCAGTGGGCAGTGCACAATAGAGGGACATGGCTCCTGGACAACATGACTGCTGCACTGTGGCAGTTGAACCAGGCCAGAGGAGGGCACAAAGCATGTAATACAGAGTTCACAGTGCAGTCTTTGACTCACCCCCTCCTTGCTGCTGTCTGGCCTTCAGCTGCCCATCCAGGTCTGGAAACACCACCGCCAGGATCTGGAGCATGTGGGGGTCAGGGTCCGTGTTCCGCCCTCCTGCGAGGAGGCGACAGCTTCAGCTGGACCCGTGCAATCCTCCGGGTCCAGCCCCGAAGGTCCTGCCACCTCTTCTGGCAGTTGCGGATCCGGCGCTTGTAGACCCTCACGGACCGGACGGCCCGGACGATGTCCTTCCAGATCTCCTGCTTCCGATGGGCATTAACCTGTCAGGATGACAAAGTGAAAAGGCCATTACCACACATGCAACATATCCGTGCATGACACAGTTGTATATACATGTCTCAATCACAGGGGCACATGATGTACACAGGCAGTGCAAAGCTGCCCATGGACAGTTTGCCAGACGTCACTACATGGTATCATTGCATGGGAAGTAAAACCTTGTTCAAATGCACTGTCACTGCACCATACCTGTCCAGTGCATGTCACTACACACTATGGGGGGTGACAACTACTCAGTGAGCCTGCTAGCCAGTGGCGTGCAGACTTTCAGCCTTGCTAGTCAGACAAAATGCACATTCAGAAAGGCAGTGCACAGAACACTCACCTGCTCCCCTGGTGTCCCATACAGCTTGCTGTACTGTGGAAGTAGGTTCTCCAGCAGGGCCTGGTTCTCTTCAAGGCTGAAGGCTGGGGCTCTCTCCACAGTACGTGCCATTGCAGGGTCCAGAGGGGCAGAGACAGCAGCAGTGCAGTGGCAGATGTCGTCCTGGAGCATGTAGTGCAGGCAAGTGAGCTCTCAGGGGAACAGCCAGCAATATATATGTGCTGGAGAGGCAGATACTGTCCCTTGTGTCCAAAGTGATAGGTCCAAGTAGTTTGCATCTTCTGAATCTGGCCAATCCATGGAATAGCAGCACCAAAACACGCCCACAGCATCCTTCAAATCTTCAACTTCATGACATACATGATTTTGCAACATTGTTGTGGGTGACCAACTGATTTTCCAGCAACCGACTCGTTCGAAATTCGAAACGCGTCCGTTGCCAGGCAAGCCCATTGTCAATGGGTGCGCACCGATCGGTCCATTGCGGTACAACGCGTAAAGGGGTACAACGCGTACCCGCACACATTGAATGCAATGGGCCGGCCGGAGGCACCGATCGGTCCATTGCAGTTCAACGCGTACAGGGGTACAACGCGTACCCACACACATTGAATGCAATGGGCCGGCCGGAGGCACCGATCGGTCCATTGCAGTTCAACGCGTACAGGGGTACAACGCGTACCCGCACACATTGAATGCAATGGGCCGGCCGGAGGCACCGATCGGTCCATTGCAGTACAACGTGTACAGGGGTACAACGCGTACCCGCACACATTGAATGCAATGGGCCGGCCGGAGGCACCGATCGGTCCATTGCGGTACAACGCGCATAGGGGTACAACGCGTACCCGCACACATTGAATGCAATGGGCCGGCCGGAGGCACTGATCGGTCCATTGCAGTTCAACGCGTACAGGGGTACAACGCGTACCCGCACACATTGAATGCAATGGGCCGGCCGGAGGCACCGATCGGTCCATTGCAGTACAACGGTACAGGGTTACAACGCGTACCCGCACACATTGAATGCAATGGGCCGGCCGGAGGCACCGATCGGTCCATTGCAGTACAACGCGTACAGGGGTACAACGCGTACCCGCACACATTGAATGCAATGGGCCTGCCGGAGGCACCGATCGGTCCATTGCAGTACAACGCGTATAGGGGTACAACGCGTACCCACACACATTGAATGCAATGGGCCGGCCGGAGGCACCGATCGGTCCATTGCAGTACAACGCATCACTGTACATGTGACTGGCATATGTCAGCATGCCTGTCTCAGATGGACATATGCCAGCCACAGATAGCTCCCAGGGAGTGAGGGGCACACCTACATCACGACAGCCTGTCCAAACTTTATCATAAGGCATGTAAGGCTGCATTTCCTATTGTGTGTATGTTGGTGTACATGTTGTCCTGTGGGTGTCACCTGTGGGCAGCCAACCCCAGGCTGTGCACGTGTTCATGGGGACAGGATCCTGGGTGTTACGTGCACATGACCACTGTGATGTGCAACTGTTCATATCTGTGCATGTGCCATGGTCACATTTCACGGTGGTGTATGTCATGTCACATACCCCATGAGTCCCATGTGGGACGGTATGTTTGAGCCAGGGTGTCCCAGTGGCACAATAGTGATGGTCCTCCACAGTCTTTGTGCATGTAGTGTTTACAATGTCTCTGATTTCATGTGCACAATGGGAGACAGTCTCCACATCCAGGTTGTGTGTGCATGGACTTTGATGTTGTGCGTGTGTGTGTCACAGACGTCCATGTCTGTCCTGCCGTGGCAAGTGGGGCCACTACCTGTGTGGGTCATGGTTGTTTTGCTGTGGTGTATACATGATACTCCATGTAATGCCAGTGTCCATGTGGCAATACAGGGTCCCTGGGAATGTACCTGTCGTTGAGCTGTGGTGCCTGGGGCACATCTGTCCTCACATGTCACTGTGGGGGTTATTGTGACACGGCAGCAGGAGATGGGAACTGTGACACGGCCTCATGATATCCAATGGGCCAACCTGGGACTAATTGATGCCACCTGTTGGACCGTGTTGACAGATGTTGGCCATGTATGTACCATACATGTCCTTCCGGAACTGCACACTTCATGTAGTTGTGCCTCATAATGATGTATGTTGGGATCTTGAGTGTGTTCAATGCCGCATATGTGTGGTGACTGACAATCTTGCTTACTTCTCCTCTGCACTGCAGGGCTCCTCCTGTCCATCGACCATTCCCAGACCTGGCAACGATGGTGGAACGGGACAGCATCCGACGGTACCGCTTCACCAGGCAGCTGATTGAGGATTTGGCAGTGCAGTTGTCCCCACATTTGCAGCCTGGCCTGCCGTATCCTACAGCGCTGACCCCCAAGGTGAAGGTGATGGCAGCCCTACACTTCTTTGCCACCGGTACCTTCCAACATACTGTGGCGACTGCTGGTGGGATTTCACAGACCATGTTGAGCCGTGTGCTCCGCGATGTTTTGGCGGCAATGTTGCTATTCCTGAACCGGTACATCTATTTCCCTAGACTGCGACGACTCACTGACGTGAAGAGTGACTTTTATGCCCTGGGGAGGATGCCGCATGTCATTGGCTCCATTGATGGGACACATGTGGCTTTGGTACCACCACAGGCCCAGGAGCAGGCCTACAGGAACCGCAAGCACTACCACTCGGTCAATGCACTGGTGGTGTGTCTTGCAGACATGACCATCACACACATGTGTGCCCGTTTCCCTGGTTCAGCACACGATGCCTTTGTGATGAGGAGTAGTCGCATCCCCAGGATAATGGCACAGATGCAGAACCAGCGTGCCTGGCTTGTCGGTGTGTACTGACTTTGTGCCATTGTGTGTGATCTGATCTGTAGTATTCCGCCCACTTTTCCAAGTCAGCTAATGTGCACTTGTCTGTCCGTAGGTGACTCGGGATACCCCAACATGCCGTGGTTGCTGACACCCCTCAGGAACCCTGTGACACCAGCCCAGATGCGCTACAATGAGGCACATGGTCGGACCAGGAGAGTGATTGAGCGGACATTTGGTCTCCTGAAGAGCCGCTTCCGCTGCCTGGACAAGACCGGAGGGTCCCTCCCATATGCCCCTGCGAAAGTGTGCAAGATTATCATCGTCTGCTGCATGCTCCACAACCTGGCAGTGCGGAAGGAGTTGCCTCTCATCCAGGATGACAATGACCAACATCCGCCACCTGTGGAGGATCCTGGCCTGGACCACGATGCCAGTGACGATGATGATGATGATGATGATGGTGATGTCCGCACACAGCTCATCACCAACTTCTTTAGCTGAATGTGAGTATCCTGAGGTGTCATGTCAATGATGTGAGTTGGCATGATGTGTGGGTGGTGCTCTGGTGCTGTTGGAGTGTGTCCATGGGCTACTTGACTGGATGTGTGTTGCGATGTGTGCTAACAGGTGGGCTGTACTCCCCAACAGTGTTGACATGCTAACTTGGTTCTGGGTGGGTATCTTGTAACATGTATTGTGCATGAGTTTTGCTGTTCTGTCCTGTACTCCATTGCTTTTGACTGTGTGTCATTTCTGTCCTTCACAGGGTACTTTCAGATTCGTTTGGTCAACTGTGTCCACCGACGACGTGATTGCACATCCAGGCTGGTAGCTGTTGTGTCCCTACAGGTGATGTGCGCCACACCCATGGACTTCCTTCCGTCTACAGTTGTTGACTGTGTGCCCGCTGCCAGGTGGGATTACCTTGCATCTGTAGTGGTTACGACATGTTGCAACTGTGTAATAAACCTGTGCTTCACTTTGTGATGTGCGTTGTCTGTGGTCACACATTTGACTGCCATTTGCTTACTGCACCTGTGGGCTACTTGACTACAACTGGGAATGGGTGTGGTGTCTGTGCATTGCACCGTCTTCCCTGGCAACATCAGTGTAGGCAATGAGTCAGATGGCCTAGGTGTGTATGTGTTGTGTAGCCCTGGTGGTGTGTCTCCCTCATATGTGTCACGTTGCCTTTACTCACATGCCTGTGTTGTCCTTGCTGTTGCAGTTCGCATACACAGAGTAATTTTGCAGTTCATCATCCCCATAACAGCACCCACGTTGGAATCACGACAGAGGCAAGTATGGTGTATTAGTGTGTTTATTGTGATACATTTGTGTTAATAGTGCATAGGATGGGTAGTGCTGTACATAAATCTTGCAATCCGAAGTTCCTAGGTGAATTGAAAGTCCTGGTAGACAGGATCCCCAGTATCGGGGCCACAGTTGTCTGACACATTGGTCCAACTTGTACTCCCCATGCAATGTGTGGGAGTAGTGTTGCCGTCAACAGGGTGAACAGTCTGTGCACAAAGGCGAACATCCAGAACAGGTTCAGGCTTCCTGGGAGTTGCGCTTGGCCATCGGCCTCTCACTTTTCCCTCCTCGGACGACCCCTCTTCTTGGGGGGGCCCTCAAGTACAGGCTGCTGCGGTGCAGGGGACTCTCCGCCAGAGTCCTCCTCCCTCCCTGTGGCAGTTGCAGTTTGTTCGGCACCAGATGTTGTTGGCACACAGGGAGGTGTGGACTGGTTGCTGTTCATCTGGCGGAGGCATTGTAAAATGTCCCTGTGCACCGCCGTCATCTCATGCAGTGCATCCCACTTGGACTCCACGCGGGACATGTGTGAGTCCACGCGGGACATGTGTGACTCCACGTGGGACATGTGGGAGTCCAAGCGGGCATGATGGGCAGCCTGCTGCTGTTTCATGTCTCTGAGGAGCCCCACTACCTGGCTGAGCTCTCCGGTGCTGGACTGGTACGCATCAGCTATGCGTACCAGTTGTGGGTCATCATGCACACCAGCAACGTCTGCAAGCAGCGACCTCTGTCTCCCACCCCTCCCACCACCCCTGCTGACATGTGCAGTGTGTGCAGTGGCACGCACAGATAACCCTGGTCCACCTTGGGGGTTGGTGGTGGTGGTGCTGTCCATGGCCCCAGGTTGGTCCAGGGTCCCTGTGCTGGTGTTGCTCCTTGTTCTGTCCATGTCGGCAGGGATGGTATTTGTGGTGACAGTCGTTGGAGGGGTGGGTGCAGGGGGTGCAGCTCATGGTCCTGCTGGTGCTGCAGCTGGTGGTCCTGCTGGTGCTGCATGTTGACTTGCACCGGATGTGCCAGGTTGGTCTTCATCGTCCGAGGAGGACAGAGGCTGTACGACGCCAGTGAGCTCCGCGACCTCTTGAGCCTGGAACTGGGACTCCTCAGCGTCTGCTGCTGTGTCCCCATCATCACCTGTTTTTGGGAGACACAAACAATGTATGTTATGTTTCTGCAGGCATCAATGGTTGACACACATGACAGTTGTGACTGTGCCTCTGGGTGCGGGCCTGTACGTTGCATTGTCCTAAGTCGTCACAGTCAGGGGTTGATATTGGTGTGGCACATTGTCCTGCATTATTTGGGCATTTCTATGTATTTTCTGGGGTGTGAACATGGTCTGCATTGGTTGTGTTTGGTTGACAGCCGGCCCTCCTTCCCACCCACCCAGCCAGTCAGTTATCCCACCATGGAACGTGCTTGCGTTGCAGGGAGTGGAAGTTGTCTCTCAGGATGTCAGTCAGTGGTTTCCTGCTGTTTGTTGGTGCACAGTTGCCAGCAGGGCCTTGTGCTCCCCACAGCAGTAGCCAGTGTCAGCCATCTTGTGAGTCCTTCTCCACTCCCTGTGATGTGAGCATGGTTCAGGGTGGTGTTGATGGGACAGTTGTGGGGGTGAGCTATGTCTGTGACTACGACTCCCATCATGCTATTGCCTCCACCCCACTTCCCAGCATTCCCATACTTACTTGCTTTTGTGGGGAGTTCAGTGGGTGTGGGTGTGAGAGCAATGGCAAGATGGCTGACAGTGGTGTCCTGCTGTTGGTTGGTGTGCAGTAACCAGCATGCCCTTGTGCTCCCCACGACACAGCAACAGTGTCAGACATCTTTGATGGGCCTTTCCACTCTCTGTGGGATGTGCATGCGTGAGTGTGAGCTTGCTGGGCCATGTGGTGGGGGATGTAGAGCTGTGACTACGACTCCCATCATGCTATTGCCTCCTCCCCCTTCCCAGCATGCCCATGCTTCCTTCCTTTTGACTCTGCTTCCCTGTGGGGTGGGCTGGCTGTGCTGACAGGATGGCTGGGAGTGTTGTCCTGGCAGTTGTTTGGCTAGAAGTCCCAAGAGTGTCCCTGTGCTTCACACAACATAACCCAGTGTGGTGGTTCTTTGTGGGATCTTGTGTTAGGATGGGGGGCATTGCATTCTACCAGGTGGGTTCTGTGGAGTTTGTGTTGGGGTGTGTGTGAGGGGAGGTGCTTGTGACTATGGTCAGTGCTGCAAGTCCTCCTTCCCACCCAGCTAGCCAGATATCCCACCATGGACTGTGCTTGCATTGCAGGGAGTGTAAGTTGTCTCTCAGGATGTCAGTCAGTGGTGTCCTGCTGTTTTTTGGTGCACAGTTGCCAGCAGGGCCTTGTGCTCCCCACAGCAGTAGCCAGTGTCAGCCAACTTGTGAGTCCTTCTCCACTTCCTGTGATGTGAGCATGGTTCAGGGTGGTGTTGATGGGACAGTTGTGGGGTGACCAATATCAGTGACTACGACTCCCATCATGCTATTGCCTCCACCCCCCTTCCCAGCATGCCCATGCTTCCTTCCTTTTGACTCTGCTTCCCTGTGGGGTGGGCTGGCTGTGCTGACAGGATGGCTGGGAGTGTTGTCCTGGCAGTTGTTTGGCTAAAAGTCCCAAGAGTGTCCCTGTGCTTCACACAACATAACCCAGGGTGGTGGTTCTTTGTGGGATCTTGTGTTAGGATGGGGGCATTGCATTCTGCCAGGTGGGTTCTGTGGAGTTTGTGTTGGGGTGTGTGTGAGGGGAGGTGCTTGTGACTATGGTCAGTGCTGCAAGTCCTCCTTCCCACCCAGCTAGCCAGATATCCCACCATGGAACATGCTTGCATTGCAGGGAGTGTAAGTTGTCTCTCAGGATGTCAGTCAGTGGTGTCCTGCTGTTTGTTGGTGCACAGTTGCCAGCAGGGCCTTGTGCTCCCCACAGCAGTAGCCAGTGTCAGCCATCTTGTGAGTCCTTCTCCACTCCCTGTGATGTGAGCATGGTTCAGGGTGGTGTTGATGGGACAGTTGTGGGGGGCAATATGTGTGACTGCAACTCCCATGATGCTATTGGCTACACTGACTTGGCCAGCATACACAGAATTCCTTCCTTTGAGTGGTCTTCACTGTGTGTTGGTGTTGTTGTGGTGGCTACATGTCTGGATGTGTTTGTTAGTTCTATTTGTGCCACTGCCTAGCTGTAGTTGTAGTTGTGTTTGTACATGTGTTGGCACAGTTGGATGTGACTTTTTTGATGGCATGTGTTGTGTTTATCTGACTGACATACACATTTTGGGATGATTCTGTTCTGGTTGCTGTGTAATTGCTATGAGTGCATGGTTTGACCCTCCCTTGACAGTGATGTGTGTGTTTTGTGGCAGTATATTGTGTACATTTGTTGTGTACTCACCAGGCTCTGGGATGTCCTCTAGTCCATATACGCTCACTGGCGGAAGGATGGCCCGCACCTTCTCCTCCCAGGGCCTGAGGTATATTGGCTTGGCAGGAGGGCCACTGCCGGTGTATTGGCTGTTGATGTAGTCTTTCTTCAGCAGGTCCCGTACCCTCCTGCGCACGTCATACCACCTGTTCTGAACTCTGCCGGTTATCATGCCGCTTCGCTTTTATATGTTTCAGAGGAGATATGCCAAGATTTTACTGCAAATGAGCAGCTTTTTTGAATTATGTTCTTTATCATTAAGGCTTTGAGTTATTCCGATTCTTGTACATAAATTATCGATTTGTGCTGGAGTTTTACACACTTTGCCCTGGGCGGATCGTGCCCTTTGAGGTATTACTATTTTTCAAAATATTTCTGGTAACTCATTAAGGATTAATTGGATATTGAAGAGCCCTGATGAAGTTCCCTTTTGGCACTTTTGGGAACGAAACACGTTGGCTGTGTGCCAGTTTTAAAGATTAAACGAATAAAGGAAATATTTTTGGAATTATTGCTCACGTGTTTGACTTCCCTGCGAGTGCACCTTCCGTTCTTTTTTGAAAAACTTTGGCTGTGATTTGCACCTTTGGATGACGGGTGTAGGAAGTGTTTATGCACCATCTTTCAATTGACTGTACATGTGGATTAGTTGAGCTGGACCTTGGTCTGTCATCTGTTTTCTGTTTTCCTAAATCCACCTGTTCTGGATGTCGCTCTTTGTGCGCCGACATGGTGATTGTGCGTTCACCCTGTTGATGATCCTCTCCCACATCTTGGTTTTCTGGGAGATGGGGGTCTGTTGGACCAGTGTGCCAAACAGCTGTGGCTCTACCCTGAGGATCTCGTCTACCATGACTTCCAATTCACAATCTAGGAACTTGGGATTCTTCTTGGGGGGCATGGTGATGGGTGGTGATGGTGAGTGATGTGTGTGTTGGTGTGCAGGTGAGGGTGTGTGAGTGTGTGTTTTGCTGGGTGTATGTGAGGTAGGTATTTGTTGGTGTGCTGATGGTGTGTGGCTTGTGTGAGGGATGAGCTGTGGGTGTGTGGTTGCTTTCTCTTGGGTGCTGGCAGTGGAATGGCATTTGCAAAGGCTCATGGTTGTGATTTGTGTCCTTTATATAGGTGGAGTTGTGGGTGTGTCTTTGTTCTCTGTCCCCACCCCCAGTATTTATTGGCTTGGTAATTGCTTGTTTGGCCTTTTTTGGGTGATTTTTCCTTTGTGCTGTTTGTGTATGTTGGAAACGTTCTTGTGCCCGAGTCGGACCCTGCATTTGTCTCGTACGGTCTTCTCCGTTTCGTTCACGCTGTGTTTGTGCAGTTTTCTATGCTGCGTACGCGTCGGTCGCGGTGTTTTGTGTTGCTTCGGCTCGGTTTTGTATGCGTGTCGGTCGTGCGGCTTGGCCTCCGTCCGACTCGCTCGTGGTTTTCGCGCCTTGCATCGTACTTTGCGGTTTGGAGTTTGCGTGTACGTTTCGGTCGGATTTGTTCCGGGTGCGTGTCGGTCGGTTGTTCGATTCGCGTGTTTTTCCAGCCGGAATGCTGTTTTCCGTGCGGCTCGGTCGGTCGAGTTGGTTTCGGTACGTGTCGGTCGGATTTTTCACGCCTTGCATCGTACTTGTCGTGTCGGGCGCCACAGGTACGTGTCGGTCGGTATTATTTCCGGATCCGAGTCGGTCGGTGCTTTTTCCGGCCCGAATCGGAATCGACCCCTCTGTATTTGGAAGCATCTTTGGAGGTTTACCTCTGATACTGCTTTTAATAGCTGGAATCCTGATTGTCATTTTCCTGATACGAAATGGACGGCCCAATCACGAACGAAATGGCGAAAGCTCTTCTGGAACGTAGATACCGTGAGCGCATGGTACAACATCTGGGCACGCCTCACCTACAAGAACTGAGTGCTTCTTGGTTCTTATCGTTTAGACCAGTCTGGATGGACTGCATCTTACCTGTTCTTCGATGCCTGTTTTGCGGTGAAGAATGCGTGTTGGACATCTGTCTGACACTCGAGTCAGAAAAGCCTGCGGATTTGAACACGAGGCTGGAACCGCTGAGGTCCCATGCTCGGCTGTGTCCCCAGCATATTCCCATCCTGACGACTGCATTCCTTGAAAACCCGCAGGTGCCTTTAACAACTGGGGTGAGCATCAGCTCAGCCACCACTAGCGCTGACACCAGCACAGGCGCTGCAACTAGCACTATGGGCACTGAGGTATCGACTACAGCCCCGGCTGCCGATATGCCAACTATGGGCAGTACTGAATTTCATCTGTGCTCCATCAACGTACTGTGTGAAATATTACAATTCCCGTCCCCTACAGCAAGTGACTGTGATGTTGTGTCTCCCAGCCAGGACACTTAATCTTCAATTGGCTCATCTTGTGCTGGGAAAGAATTCGGAGTTTCCTTTTTCATTTCGACTCTGATAAAATTTGGAACATTTTCTACTAAATTAACACTATCGCTAGAGAAAGCATGGCCTTCTAAAAAGCTTGTAAAAGTTTTGAATTCTATAAAGGGACTCAGCCAGAACTTTAGCTCAGTACAAACTCAAAAACTGACTTTACACATTTTTTTCCCTTTTAGAAATGTTTTTATTATGCTTTTAACATTTTAAAAATGTTTTTATGTGGCTCACTGACAATTATATGCGCTACCACCTAATATGACTTAGTAGTTTGCTGTCATTGTTTATTATTGTTGACTATTAAGAGGAGTGGGTGTTATGTTTCATATAGATGCCCTAATATAGGCATAGTGTGAGATGCCCTAATATAGGCATAATCTTTCACCTACATTATTTCCCTATTCTCCACAATAACGGGCGCTGAGGGCTGAACCTTATCTAGACTGTGGTTTGGTTACAGAAAGAGGGTTTTTCCCGAACAATGGCATCCTATACCATCTTCGATGTGCTCATCCAGTATGATTAAATATTCATAAGAGTTCTAGGAAACCAGGCAGGGGCTAGGATCCACCTGCATAAACATCTACATAACCGGTTCATCCCATACGTCATCTTCATACCCAACAATGGCTAACACAAGACACAAGGGACAAAGGGACTCTATACTTTTCTATATAAATACAGCACCTCTTGCTATCAGTAGTTAGAGGGAACCGAGACTTCCAGGCCGACACACTGACCAGAGACGCTGAGGCTCCTGCATGCAGTCGCTCCAGCTTACAGTGGTCTAATCATCCCTTGCGGGGTGTCCAACTCGAGACCAGGACGAGGTCCCACACTCTCATTATTCAGGTAATGGGGTTTGACTAAATCCTAGCGGGATTCTTGACTTCTTTCACACCTACTCACATGCTAGGTACACTTAGGTACATCTAGACAGGCATCGTAGGAGTATCTGCTTTATTTTATAAATTCATTTTATATTCATGTATATGTTCATGACTATTGCAAAATGGTAGAACTGTACTATCCTTTCTTATTCACTGTACTGCTGATCATATATCTCTGCTACTGTTTAACAGTTGTCGCAGCACATATATTTTATACTAGAAGAACAACTGTGCAATAAATTCTTTTTATAAACACGCTCAACTGTTTCTTCTGTGTAACTCTCTGACACCAAATGAGCAAGCACAAGTGACTGAGCGAAAAGTAGTACATTGTTTCCACGAGTCTGAGGGATCAGGGTTGTCATGTTCTGAGGTTGCCAAAAACTAATCTCTCTGATAAAAAGGAGATTCTAGTGGAACTGTGAGCTAGCTAATGCAAACAGGCTAACATACGCGGTGGGGGTGCTCATAATCAGTCTACCACCAGGCCCACAGTGTATGTTATTCAAAAGCGCAGGTCCTGCAGGGGTACTATAGGAACTACACTACACTGAGCCAGTTCACTGTGAGGCCGGATCCCTCAGAGTATACCTGCAATGTATCTAAGAGATGTGGGACCAAGGTTTCGGGCTGGCTTATGCATACCAAGAGGTTGTCAGCATAAAGGAAGACTCTTTCCTCATGGTCATCTGGCCAATGGCAACCGCAAAGTTGAGCATCCCATCAAATCCGTTTTGCCAAAGGCTCTATGACAAACTGAATAGTAGAGGTGACAGGGGTTATCCCTGTCTCGTACCCCGCTCCTCAGCAATGACCTGGGAAGTCTCCCTGTTCTTGCGGACTTTCGACCAAGGCCTGGAATAGAGCGTCTGGACCCAGCAACAGAAGTCAGGACCAAAGTTCATGCATTCTAGAAGGTAGAACATGAACTGCCAGTGGACTGAATCAAAGGCTGTTTCAAAATCAATAGAGTCAAGGGCCCTACGATCTGTGTGATTGCAAGACAAAGCAATCACGTTATTCACCCATCGGAGGCAGTGACGAGGGCTGCACCTCAGTATGAACTTGTTCTGAACTGGGTGTATTATAGACGTAATGGTCCTCACCAGTTGGTTTGCCAGCACCTTGGCCAGGATCTTGGACTCTATAGTTAATATGGAGATAGGCTGTAGGACCCACACTCATCCAGAGGCTTCTGCATTTTTAGGATTACAGAGATTGTAGTCCCTCTCAGATCGTGAGGGAGCTCACCTGCTCTCAACGCTTGCTAGTATTTATTTTATTTATTTATTGATCGACCAATAGCATGATCATACACAGCATAAAAATCTCAATACATAGTATTTCATACAACCATTAAGAACAAGTTCTTAAAGCACAATTAAAACAATAGTTTAAAACATAGTTTTTAACTCAACTGCCAAGTGCACTTAAGTCAAATTACAGTTTTACAAATCTAAAAAACAGGGATATCAATTTAAGGACACGTATATTGAAGCCAGTCTAACCCCAACACTTGTTATAATACAGCTTTCGATCTCTGCCACCAAGCATATAACAGGTATCTGGTTATTGTAAAAACAAGCCACTTAGTTGTATCTGACCTGAATATGCGTAAAGCTTCAGAGGGGCATGAGAAGGAAAGCAGTCGGCATGCTGGAATAATCCATGATTTCCTTGAGCTTGCATATGCAGGACAGAAGAAAGTAAAATGTTCTATGGTCTCTGCGGTAGAATGACAGGACGGGCACAAGGGAGATGTAGTGACATTTGCCCAATTGTTTTTCCATGCATTTAGTTGAAGAGTCCCTGTCCTAAACTGTATATAAAGTGCTCGTGCCTGGGGGGGTTCAATATCATCCATATACATGTCAAACTTAAAACAACTTTTAACATTTAAAAATTGAAGAGTTAAAGTGCCTCGTGCTGCAATATCGATACCAGAAGAATCTACAGAGTCCCAATATCTCTTTTTGAGCTTGCGGCCATTTTTTTTGTAATAGACTGTGGGGCCTCCCACATCACATCCAGGCCCAGTCTGAAGAGCCACTCCATGACCCTGTTAAACCAGGCGAGTTGGCCTGTCTGTCTTTGAAGGGTTAATAATTCCACTGCTGCTTCCTTTACAGGAATCTGGGTATTATTAGTCCAAAGTCTGACCCAAAACATTAAAGCTTTAAGAACAGCAAAATGTGTAATGGACTTGAGCCCTAGGTGTAGTGGCAGTATGGGTGTATTGATCGGCAGATTAAGAATTACCCTTAAATATTTGTTTTCCGCTACCTCTAGCTGTTTCACGTTCTCCAGCCCCCACAATTCAGCCTCATAAAGGTCCGCACCTAGGCCTTTGGCCCTATGGATTTCAAGTATGGGAGAGATTGGCAAAAGATTGAGCGTTTTGCCCTCTTTGCTATTGCGCAGTCCGCATGTTGAAGTGTCAGCTCGCTCTCCTGAATTTGGGGTGACCATACTAGATTATCACTGATTCTAACTCCCAGGTAGTCAAAAGCCTTAACCTGTCTAGGAGTTGGGTACCGAACATCAGTTTCCTCTTGGTGGATTTATAAGGGTTAAAAACCATGTATTTTGTTTTAGAGCAGTTAATCTCAAGGCCCCGATCTTTGCATGCTTCGGCAAACTTGTTTAGGACATTCTGAATGCCCATCAGGGTCTTAGAAATGAGCAATGTGTCGTCTGCGAATAGCAAGGAGGGTATAAGGCTACCTGCTAATCTTGGTGGGTCGCCTCCACAATCATATAGCTCTTCTATTAGCCCATTTATATACAAAGTAAAAAGGGTTGGGGCAAGCACACAACCCTGGCGCACCCCTTTGGAGATTACTATGCTGTTAGAGAGGCTACCATCAGACTTCCACCTGACTTTGGCATAGTTATCATGATGTAAACGGACCAATAGGCGGAGTAAGTCGCCTGGGAATCCTAGTTTTCTAAGTGTAGGCCAAAGCTTGTTGCGGTCAATGGAATCAAATGCCGTTTTGAGGTCAACAAATATGACGTATAGGTGACCCTTCCGGATTTTCACTTCCTTCCAAATAAGCAACAAGAATCTAAACACTTGATCTAGGGTACTCGTGGATGACCTAAAGCCTGCCTGCAGATGTGAAATAGTATTGTTCTCCTCTATCCAATTTTGGAGACGTAGCAGAATTACTTTGCAAAAAATGTTTTGGGAAACATCTATAAGACTTATTGGTCTATAATTTGAAGGGTCCCCTTTGTCTCCTTTTTTAAAAATGGGAATTATTTCGGCTCCTTTCCAAGTTGGGGGGATATCCCCTCCACGCTGGATGGCATTAAAGACCTTTTGGAGCAATGGGCCCCAGATATTTGGCTCTGCTTTGTACAGGTCTCCTGGGAGTCTATCTAAACCAGGAGCTTTCCCAGTCTGGAGTAGGTTGATTGCTGTTATAATTTCCTTTAGGGAGAACCCTTCAGCAAATTCCTGTGTTGACATTAAGATGCCTTCCCCTGCTACTGCTAATATTCCCTTCTCTGGATCAGGGGCCACGCCAATATAGAGCTTATTAAAATATTCTTCCCAGACATATGGTTGTATGTAATAATCATCATCACTAACCTGCTTAGTTGTGCCCTTAGAAAGAAGGTGCCAGAAAAGCTGGCTATCCTTCTTTTTGGAAGCCTCAGCTAATGTGCGCCAATTGTCAGCCTCCCAACTTCTTTTGGCCCTGTCCTGGGCCCTCTTATACATCATCCTTCTGTTTTTAATATTGTCTCGTGTCCCCTGCTTTACTGCCACTGTTAGATTGCTCTTAGCTAGTCTGCAATCCTCATTGTACCACGGGCAATGTTTCGTTTGGACTTGTTAAAATTAGACAGTTTGCTAAAATAAGGTTTAATACTATTAGTTAGTTTTTGGAAACTGGCCACAATGAGATCATCATCTTTTGGGTCTAGGTCACTAAGTGCCATAAGGGTCTCTGCCACTTCTTTATAAATTTTAGGGAGTTTTTCCCCATCTGACGTGACCTGAGGCCATTTAATTCTCCTGTTATTGTTTGTGGTTACAATTGGGGCTATTGTTTGATGAGTTTGATTATATAAAGTAGGGAGGCCGATTAACTCCAAAAAGAGGGCATTGTGATCGCTATCCTCACGATTTTGGACAAACATATCTTTGACATACGGCCACAAATCAAGGTCCACCATGTGATAATCTATCCTACTTTTAATACTCCCCCTCTTAAACGTGAACTTGGCTTCCTCGTCTGAGGGTGTCCACCCATTATAGGCACGCACCCCATGGGCTAGAGTGAAAGACAGTACCTGCTGCCCAACCTTGGTGCATCTTTTAATAGGAGGAATCTGTAGCTTACTTACACCCCTAGCTTGCTCTTCTTCCTGCACTAGTTCTTGTACAAAATCAACTGGCTCATAAGTCGTATTAAAATCGCCAGCTAAGATAAGATAAAACTCTCCACTACGGGTTTCAAGAAAATTGGCAAGCGTTGTTATGGTTTCGGAGTGCTTATGATGGCTACTGACCCTATTATATATATATTGAATAATCTAAGGTGGATATTCCCTTTGGGCCATATCATATCAATGCCAAGAATCTCCTGGGATTCTACCTCTAGTAATTTAATTTTGCAATCCAATGTGGTCCTAAGCCATATTAACAGCCCTCCAGCCGGGCGGCCCGCTGTTGATGGCCTAGCCTCAATACTAAATGTAGTGAACCCCACCCTGTATACCCGCTCTGTCGCCCAGGTTTCCTGGAACAGGCATACATGGCTACTGTCCACCATTCTGCCCCACTCAGGGTCACTTAGCTTAGATTTTATTCCTGCAATATTCCAGGAAATAATCTGGAGTGGCTGTTCACTACCCATGCTTCCCTGTTGCAGGCAGGTAGTTATAGAATTTACGAGCGTTAAATCTTGGGCAGGTGCACAGATAATTGGTTGGGTGGGTAAGGTATTATTCATTATCTCATTATAGATGGCATTACCAGTATTTGTTGTTCCCTCTGCTATGGTGGTTGTAACTACAGCGTAGGCTGTCATTACTTTACATTCCCTTGATTTAGTCAGTCTGGGCTGTCCAAATAAGTAAGAGCTTCATATCTGTTACTGATTTCCATGGGGAAGTGGACCTTTCTGTTTGATGGATTCGGAGCTAGGCAAGTATTCAATGGGGGAGATAACCCGGCTGGCTTAAGATGCTTGTAAAAAAAAACAAGTGGCACTAGCTCAATCCCATGTCCTGGGGCCCACCCCGATGGCTTCCTCCTACTTTGGAGCACCTGCCCTGCAAGATCTGGAGATCTGCAATTGATCACTATGCAGTCTCCTTTTGCAACCTTTCGTAAGGGACCAACCCATCTCACTCTTCGGACAAACAAAATATCATGGAAACGAGAATTGGAAAAATCAGTGTTCTGTGATAGCCAGTGACATACTTTGTTCTTCAATTGAGTGGTAGATTCCTTTTGATTACCCATAAGTGGCGGTGTATTAGTTAAGATCACCACATATGGGCAGCATTCTGGGGGGGAGGTGTAGAATCACAACATTGCTGGCATCTGCCCCTATGGGAGGATTGCCTGATTGTGAGTTAGACTGTCCGGAGGGTTCAATTCCTTTCCCATTTAGTGGGGGGCTGGTGGTGATGGGTCCAGAGTAGCTCCCAGAATACCCCTCCTCGACTAGGTGGTGGTTGTGCACCATAGCTTTGTGATTAATAGGAGCTTCCCGTATGTCGTGACCATTTACTTGAGCAGAGGTGACAACTAAGGGTTGTATTGAATTACCGTGATGATTTTCTGCCCTGGTGTTGAGCTTCCTGCGACTTTTACCCCCCAATTGTTCTGCAGATTCTAAACTTGAGGGGACATAATTCCCTGTCTCTATTGCTAGGATGGATAGTGACTTTTTTATATTTTCCACATTAGCTTCTAAGTTGTCAAGCCTATTCATAATGGGTGACAAACTATTTAGCATTATTTTTTCAAATTCGTTCATTAAAAGCTTAATATCTTGCGGAGATAGAACTGCAGAGACAGGTGGCACAGGGTGGGTGTGCGATACTGCTGGTGATACTAGATTAGGGCTATTTCGAACCAAATTGGGGCCTCCTTAGCTTTTCTCTTAGATCTAGTATATGCTGCTAGTAGGTGCTCCAATTGTTTTTGTTTCCTCTTCCTTTTAGCTGGGGGGAAAGGCGTTGAGGATGCTTGAGGTCGAGGCAAGGACTTCATAGGAGGGGTAAGTTCCAATACAGATTGATCTACAGTGGGGCTCTCTAATTCCATGATCTTTGTTTGGTCATTTGGAGAAATATCTAAGTTCATACCTATGGTTGTGCCCCCCTCTATAGATAGTCAACGTTGTACTACTAATATTTCTTTGTCTATGGCTTTCGTAGCCTGTGTTAAAAAACAGTCAAGGGTGGAGTTCTGGAAAGTTTTAGGGGTGCTCTCCCTCTCCCCCGTTCGCTTCACTTTCGCCAAAGGCCGGGCTGAATAGAGTCACACCAGATAAGACTAAAATCAGTACAGGATGTCCGGCGGACTTACTTTGCGTTTTTCTTTTTGAAGAGTGTCGCTGGTCCAGGCAGTCCGTTTCCAAGGAACAAATAAAACAAAACGAAGATTGAAAGCCAAGAGAGTAGGCCCAGCCCAGCCTCATCCGGGCACTGACGGGTGCAGACGGGCCCGCCCTTGGCCCGGGCTTTGCCCGGGCACGGCCCGGAGACGCCTGCGCGCATCCTGCGCTGCGGGAGTCCCGGCCTCTCTTATCTGCCTCCGGGCATGTAAGCCTGATGTTGGCGCCTCCTGGCGCAAAGGAACACGGGGATTGGAGTCCCCCCGGTGGGCAGTGGCGTGGCAAGGTTCGCGGTGGCGGTAAAGAAGCAGGCTCCCGCGCTGCGGGAGTCCCGGTCGCTCTTGTGCGCCACCGGGCACGTAAGCCTGACGTTGGCGCCTCCTGGCGCAAAGGAACACAGGGATTGGAGTCCCCCCAGTGGGCAGTGGAGTGGCAAGGTTCGCGGTGGTGGTAAAGCAGGCAAGTATATCGCAAGCAAATGGGTGGTCAATAGAGAAGCGTATTTCTTATGAAATTCTAGCAGACAGCTGTTCGAGCCTGGTGTTTTCCTTGTAGGGAGCGACCATATAGCCTCCAGAATCTTTATGGCCGAGACGGGCTCCTCAAGGTCCCGTCTATCTGTGGCCAAGAGGTAGGGAACATGCAGGTCTTTGACAATAGGATTAGAGCACTCAGCATCGGACACCTAGCGACCAGCGTAGAGACATGCAAAGTACTGAGCAAATTCCTTGGCTACCAAAAGGGGGGTTGACACCACATGTCCCACATTCGACATCAAGTTGGAGACCAGGCAGAGGTTGAGGTCCCTACCTGCCAGCCAATGTAAAAGTATGCCTGCCTTGTCCCCCACATTGTAGAGCTTCCCTGAGTGGTGAGGTGTGCCAGGGACGCCTTATCTAGTAACTTCTGTCTAAACATTAGTCTTGGGTTTTACCTCATATATCGCCTGGTTGAGAGGGTGGGCCGCGAGAGCCACCTCCGCCGAGTGTAACTTGTGCTCTAAAGAAGTGATTTTCCTGTATCTACGGGTCCTGACACCAGTCTGGTAGGACAGTATCTGTCCATTTAGGGTTGCCTTCATGGCCTCCCAAAGTACAGTAGTTGAGTCAACCGTGTCTTTATTGTTGGGAAAATAATCAGAAATTTGTTGTTGGAGAAAGTCATCAAACTTGACATCTGTAAGTCACCAGGCGCTAAGCTGCCAGTGCCGCAGTTGCTTAGAAGATTTGAGGGCAAGAGTAATCTGCGCGTGGTCTGTCAGTGCGCAGGGTAGGATTCATGAGTTGATTAACCTGATCCCATCCGTGGAGGGTGTAAGGAGATAGTCGATACAGGCAGGGGAGTTGTGTGGGAGGGAGTAAAATATATACTTTCTGGAGAGCTTGAAGCAGGTGCCAGGCATCCGATGGCCATAGAGGAAGTCCATGCCACCAAATCAAATGATCTGTAAGCTAAGGGTTTGCTGGAGTTCAATGGGGATCCATGAACAAGTTAAAGTAACCCCCCAGGAGTGTAGGGCTAAGTAGACATTGGAAAAGTAGGGGCAAAAGTGACTTCAGTGTGGTGGACACAAATGTGGAAGGCATAAACATAGGCAATCGTCCAGTAGATGCCCCCATGTCACCCTTAATAATGACAAAGCGATCCAGGGCATCATAGTGGGATTTCGAAATCAGCAAGGGGATACACTTGTGCAGGAGAATTGCAACACCCTGGCAGGGGCAGTGTAGCCAACATGATATACCCTGTTGTAACCCTCCCGCAGTAGAAAAGGGCATTGGTTGCTGAGCAAATGGGTCTCATGAAGAAGTACCACCAGAGGGGAGTGGCGTTTCAGATACTGGAAAACTGCGCCTTATTTAATTTTATTATTAACATCATTACTGTTCTAAAAGAGGTCAGTAAACAGGTCTGCACCTTCCATCATTGGGGTTGGGCTCCCACTAGACATTGAACGGGGTTGGGCGAGGCATGCAGCAAATAGCAGAAAGTAAAAACAGAACAGAAAAACAACTCTAGTAGTGAAACAACCCTACAACATCTCCCCCCCACCTTCCACTTTCACTTCAGAAGCATTTGTCTCCGCCTCATAACAACAACAAAGAATGAGGTGGAAAAATCAAAATCTGAGTCCCAACAAAACCGAGCTAGATATGAAACAAAGGATACAGTGGTTCTGGTGGAATAAAACACTGTCAGGCACTGCTGGGCTTGGCTAGACTGTGGTTGGGAGGCCATGGTCCCCCAGGGGGCCACCTGCCGAACCAGGGGACACATGCCACAGGGGATCCAGGGAAGGAGACGACGCCCCCCCAGAGTTCGGTGGGGACCGCCTCTGGGATCCCCAGTGCCCCCGCCATGTCGATCTCGGGTGACCCCTGTGGGGGGACTTCAACCCATCCCACCTTCTGTACCATTGAACCCCCCACAGAAGCAGAGAGTAAAACTTAAGTGGCAGCTGTTCTTCACCCAGGAGAGGGCCACCTTAGGAGTCTCAAAAACAGGATCTGGAGTTGTGCTGCAAAGAGAAGCATCAAGCAGATTCACCTTGATCTAAGAGGTTTATTTGACTCTATCATAGGTCCTGTGCTGTCACGGGACAGAGTGGTTATAATCGGTAAAGATCATAATAGAGCTCTCCTGGAACCGCATCACCCCTGCCTCCCAGGCCTTGAGAAGTATGGCATTGCGGTCACTGTAGTTCAAGAACTGAGCAATTTCTCCATCGGAGGACATTTGAGCCCTTTTTGTCTCCTCTGCTTTTTAGGCAGCTTGAGGAATAAAGGAGTTAGTTTTCAATTCAAATTCAAAATACAGTGCAACCCATTTGGCTACACAGTAAAGCTCCAAGTAGGGAAATCAGATTAAACATGTATTTATTACAAATTTATAAATCAATCTCAAGAACATCGCATAACAATGCAAAATTATCAATGGACTTTCAGCTCTATGAACAAAGTTAATTCTCAAAAGTAAATAACCAATGAGAACCTCAGTAACGATGGTGTAAAACAACAAAACCACAACAGAATAAGAGCATTGAAAAGTCTGATCTTCCTGTCTATGATGCATGAAGATTTCTGAATCTTCATTTAAGCTACTCTATGAGATGCTAAACTAAGCTTCGATTAGATCATATAATAAAGAAAAAAGTGTCAGCATGAAACTTCAGTAGAAGTTTCAATTAAAGTATTGCATAGCATAAAACCATACAACTAGAATGTAGGGCACAGAGGTCCAAACCTCTCCTAAGAAATCTCAGCATTGTGTGCAGTGTTCAGTCACAAGCATTACCTAGTTACACTCTCGAAGATCCTGCTAAATTATTGGCATGGACCCAATTAAAGACCGCCTTCAAACAATACTGTTTTTAACATGACACAGTCATAATTCCTTCTGCTTTGATGTATGTTTCAAAAACACGTCGATAACTCCTCCTCGTTTGATCCACATATATCTAGACACCTTGAATTTATGCCCACATTCCACACAGACAGAAAGCCTCCCTCTGGTCGTATTTTGGTCCATCCTTGATTCCCTTTTTGTTACTTTATCAGTTTCACACAAAGGAACCTTCTTTCCATTCATTAGGTTATCGTATCAAGCATCTGGAGAGGGGAGAAAACCCTACATCCAAGAGAACATTCACATTGGAGATTAAACATTGCAAAGCTTAAGTGCCTAAGGCTTTTGGTCAAGTTAACTAATGAAGAACTGCAATACACATTATAACTGAATAAATGCTAATACACGAACAGTCGTGTTATAAGACTAAATGCATTTCTCATGTATACATATTCCATTACAGAGCAAAGCAAAACAATTTTTTATGAATACATATAAACTTTAGCTTGTTATTACTAAAACAAAGCATTAGCATGCTGTGACTACAGAGCATATGCACTTTGTATATGGCATTAAGAGCAGTTTTCTCTTACAGGTTACATTAAATCTCATGAATACATAAGGCCATAATATACATATGTGGCCTAATCGATAATAATGATGGTAGAACAATTTTATGCTGCTCCACAATCATAGGGCATGGGAGAGCTCAAGGAGGGGGTCTTTGTGCAAGTCAACTATGCACCCTCTCCACAACAAAGCATGCCGATTAAGAGTAGGCGGGCACCCAGGTAGCCAGTCAAGTCTCTAGATATTGTTTGGGTGCCTGGCCCTCCACTCACTCCGAAAAGACCATGAAACATAGATTACAGCCATGTGCCAGGCCCTCCGCAGCATCAGCATTGCCCTCCAAGTTGCAGAACCCTCATATTAAGTTCCTTAGCCATATTCTCTAGTTAGGATATCCGGCCCTCCGCCTCAGTGACCCTGTCCGTCACTCCCCTCAAATCCTGTAGCAAGAAAGAGACCTCCACCCCCACTTCACCAATCTTGGATTCCAGTGGTATGCAGGAGGCCTGAATGGTCTGTAAAATAGCAACAGTATTGTCTGGGGTTGGGGGCAGGACAGGCCAGTCCAGCAGGCTCAATGCCCCCTGGATGGTTGAGCTAGGGGCTGTGTACTTGTTGATCTTAGGCAACGAGTGGCAGGCGGAAGGCTTATCATGAACCATGCCAGACACCAGCAGGAGTGGGCTGCCTGCAACTGGCAAAGGACCATGGAGCCACTCACCACCCAGTCGGGCAGATCTGGAGGGAGGGTGAGACAGGAGGGGGGAGAAAGCACATGGTGGAACCCGCCATCAGGAGGAGTCCACAACCAGTGGCTGTCGCAGTTGGGGAAGGGTGTCAGAGGAGCACATCCATGTCTATACAGCAGAGTCACTGCCCGCAGCGGGCAGCTTGCGCATTCCCGGGTAGGTGGGTGTGCGGACTGGAAGAAGAAGAGTACAGGCAAATGAAAACCATCAAGGAATAATAAGGGGGAGCTAGCGCAGCAACAAGTCCAGGGGGCTCTACTGGGTCCGGGCCGCCCTCCCTTAGGCACTCCGCACCCCAGGATCTGGTCAGCTCAGCACTGTGAAAAGGGATAATGCCCAGGCCATGTATATGGGGGCAGGGGTACCCATACAATGGGAGGCTCTGGTCCTGGACCGTTTGCTCCACTACTCTGCCAGGCAAAGGCAGCACGAGCAGCCAGTTGCCAAACCACTGGGGTGAGTGAACCCCCCAGGGCCCACTCTCCAGGGCGCCGACAAGTGAGGCTGTCTGCAATGCCCCCATCAACTCCGGGCAGCAGTTGATGTTGAGAGGGCCCATCTAGGGATATATGTATACACAAAAGCACCTCCCACTCGACCAACGCTAAATATACTCTGGCTAATTAAAGCTCTTTTGGGCTATCCCTTTGTTTTAAATTATCGCAAATAATCCAAAAAACATCAATTCTTATTTGTTTATTATTTTCGTTATTCTGTTTTTCAATAATCTTTTTTTTGGGAATACGTTTTTAAATGATAAAACACCATAGATTTTCTTCTTTTTTCATTTTACAAATGAAAAAAAAAGAAAATCTATGGTGTAGCTTTAATTAGCCAGAGTATATTTAGCGTTGGTCGAGTGGGAGGTGCTTTTGTGTATACATATATTTCTGTTTTCCCCTTTTTCTCCCAGACCACCAAATCAAAAAGTAAGGGGTACCTTTGTTCATATAGTGAGGGCCCATCTAGGGCCCCAACACTTCAATTGTACTCCTCTAGAGCTGGGTGGCAGTAGGATGATCCCCCAAGCTTCCACAGTCACAGTCTGCAGCTCCAAGTAAGAGACACTGGCCGGCAGTCCCTCAGGTGGTGCCGTCAGAATTAAGTTCAGTCTGGTGGGGGGGACTCGCTCACAGGGGCTATGGCCGTGCCCTGCGGTCTCTCTCAGTATTGGATGGCCCACGTCTCACCCACGGCTAGAAGGCAAACTATTGGAGAAAGTATCCAACTATAAGTACCTGGGATACTATAAGGATGATAAGTTATCCCTTAGTGACCAGGAAAACTACATGACACAGCGAGCAGGGGCCTTAACATTTGCCTTCAGGTCGTTGGCAAAGAAACTGGGGGGACCATCACTAAGGCCGCTCCTGTTGATTGTAGCCGCCAAAACACTGCCAACCCTATCTTATGCTAGCGCGGCTATGCATGGGAAAGATTCAGTGATTCTTAATAACCTAATAACAAGCATTTACAAAAGAGTTTTTCAACTCCCCACGCCCGCCTCGTCAGCGCAAATGCGCCTAGAATTTGAGTTATAAATGAATCATTGGGTAGACTTTATACGTATATAAAGGTCTGGTACTGGATAAAACAAAACACGGAGGAAAATAGCCTCAACGAATCAATATGGTTGGAATTGGAAAGGGAAAAAAAATCGCCGGCCAACCAATTTTTGGACAACGCACTTAAAGCAACTTGCACCACTGATCTCTGGAATAAAACCATCCCTTTTTCAACATTCAAGCTAGCAATAAATAAAGCTGCAAAATTTCACTCTCTGATATTGGATAAAAGCATTTTCTCCCAAAGATCTCACTCATGGACAGTGATTAACAACTACAAAGTGATTAACAACTACAAAGTCCTTAAACCTGCAGCCTACCTAGATTCTACATTCTCTATTCACATAAAAAGACAACTAATGGCACTGCGGTTCGGGAAGTACCCTACACTGGCTGATGCACCACACTGGAAGCACATTGAGTCAAAGGAATGCCGTCTTTGCGGCTGTCAAAAAGAAGACCTTATTCATCTCATATGCCACTGTAAGAAACTGCAACTAGCGCGAGTCGCCTTCTTAAGGAGAGCCTTCTTGGATAGAGGAATAAGCTCCTGTAGAACTGCCGTCATAAGAGGATTTGATCCATCCGACCCTCAAATGAACTGTAAACTGATAAAGTTTATATGCACTCATGACCAAGCATTGACAGCAGAAGCACTTCAATGAGGTTACCTTAACAGGGGAGGAAAGCTAGTCTCACTCGCTACTGTACATGGAAGGAGATGACACAGGCGGCCATCAACGATTGCCTGAATTAACAAAGTGAACCCCCTATAGTAGTACTGCCAGTACAATTTTGTTAGTTAAGGGACTTAGGGCCAGATGTAGGTAACTTCAATTTAGCGAGTCCTTAATAGCGATTTTTACCGAATCGCTATTAAGGACTCGCTAAATGGAATGTAGGTAGGAATCGCTAAAATATTAGCGATTCCTTAACATTCCTTAATAACGAATCGGTAATTGAGATTCGTTATTAAGGAATACCTAGCCATTCATTCCTATGGGCTAGGAGGCCCATAGGAATGAATGGGAAGATATTCACTATTAGCGATTCGGTATTACCGAATCGCTAATAGCGGGAGGTATTTCAAGGGTGCCAGGGTGTCCTTTGAAATGTGCATGTGTGCACATGTGGCGCACATACATGCCCTAAGGGCATGGATGTGTGCCACATGGCACATTTGAAAAAGCAAAAAGTGCTTTTTAAAGGAAATCGCTACTTACCACCAACTTGAAGTTGGTGGTAATTAGCGATTCCTTAAGGCTCACGTGCACTATTTTTAGTGCTACGTACATTGCATTTAAGGAATCGGTATTTCCGATTCCTTAAATGCAAGAGCAAAATAAGGAATCGCTATTTTGTGATTCCTTATTTTGCATGTAGGTATGAACTCACCTACATTGCACTCAGCCAAATACCGATCGGTAACGCTGAAATTCTCCGAATATTGGCGTTACCGACTGGTATTTCGCCACCTACATCTGGCCCTAAGAGACTTACAGATGTAACTTATAGCTAGGTTGGAAGAAAATAATTAGAACGACACCGCAAATGATTACTTTCATAACAAATGCACTTTATTGGTATTTTAGCATGCTCAGCTAGTAAAACAAGGAAGTAAGAGTGAAGTTGACATGTGTTATACTGACTTTTATATTTGTTGCTTTTTATACATTGTATGATGATTTTTATTCTGTAAAATGTTAAATTGTTTTTAAATTTTCGAGAGAAGGATGTTGTCTTATGTAAAATTGTTATGGTTTTAACTAACTATACAATAAACTAATAAATTCCAAATCTCAAATGTCTCACCCACGGGGTCCGCCTCCTATCAACGCCATCATGATGCCCAGCTGTCGGCCCAGTAACAGACCACTTGCGGAGGTTGCACACTGCAAGGCTCCAATCTTCCTCAAGCAGCAACTGCGGCATTCCCCACTAATGGGGGGAAAGCAGCAGAGGTAAGAGAGCTGTACGAGCTCCTCGCCAGCACTGAGGATGGGAGCAGATCGAGCATGGTATACAGGAGCTCAAGGATGAGCGTCCACCATCTTGGCCCGTCAAGCCATGACCCCAATTTTAGAATTTCTATTGCTTGGATACTTTACATTTGGTTTGTATAGGAAGAATAAATAAAGTTTTTCTAACTATAACAGAGGTTTAACCTTTGTTTTTTCCATTGAACATATATATGTGTATGAGGTGTGTATACATATATATATTGCAGCTGAGTTACGTCATTTCCACCGATTCGATTCAGGTGCAGCAAGCGAGCCGCTGTGAGCTGACGAGCTGTTGTGCTGACGCGATACCCCCGCGGTGAAGATATCGGGCCGGCTGATTCAGCCAGCAGCAGCCAGCAGACGAGGTGCCGATCAGCTTAAAGAAAAACGGAGATAGCGGGAGGAGAGGTAAGGTGCCTGAGCGCAACGGAATTAGTTGCCGCTTGCAGAGTGAGAGCCCGGGCCCCCGCAGTAGTGGCCCAGCTAGGTCTGGGTGTGGCTTGCAGTTGGCCTGGTGTGCTCCCACTCGGGCCCTCTCTCTCGTTCTCTCAGCCTTTACCAATCTCTCTGACTCTTTCTGACTACACCAAGACCTAAAATAGGAGGGGAGGTGTAGGTAGCTTCGGGAGGACTCGAGGTTCGTGGAGGCGACCAGCACTAGGCTGGTGTGGCTTGCGCACGTAGGGACTCCCGCCCCTCCCACCCTGCCCTTTTTTGTTCTCTGCCCTATAATAAAAAAATAGCTTGAACCAGGATCAACACATCGACCTGAGAAGCAGTAATCTGGTCATGCAGCGAAAAATGTAGGAAGCGCAGTTAATGGTTTCAGAATAAGTCCTTTCTCTGTAGACGATTGAAACCTTAAACCGATAGTCTAACTTGTGAAGTAGTATTAAAAGTAAAGTAAAGAGCCAAGGGGTTACAGCACCCAATTGGGTGATCAGCACGCTCTGCAGTAACCGAAAGCAGAGATAAGGTTTACCATAAAGAGGACATGTAGCCATAGAGTAAACCCATAAAAGTGTTCTCTTGCAAGTTGCTGTACTTCAGAAGCACTAATATAAGTTGTTGCTTCGACCCTATTGATCCTTAAATCAGCAAGAAAAACCTCACCATCGCAGAGTGAATGTTATGGCCTACAAAAAAATTAAGAAATTGTACAATTTTTATGAAAAGACTAGGCACAGACAACTCGCAGAGAAAGAGTAAAACTCGGGCTGCACTCGTTGGCATTCTCCCAGGCTCGCTTACAATACCTGGATTCTTCCCCTCCCATGCTCACAGAGCAAAAAAAGATCAAGAAATTATATCTAAATCAGAAATGCAAAGAGAAACATCTGAAGACTCAGTAAAAACTCCAACTTCAATTACAGATATCACACAAAAAGTTCTAAAAGGACAGATCACTTACGGATCATCAATTGGTCCTCTACAGCAACAACCTCCTCTATCAATGGTGTCAACACACATTCCTGTGATGGATTTTACTCTCCCGCACATCAATTTGAGCCAGGTCACTATTCTGCCAGAACCAAAACTACAAAAGGAGACTCCTCAATTAATTAATAGTACCCCAAGTAAATCTACGGGCCACAATGAAAATGTATCCCACTTACCAGGTTTCCACTAATAATATCTCCAGATTACTCAAATAAGCATGAATTTATCTCTGAATCTTTTAGTTGCCCGGAAAGAATGATAGCATCAATACTGGCTGTTTTGGAATAATCTGTCTCTAATTCTGATCAATTTTTGGAAATCCAATCTATGGAACTACAATTTCTGGTTGCTCATAAAAATAATCAAACATTACCGAGGTCCCTCTGTATAAATAAGCCAAAAAACAATGAAGAAAGCAATCACACCCATGGCACATCTCACTCCAAGAGAAATGTATCCATGTCGAGCCATAAAACGTCAAGAGCAACCCAATCTATCAATACAAGAAATAAATCAATCGACAAAAAAAAGGAAGCGTTGATTCAATTTATTCTCTGCGAAAGCTGCTTTCAGAGGGCACAGAAGACACTGAGGCTCATATAATTCCTCAGTATTATCCCATTTTCATTCTAAGAGAAACACAAATGTGATCTCAACTAGCTACGTTGACAATTTCAGAACTCCAAAATTCACTGACAAATCTACACAAAAAAACAAAACTTGTAAAACATTCAAATTTAACTACAAGATCACAAATGCAAAAATTAAAGAAGAGAAGTAAAAGTTCTAAACATAAAATCTCAAAGCAGAAAAATCGCAAAATCAAGTTCCCTGAAGGGGTCCAGTCTCCTCTGGATCTTCAGGAAGAAACAAAGAGAATAAATATAGAAATAACCTCTGAATCCATGCGAAATATTGAGAGTAGACCTTCCTCCCTATCCCCTCGAGGGGAATAACCAGTACGATTGAATCCCCTAGCTATCAATTTTAAAAGCGAAACTGTCCACAGAATCCTACCTCTCCAAATACAAAAGATACAGGTAAAAGTCATCTACAGAACTCATACTGCACTCTAGAGATTTCTGAACATTTTCCCATCGGAAACAACCAGCTCAATCGAAAAGGGTTCTTAACCTTCTACACACACTTCCTTCTCTACAATCCCTATAATCTTCGGAAATAAAACTAGTATCATATCCAAACAAGCATTTCTTTTCAATGGTAAGAGTTGAATTCTGGTCCAGTGTGATTCCATCAATAGTTCTTGAAGAGAGTGAAATACTGCACAAATTTGGATTCGGCGTAATAGGAGTCAAACCAAATATTCTATTTTCAACTTCTAAACTATTGACTGTTCCAACAGCAGAGTGCCAACAATGTGATTTGACTCCCTTTCAAAATAATTCCAATGATGGTCTCCTTCAACCCCAAGTGGACAAATGAACAATCTGAATCTCTGAAGGTGATAGGCAGATATGGAATCATAGCATTTTCGATCCCAAAATCTCAAAAAAGCTGAACTCTTGGTCGTGGCTTTCGGACAATCTAAATGGCAATTAGCAAACAGACCACCAGAACGAACATAGATATCCTTTCATGGAACATTGCTGGTCTGGACACGCAAAAACTTTATTATTTCTTAGATCACTCTCCCTCTATTGCCTGCCTCCAAGAAACTTGGTTCCTTGAAAATCTTGATCTAAAAAACGACTTCATATTTAAAATCTTCCCAACGAGTGTAAACCGTGGCCACACTAAGGGCGCCCTCATATGGCCAGGTACTACCTACACCCCCTCCTCCCATAATTGGACCCCGATTAAATGACATGAGAAGGGTTTGGATGTGGGGGTCGTAAACCCCCGGCCGTATTTATTAACAAAATGAAAACATTATTAATATATACAAGATTTACAAATTACGCAGAAAATTATGCATTACACTGATTACAATTGATAAGTACATATGTCGGTTGGCTAACCTTAACATGACTCTAATACAAAGGTTTTCCTATCCGAATCTAACATATCTTTAATAATCATCACAGCATTTTACTTTTCTGCGTATCCTATTTGGCCCTACGGCAAGGTCACTAACTGGTGTCAGATCCTTATCAACTTTTTAACCACGCCCTCCAGCCGGAGTGCGCATGCGCAGAGGGCCCGTTTACCGTGAGGGTACTCCCCCGGTTACCCCCGTACGCTCTGTATATCATCTCCATAAAGGGGCCCTTGCAGTTCTGCGCCGTTTACTGGCGACCTTGTGCACGTGCGGGGTGGCCAACCAGCCTAGGGAAAGCGTGACTCCCTCCCCGCACCCATCCAGCCAACCGGCTGTAAACTGCCCCTGGAGTTCTAGGAGAGACCACTTGTCCCTCCCACTTGGGCGACCCCATTCAAGAATGGCGCCGCCCTCTAAGGACCTTAAATTTACTGCTCACCAATCATGACCTTACCGCCTGACCTAGGAATAGCACTAAAATACGACGATTGAAGACCTGTAAACTGAAAACGTTGGTGGGAAAACACAAATTTGATACATATACCCCCAAATACTTATACCAGCTTGTTGCTTATACACTCCAGTACATTTGCTTTAGGGGATGGTGGGTGGGTAAATTGAAGTTACAGCCTCCTAGCGAGGCTGGTGTGGTGGGCTGGGGAGCAAAGAGACCTACTCCCGCGCTCACCAGCCTTTTAAGGGTTTCTATGCCCGGCCGGTTTCAACCGGCCTGGCGCTATCCTCGCGCGTGACCCGGAAGTGATGCCAATCACTTCCGGGCACGCCCAGACATGGGACCAATCCCTAGCGAGGCTCGCCCGTCGCGTCACCGGCGCGCGCAACAGGCTTGCCTCTGTGGTCTCCGGAGGGGCCGGCACGACCGCCATACTTTTGGCGTGGCCGATGCCGGCCCCGCCGTTCTCTATGGCCAGGTACTACCTACACCCCTCCTCCCATAATTGGACCCCGATTAAATGACATGAGAAGGGTTTGGATGTGGGGGTCGTAAACCCCCGGCCGTATTTATTAACAAAATGAAAACATTATTAATATATACAAGATTTACAAATTACGCAGAAAATTATGCATTACACTGATTACAATTGATAAGTACATATGTCGGTTGGCTAACCTTAACATGACTCTAATACAAAGGTTTTCCTATCCGAATCTAACATATCTTTAATAATCATCACAGCATTTTACTTTTCTGCGTATCCTATTTGGCCCTACGGCAAGGTCACTAACTGGTGTCAGATCCTTATCAACTTTTTAACCACGCCCTCCAGCCGGAGTGCGCATGCGCAGAGGGCCCGTTTACCGTGAGGGTACTCCCCCGGTTACCCCCGTAAGCTCTGTATATCATCTCCATAAAGGGGCCCTTGCAGTTCTGCGCCGTTTACTGGCGACCTTGTGCACGTGCGGGGTGGCCAACCAGCCTAGGGAAAGCGTGACTCCCCTCCCCGCACCCATCCAGCCAACCGGCTGTAAACTGCCCCTGGAGTTCTAGGAGAGACCACTTGTCCCTCCCACTTGGGCGACCCCATTCAAGAATGGCGCCGCCCTCTAAGGACCTTAAATTTACTGCTCACCAATCATGACCTTACTGCCACAGGCCAGCATAGTTGACCGACTATCAGGCCCCCCCCCCTGCGCTCACTAGGAGGTCATACCCTGCCCCCGGAGATCGAACCACGCCAGAACATTTTCTAGGAAAGCCTCATTGCCTACTCTTGACAGATGGACCCCGTCCTTTACAAAGCAAGACTCACCCCTGATACACCCATGGGCGATTGTCTGTAGACGAGGAGCCCTGAAAAGCCTGTCTATTTTGTTATTTATTCTCCTTACAGAATGATTCAGTGCTCTTACCGACTCCCCCCCCCTCCATTGGAATCTTGGAATCATTTGTGACCATACAATGGTACACCCAGGGAATGTCTTTGCTAACCAACTCACTTCTGATATTATTGCTTCCACTAGCCCCCTTCTACCGAGGCTTGCCAGATCATTCCCCCCTAGGTGTAAGATAATAATACTGGGACGGGGACCACCCTTCTTTAATAGCCCCAATGTGAAACCCCTAAACTGGCTCAAGCATAGGCCCCCTTCCCATGAAATGATACCCTAAAACCTGCTCGCTCTACCCTAGTCTTGTAGCTCCCTGTAAGGAAAAATTAGACAAACGCTTCACATACGAGTGACCAATGATCCATGCGACCTGTGATCCCTGCCTTGGTGATGACGTTCTTTGTGTTGCTTGGTGCTGTTAGCGGCGTTCGCAGTTTCCCCTGCGTGACAGGTTTGAGAAACTGTAGATAAAACAGAGAAGACATATGCATCAGGTCCTGGCAATTATCCTGCTCATAACATATGTAACCGCACATAGCGCTTGTAACAACTGGAGGACCACCTCCCAATCCTTTGGACGCTGTTGCTAGGTAAACCCCTAGCTGCTGCTTCCGTGGCCGCCCCTATCCTAAAAGAATGCGTCCCAAAACAGCTTGGGTTAAGCCCCGCCCTCTGTATTGCCATATCCAGGACCCTTTTAAACTGAAACCGTGTAAGTGGAACACCATCAGCATGCACCAGGAGGGGCCCCCTTTGTTAATAGGTCTAGATTGTAGGAAAGCCTCCACCTGTGACAGGGGGCAACACGGATTGCCCTGTGCCCGATGGAGTACTACCCTATCCCCTCATGCCTCTTGGTCCGTCTTGGACTTCCTGATTGATATTGTTAGAATGTCCCCCCGCACCTTCACGTCATCAAACTGCAATCCGCCTAGCACATCTGTTTTGTTTTGGGCCACCAATTCCCCAATTCTAAAAGCACCATAAAAGGCCAATGAGAAGGCGGCGGTGAACAACAGAACTTCCTCTGCTGTGGTGCAAATCAAGGGGAGGGTCCTCAGTAAAGACGTTAGCAGTTCCACCCCGATTGGCCGCCTTGTATCTGGGGTAGCCCCTTGGAGGCGCTGCCAACCCTTCAGTGCTTTCCTGACTATAAAGCTGTTGGTAGGATTGCCTTTGTCCCTAGTTTGGGCAAAAAAGGAAATTGCCGCCACATGCCGTTTCGCCGCTGCCGCTGAGCGCCCCTCCCCCTTCAAAAAACCTAGGTAATGAAGGAGTGCCCCTGCATTGTACCAGTTTTCAGCCCACTCATCTCCTAAAAGGAACAATATGCCCCAAACGCCCCTTCATATGCTTTCCTGGTCCTGGGTGCTAGGCTAGCTGCCACGAGGTCCGGTAGTTGGGGGCACCAATTTGCCAAAGTAGTTCTGGGAAAGGGGTGGCATACTCCGCCGCCGCCGGGAGGTGAGCCCTGAACACCTGCATTTTAAAGCGAGAAAGTGCATCAGCCGCATGATTTAATACCCCTGGCACATGTTTAGCCTTAAATTGCATATTTAGTTTCATGCATAACAATACAATCTCCTTCAGCAGCCGGAGAATCATCCGACACCGTGCCGCTTGCTGGTTGATGCATTCGACCACTGTCATGTTATCTGACCAGAACACCACTGATTGATTACGCAGTTGTTCTGGCCACACTGTTAATGCCACCCAGATGGGGAACAATTCTAGAAAACCTATGTTTCCCGTCAAACCTGTCTCTACCCACCATGCTGGCCACCGTTGCGCCACCCACTCGGTACCGAGTATGGCGCCAAATCCCTCACTCCCCGCGGCGTCAGTCATTAAACCTAACTCCGCGGAAGTAGTGGGCGGACCGGGCCACACTACCCTGCCATTGAAGTCCTGCAGGAATGCCAACCAAATGCGCATGTCCTGCCTGACCTCGGCTGACAGCCTGGTGTGGTGGTGTCTTTCTTGGAGCCCTGCCATTGCTTGTGAGATGGATCGGGAAAATGGCCTTGCCATAGGAATGATCCTTAGTGCAAAATTCAACTGCCCTACTGTCTGTTGTAACTGGTGCAATGTTACCTTCTCCCTAACCAAGCACTGCTGCAGTGTGGACCTGAACTTGATGACCTTGTCCGCGGGCAACCTGAAACACCCCTGTATGGAATCTAACTCAATCCCCAGGAACTCTATTGTTGTATTAGGTCCCACTGTCTTTCCTGGGGCCAAGGGGACCCCAAAAGCACGCATGAGTGCGCAAAATTCCTGCAGCGCCCACGCACACTCCCACGATCCCGGTGACCCCAAGATAAGAAAATCATCCAGGTAATGCATTACCCACTGGTGCCCTGTCACCTGCCTGAAAACCCACTCCAGAAATGAACTGAATTTTTCAAAATATGCGCAGGAGACAGAGCAACCCATGGGCATACACATGTCCATGTAGAATTTCCCTGAAAATTGAAAACCAAGTAGATGAAAATCAGACGGGTGGACTGGTAATAGACGAAAAGCGGACTCTATGTCTGATTTCGCCAAAAGGGCTCCAGGGCCCAAGCCCCTGAGCATCTCCACCGCTTGATCAAAAGAAGCATATCTCACGCTGCAAAACTCCTCATCAATTGCTTCATTCAATGAACTTCCCCTGGGTGCTGATAGGTTGTGTATGAGTCTGAATTCCCCACTTTCCTTCTTGGGGACCACGCCCAAAGGAGAGCAGACAAAATTCTCTACCGGGATAGAATCGTATGGGCCAGCTACCCTGCCCAGTCGCAGCTCTTTTCAATTTTCATTGCTGCCAAGCTAGGTTTGGCTCGCACTGAGAGTTGATTTTTGCATTCCGATGCCCCCACATAGTCAGGTGCCGGTATCCTAAAACCGTACCTGAAACCATCTAGCAGCATTTTTGCGGTGATGTGACAAGGATATTTGTTTAGCCATGGTGTCAATGCCGTTACATCAATAGGTGACCGTGCCTTTAGTTGTCCATGAGCCTCATTCATGTTTCTTCCCTCCCTTGTCCTTGGGTTTCTTGAAGCACTTGGACTCGGGGTGAGACGGGTTCGCGCAGATGGAACACGCATGCTTAAACCTGCACGTGCCTTGCGGTCTAGTGCAAGTACGTCTATTGAAATCCCAGCATGTCCCTTTGCGCCTCCCCCGGTGTTTGTATTGCTGGGGGGACCTGTGTTTGGCTGTGACCGAAAGGACTGAAAGGCCTGAAATGACTGGTTCCTGGACCTGTCCTGGAACCCACCGCCCATTTGGTCCAACCATGCAATTGTGTCTAGACGGTCCCATGATAGGGATGTGTCAGACGCTTTAGTTCTCCTGAAGCTCTTATCATATTCTTTCCATCCTTCACCCCCGTATTTATCATGCGCAAGAACAATCCTGTTTTGGTAACATGCCATCTCAGCCTGTATATTAGGGAAATGCTCAGCCATGACTGCCATTGACTCTAATCCAATTCAACAAGTTTTCTTCGACCCTGTACTTCATGAGTTCATTTGCCCATTCCCTCGGGAGCATCCAGTCTTTGTTCTTCCTGGCCTCTTCCCTCTCTTTTTCGCAAATAAGCAAAGAGAACATGTTTAAGTAAGACCCCGCCCAAATCCTGTCCTTTACGTCCTGTGTTACATGCCTCCCCAAATCTCCCGCTCCGTGCGGGACTCACCCACATTCAACATTGGCAGTGTCATCAGCTTACCTCCTCCAGCGGACCCGGCTGACCCTGACGGTTTCTCTTTCGTCATGCTGCTCCCCGGTACTTCCCCGCTGTGTTCAAGTGGCTTTGCCACCCCGGCTGGAATGAGAGGGGACAACGCACCCTGACCCTCGCCTGTTTTGTCTACTGGTGTCCCATGAAACTGGGCCACTATTCGCCTTGCCCCTACCAGCGTATCCATGCCCTTATCCCCCACCGTTGATGGCAGGATCCCCACTTGTCCCAACCACGGAAGTATTGCCGCTAAATGTGACACTACATCCTGCGGAGTGCCTTCCCCACCCGTACCGGGCAACACTGGCAATTGCGGGCTATCCCCTGATGTTCCAGGCCCTCCACCGGGCTGGGGGACTGGGACCGGAGGAATGGGGGGCTGGGGAGCTGGCACCGGGACAGGCGCTGGGACTTGCGCTGGGGCAACTGGCGGAACAGGTACCTGTTCCGTGGGTGGTACCTCCTCTGTAGGCAAAACAGGGGCCGGTGACAAAGGTAACCTTGGTTCCCTCCGCCCCCCCTTGTTAGTCCTAACCCTTTTGGGGAGGGGAGGAAAAGCCGACCTCGGGGGCACCATGCTGCGCCTGGCTCTTTCTTCTCCCTCCTCCGCCCCCCCTTGTGCGTCTACCTGTTCGGTGAGATTCGCAAGGCCCTGCCCCAACTCCTCTACCTTCTTAAGCATTGCTTCCATAAAGCTCTCCATGCGGGAGGGCTTGCCCCCCCTCTTCGCCTTCCCGGCCATATAAAACAGTCAAGTATATGACCCCTTTATCAATCCCCGTGCTCGTGCTGACCGCGGCTGGAAGTTAATGCCCGAAGCCCACTGCTGCGGTGCTGCTTACTCACAAGGCAGAATCAAACTCTGTATCCATATACCACAAGGCCCAATGAAAACCCTCAATACTAGGCCTCCTTGTTATAAATTCTTCCCAACACCTAGGGATGTGTAATTAAACAAGCGCTTGTATTGGCAACACCCTCCTGTAACCACCCGCTTTTACATTAGGCAGGTGAAACCGACTAGCACACCAGCTGCACCCCCCCCTAAGCCCTTGTACGCGCTTACAAAACCCCACAATACTGTGCAATGAGGCAGCATACAGCCCTGGGCACCTGCCCGCGTTAAACACAGACCCCCGACAAAACCCCAGCTGTCGATGACTTCCTAAACATGCACACAGTCCCTGCTTTACAAACCGGAAGGGTGCGCGCCCTCGCTGGTCGAGCGCCACCACAACCGGGTACCTGCCGTCCTCTGTCGCCGGTATCACCCCCGTTCCGGGCACCCGATTCGTTATTCTGCCCCACCGCGGCGCTCGGCGCCCTCGCACGCCTCTGTCGCTGCCGCTCGGAGCAGGTCAAAATCCGCCGTCGGTCCGCGGTGTATGCCGCCTCCCGCACCCCTTCGCCGAGTCGATTCTCCTGTGTCGGTCCGCGATGTATGTCGCCTCCCGCACCACCTCGCCGAGTCGATCCTGTAGAGGGGAAAAAAGTAAATTGAAGTTACAGCCTCCTAGCGAGGCTGGTGTGGTGGGCTGGGGAGCGGGGAGCAAAGAGACCTTCTCCCGCGCTCACCAGCCTTTTAAGGGTTTCTATGCCCGGCCGGTTTCAACCGGCCTGGCGCTATCCTCGCGCGTGACCCGGAAGTGATGCCAATCACTTCCGGGGCACGCCCCCAGATATGGGACCAATCCCTAGCGAGGCTCGCCCGTCGCGTCACCGGCGCGCGCGACAGGCTTGCCTCTGTGGTCTCCGGAGGGGGCCGGCACGACCGCCATACTTTTGGCGTGGCCGATGCCGGCCCCGCCGTTCTCTGATCTTGTTAACAGAAGATATAAAGTGGGTCTTCGAAATAATCCATCAGTGTAGTAAAAATGTTCAATGCATCAAGTTAAATGCTCAAAAAGTTTACCCTCAAGCTGTTGATTCAGTATTTCTCTTTAATATGTATGTTCCACTCGGACCTGAATACAACTCCATGCTAGTAAACTTTTTCGGCTAGATCGAATCAACTCTCGAAAACGACGGAAATTCTCAAGCCTTCTTAATGGGAAATTTTAATGCGAAAATCTCAAATCTCTCTATAAAATTATTTAGAAATAAAGACGTCGACATTTTTGGTCAATTCCTGTTCCTGTTTTTCCCAAGTTGATAAAAGCAGATAAATGGGGGAAAATGCTACTAGAACTATCTAACGGTATCAAAGGTGCAATCTTGAATGGTAGATTGGATGGTGATGTACCAGCAAGTTATACAAGAAAAGGGCTCTCCGGCTGTTCCATATAGAACTACATAATTTGTAGTCTTGACCACTTTCAAAATTGTAACCATCTTAGCGCACACTTCTCTAAAAGGACCGAGCATGCGGTAATTCATCTAAATCTCGATCTGAATCTTCAGTCTATTTCTCCATGGAATTTATCACACATGAATGGAGCCACAACAGTAGCTCAAAAACAGGGCTGTATTATCTGGAATTAATTCAGCATCAAAAAAATAAATGAAGCAATAACTACAAAACAGTTGAATATAATGCACTACAATTTCAGTCCAATTTTGCAGTTTGAGCAAACCCTCTTAGGTATAACACGTATACTACAGAAGCAGGAGTCTCTAAAAACATCCATGGCAAGAAAAAGGTGATCTCTCTGGAGGGGGACATCTCTAAAAGAAGAAACAAGCTTATCAGGTGCCAATTCATCGATTTCACTGTGTCCAGGGAACAAGAAATAGTTTCCCTACAAAAAACCTTGGTAAGAATCAAGAAAAAAATTAGCAGGGAAAGAATGGACAAAAATTGGATCGATCTACACCTGGCTGCTCAACCGAAAAACAGTAAACAATTTTGACAACTAATTACAAAAGGAATTGGGAGCACAAAATCCCTAAAGGCCATTCCGGTCTCACAAAAAGATTGGGAAAGTGAAATAAAGATGAAAAAACATAGCTTTTCTAGGTAACTTTATTAAGCATGGGTTTACACAACGAAATCCATAACCCACAGCATAAGAAACGGTTGGCTCTGACAGTTAACTCTGGGAGTGCACCATAGAACCTTGTGAAGGTTCTATGGAATGTACAACTACAGCAAATAAGAGGGGAGGAAGGAAGAGACCAAAAGAAGTAATAAAGGAGTAGAGAAGTAAATTACAACACATCTCCTTTCCCTGAGAGCTACAGAAAGGGGAAAAGAAAAGAAAACCAAAAGGTTGAAAGTGGCAGCATTATTATTGATACATGTTATAATCTTTGTGCCACTGAGGTTTATAGTGAATCTTCCTCAAAGAATTTCTTCCAAATTGATTAACATCTTTTTCAATTTAATTTGCTTTTTGTTCAGACGGGGTATCGAGATTGCCACCAGTGTTATCCTTGACAATTCTATCAGTGCTCCACGTTTGTCCATCATCCAGTAGAACTGCATTTTTGAAAACTTTACATATCACCTTCCTGTTTGAGTACTTTGAACTACCTGAGTATACAGATCTAGGTAATTTTACTCTTGCAACATCTCCTTCCTTCCATTTTTTCTCCATTCTTTGAATCTTACCATTGTACTTGTCAACATACTTCCTTTGATATTCATGAGCTCTTTCCATAATTTTCCCACGATCAACCTCCTCCACATTGTTCCCAACCAACCACAAGGGACTTAGTTTAGTGCCTGGTTCCCTCCCTTTAAGGGACTTGAACGGTGATACACCAGTGATGGAGTGAGGGGTAACAAGGTAAGACCAGATCATTTCATCTAATGCTTCCTTTACATTGGTTCCTCTGCTTACATTTAGTTGAATACAATCCTTAATCAATCGGTTGACACGTTCAACCAAACCATTTGCCCTAGGGCAATATAATGCAGTTTGCAAATGTGTAACAGAAAATTTTTGTAAAAATTCTTTCATTAGGGATGAGGTGAATTGGACACCATTGTCCGTAATCAGGATCTGAGGCACCCCTTCACTGCGAAATACTTCTTGTAAAAATGTTATGACTGTGCTTGTAGTGACATTATCCACTATTTTAATGACTCCCCATTTGGAATGATAGTCTACTAAAGTGAGTATGAATCTTCCTCCTAGTCCTTTTACATTAACCGGGCCAATAATGTCCATGGCCAACTTATTCCATGGAACTGGTGGGACATCTACAGCAGAGATATTTCCCTTGCTAACTTGTTTGCTTTTGTCACTGAGTGCGCAATTAACACATTGCCTTATGTTTCTCTCAATCATGGTGTCCATGGCCGGCCACCAATAGTGAAGACGGGTTTTATTCTTCGTTAAACTGCATCCCAAATGGCCTTCATGTGCCAATCTTACAATTTTTTCTCTTATATTTCCTGGGGGTACCAACTTGTTTCCTCTGTATATGTTTAAATCACGAATGTACAATTCATTTCTTACTTCCCAGAATTCTTTCTCATCACTCTTCAAATCTGAGCACCTGTCAGGCCACCCATTCAATATGAGTTCCTTCACTCTCAGTAAAACACGATCATTTTTCATGCTCTCATCCCATTCTTCTCTATTTATTCCTTCAGTGACAGATGCCACTACGAACTCTTCTACAGCATTGCTCTCTAACTCTTTATTTTCTAAAGGTAGTCTGGACAAGCAATCAGCTGCCTGATTTTGTTCTCCAGGTATGTACACAATTTTAAAGTTGAATCCTTCCAGTCCTAGGAACCATCTTGATATTCTTGGTGTAGTTCTTTCTATGTTCTTTACTGAAAATGCACTTACTAAGGGCTTGTGATCTGTCCTTATGGTGAAAGGAATTCCCCAAATAAACACGCGGAAATGTTTCACTGCCCAGAAGCACGCTAGTGCTTCCCTTTCTACAACTGAGTATCTTGATTCTGCTTCTGTCAAAGCACGTGAGGCGAATGCTACAATTCTTTCTTTTCCATAAACTACTTGGTTAAGGGTGGCCCCAATACCTTTAGTACTAGCATCAGTGGTGATTATGGTACGCTTCTCAGTGTCAAACTGTCCTAAAAAAGGTGCATTCACAATATTGTTCTTCAATTTATCAAAAGCTTTAGCACATTCCTCATTCCAATCAAATTTTGCACCCTTTTCTAACAGGCTCCTTAAGGGATAGCTAATGTCAGCAAAATGTTTTATAAACTTTGAATAATATTCTGACAAACCGAGGAAGGACTTAACTTCCTCTTTAGAATTGGGTATAGGAGCAAATTTAATGGCATCAACTAGATCGACCTTAGGTTTGATCCCTTCTCTGGAAACAACATGCCCTAGGTAAGTTACTGAACGAACTCCAATTTGGCATTTTTCTCTTTTCAATGTCAATCCTGCATCCCTTAACCTAGTAAGAACTATGCGGAAAGTTTTGTTGTGCTCACTCTCATCTTTTCCATAGACTAACAAATCATCCTGGAAGCACAAAACATGGTTAATACCTTCCAAAATGTTTTGCATAGCTCTCTGGAAAACCGCGGCAGCGGAGGCAAGGCCGAAAGGCATCCTGCAAAATCTAAAAGCCCCAAAAGGTGTGATGAAAGATGTTAATGCTTTACGCGTAGGATGGAGTCTCACCTGATGGTAAGCTGAAGATAAATCAATTACTGAGAAAAATTCAGCTTGACTAACTTGACTCAGCATTTCATTAATATTAGGCAACGGATGCCTGTCAATCCAAATATTATTGTTTAATTCTCTTAAGTCAATGCATAGCCTAATATTCTTAGTATTGGGTTTGGAAGTAATAACTATGGGTGCAACCCACTCAGCACATTCTACTGGTTCAATAACTCCCTGATTTAACAACTTATCCAGTTCTTGCCTGAGGGGTTCTTTCATCATTAGTGGTATATTCCTGCATTTATGTACCACTGGTTTGGCACCATCCTTCAACTTGATTTGGTGTTGGAATTCTTTTAAACAACCAAGTTTATCAGTAAAGACTTCTGGGAATTCATCAATCAACTCCAAACCACAAGCAGATCTTTCGACAAGCATAACAGATACCTCAGCTGTAGGATCAAGTTTCATTCCTAAATTTTTTTGATGCACCCATCCTAAAAGATTTGAACCATTCTTTGCTATGTACACCTTACCTACTGTACTCCTATCTTTAAAGGTTATCTTCATAATGGCAACCCCTTCCAAAGGTATAGGGTCTTTATTATACCCAACAGGGATCACATCCGGTTCTTCTAGAGATAACTCATCATTACCAAAATTAGCATAATATGTTTCGCTATTGATGAACGTAAAGGGTGAGCGTGAGTCAGCGTAAACTTCTAGTTTATGCATATCCAAACCAATTTCATATTTTGGTAGATCAATCTTGTGTACTCTACAATTTTCTTCAACATCTACTTGTAAAACATATGTATTTCTGCACTCTTGTCTAGCCTCAATGGCGTTAACTGTTTTACCAGACATATCCTTAAAAGCACGTGCAAAATGGCCCTTCCGGTTGCAATTCCTGCACGTTGCTAACCTTGCTAAGCAATTTACATTATTGGCTAAATGCCCTGTACTTCCGCATCTAAAACATTTAAGTCTGTTTTCAGAACTTGCTCTTTCCTTGGTATACTCTTTTGACATTTCATTTTTCCTTACACTCTTAATTGCACAAACATTTTTGAATTCCCCGCAAATTTCATTTACACTTCCTTCAACACTTACATTCATTTCTTTAATACATACTGCTGTGTGTTCTACACTTTTCGCGATCTCAATAGCATTCTTTAAGTCAGGATTCCCCACTAATAATTTTTCTTGAATCTTCTTATTATTTGTGAAACGCACTAACTGATCACGAATTAATGAATCCGTTAACTCTCTATATTCACATGTATTAGCCAAACCTCTCAATATAGCAATGTAATTTCCAACTTTCTCATCTTTTCCTTGTGCTGTACTAAAAAACTTATGCCTCTCTAAAACAACATTTATTTTGTCTTCAAATTGTACTTCTAACTTTTTCATACTGTAGTCATAAACATCTCTTTCTACATTTCCTGTATCATCCTCTTCTAAATCAGGGAGGCTATCAAATACTTTTCTACCCACTGCTCCTAGGTTATGTAAAAGTATATGTTGCCTCCTTATGGCTGAGAATCCCCTTGTACCTATGGCAATAAGATAGGTTTCAAAAATGTTTCTCCATTCTTTCCAAGGTACAGTAGGTTCCCCGGCCTCTGATAAGAAGGGTGGGGGTTGATTCATACTTGCCGCTGCCATCTTATTTTTTTTATTTCTTTTTTTAAATTACACTTAGACTAATATTTTACAGGTGAATTGATAGAACCCTGTAGGGAAATAAAAGGTTATTATCCTATTATAATTCACCAACTTCCTTTTCTTTAACTGTTTAAATGTTATTAAAATTTTCCCATAAGAAAACACGGTCTCTAATAACACTATCCTCCAATAGTCACTGATTACAAGATGTAGTATGATGGAAATGCTGCATATATCTATTTATGGGAATCCATATTTACTTGTGAACTGCAAGACTCCAATTTTACTCTGGGCGAAATAAGCTTTTAATATACTTGTGTTCGTAAGTCTGAACTGAACTGGCTGGATTCACGCTGCTGTAAATTCGAATTTTACTCCATCCTCTGGTTAGGCAAATAATTCTGGAGGACGTTTGTCCTCGACTGAACTTGTAATAAACCTCAGTTTGATGGTAAAACAATTTCTCAGAAAATGTTTTAGTCACTTAACTTTGTTACAAATTATTCCTCACTCACCGCGCAGATATTTACTTCCTAAGTCCTCCTGAAAAGCCGAAGACCTGGAGTGCTATATATTTGCTGTCAGTAAAACCGGCAAGGTTCCAATTGATCAATTACTTCCTGTCATAAATGTTGAATCGTTGCGGCTCCCAACTGGAATAGCCGATGGGCCGTTATCTACGTGTTTCCTCACAGATTGTAAAATGAGGACGCGTTTATTCGCGCATAAGCAACTATGGTAAAATCGTTGCGGCTCCCAACCGGAATAGCCGGTGGGCCGTTAGTGACGCATTTCCTCACATAAATTGTAAGATTGAGGAAGCGTCTCTTCACGCATGAGCAACCATAGCCCCGCCTTGAGCTATCGCAGTGTGCAGAACGGAGTCCACCTTCCCTCCGTCAGCAGTCACACGAATACATTCGTCAACTCAGGACTCTTTTTGTTCTTTTTAGCAGTACACGCTGACTTTGAAGGTATTTTCCTTAATTGTACTCACGTTCCGCTTTCCTATCATACGATATAACTGTACTCGTTTACTTATTCTTCTTTTGAAAAGATGAGAAAGCTTTCCTTCACGTAGTCTTCTCACTGCTCTGCTGGGTAACACTTGGAGGGGATGTCGTGACGCTGTCCTCCACACAACTCCTCGTCGCCAGTGAAATAAAGATAAAAAACGTAGCTTTTCTAGGTAACTTTATTAAGCATGGGTTTACACAAAGACATCCATAACCCACAGCATAAGAAACGGTTGGCTCTGACAGTTAACTCTGGGAGTGCACCATAGAACCTTGTGAAGGTTCTATGGAATGTACAACTACAGCAAATAAGAGGGGAGGAAGGAAGAGACCAAAAGAAGTAATAAAAGAGTAGAGAAGTAAATTACAACAGAAAGTTATATGCTCAAGCTTTATAAAGCAAATCCTGATCCACACAATAGTGACGCCTGTATTCTGCAGTCTTCGTTTGAATCAAACTATTAGATAGGTCCACCCTCAGAAAAGCAAATAGAATCATATATAAGGAAGGCAAGGCCCTCTGCAGCTCTGGGTCCGGATATGATTCCTGTAAAAGTACTCCAAAGTAATCCCGCAAGATGGAGCAAGTTCTTAGCACCTCTCTCCTCGCATTGTTATGATTCTAGACAAAACCGAAACTCATGGTCAGGAAGTATTGTCATCCCTCTTCTAAAAAAAGGTTCTCGCCTAAATCCCGGCAACTACCGTCAAAATGCACTTTTAGATGCTACAGGGAAAATCTTTGCGGCAAGCATCCTCGATCATCTAAAAGACTGGGCCACCACTAAGAATGTCATTCCAATAATATAAGCGGGATTCCGGTTGAACCCTTCTGTGACTGACAACATTGATATCTTGCAGACAATTATCGACAAGTATGTGACAAGAAAATCACAGGTGGTCTACAGTCTATTTGTCGACTTTTCAACAGCATTCAACAGGGTCGATAGACCTACCCTGTGGAGGAAATAATGAAAATGGGGATACCAGTCATTGTTCTGAGGTTAATGATTGCCCTCCATTCTTTTACATGGAGTAAAGTCCAGATGGGGGGATAAAAGGGTCAGACCGACAAGATACTCACCTCAAATTGTTTAAGGCAGGGCTGCCTTTATCCCCCTTCTTATTTTCACTTTACTTAAGTAATCTGTCAGACAGCTTCTTAAGTATAAAGAACTTTCCCCCCAAAATAGCTTCCGCTAACATCCATATGCTAATGTATGCGACTATGTGGTTCTATTTGATCTCACGCCGTTCGGCTTACAGCATAGCATCTATGCTCTTTGTAGATTCACTAAAGTGAATTTTCTAAAGGTAAATATCTCCAAAACTAAAGTGATTCCCTTTAGGGGGAGGAAAAAGTCCATCCACGGCAGGCGTTGTAACAGTTCTGTGCACAAAAAAACACTTTGCAGCAGAATCCTGAGAGTACGTTCTCATTCCTCGTACGATGTGCGAGACCGAGAGAAGATATTTACTGGCTTGACCCTGCCGGGAGATATGCGCCACCCAGATCTCGAGCGCTGAAGCCATTCTAAGGGATCAAAATGGAGCATATATATATATATATATATATATATGTATTATCTACTGGCGGTCGCCAGTAGATAGTTATAGTTAGGACCTATTTTCCTTAGGAAATCCGCGACATTCTATTTGAAATAACTCTCTTGCCGGTTGACGAATCTTCGCGAAATTTTCAAACTTTATGGCCCGCTCCGGTCCGCTCCTACCCTGAAAGTCTCGGGGTGATTCATCAAGCGGGGGCCGAGAAAAAGGGGGTCCCAAAACGTGTTTTCCCCATTCATTTTCCCATAGGAAACTTTAGACACGGCTACAGCCTGAACTGCTGAACGGAATTACACCAAATTTGGCAAAGAGGTAGTTCTTGGTTCAGAAAGAACCCTTTTGTTAAATGGTGTAAATCCGTTCAGTAGTTGCGGAGAAATTAAAAAAATAAGAGTCAAAAATCAATTTCCCATAGGAAACTTTATGCAAGGCTACAGCCCGAACTGCTGAACGGAATTACACCAAATTTGGCAAAGAGGTAGTTCTTGGTTCAGAAAGAACCCTTTTTGTTAAATGGTGTAAAACCGTTCAGTAGTTGCTGAGAAAATCAAAAGTAAAAACACATATATATCTGGGCGGAGCCTAACCACACATGTCATCGTGAGATCTGATTGGCTGTAGGCACTTCATCCTGGAATTGCTGGCAGCCATCTTGAGACCAATATACATGATAGTACCCAATTGAAATGCCTTGTAGTGAATCAAAGATTTTGAGGGTTACCAAAAGGAGAACTATTAAGGGTGATAACAGACTTTAGTTACATTAGAATTCATTTGTTGATGGTACCATACTAATTTCAGGAATTGTGGTGTGTTCTAAGGTGATTTTACCCTGTGAAAAACCTTCTGCTGGGATATCATGAATCATGTTTGAGAGAAAACTATTTTCACATGCTTATCCCATACAGTTTTGGAAGGTGCTCCAGAAGCTAAAATGAGAGCATATTTTCTGTAAATTCACATTATCTTTCTCAGTCATGTGAGAATGAAGTCTGACATTCTCAGTAAAACATGTACATCCAACAAGGGCAGAGACTGTCAGTTGATTCCTTTGTGTTCTACTGCAGCTTCCCAGAGTGTTCTAAAGAACAACTAGAGTGCTAACAGCCTTACTTATGACAAAAGTATGGCACACCTGAAGCCATCTTGATTGGAATAAACTGGTAACACTTAAAACATTTAATTTAAAAAGGAACAAAATGATGGGGTTCATTTTGTCATAGAAATTATGGTTAGTGCTATAGAAAGAAAAATTAGGACATGTTTCAAGTGAGATCTCAAATATCTTCCTGTTATATTTCAACAGGAGCAGCCTGTCAGTTGATGCCTTTGTGTTCTACTGCAGCTTCCCAGAGTGTTCTAAAGAACAACTAGAGTGCTAACAGCCTTACTTATGACAAAAGTATGGCACACCTGAAGCCATCTTGATTGGAATAAACTGGTAACACTTAAAACATTTAATTTAAAAAGGAACAAAATGATGGGGTTAATTTTGTCATAAAAATTATGGGTAGTGATGTAGAAAGAAAAATTAGGACATGTTTCAAGTGTGATCTCAAATATCTTCCTGTTATATTTCAACAGGAGCAGCCTGCCAGTTGATGCCTTTGTGTTCTACTGCAGCTTCCCAGAGTGTTCTAAAGAACAACTAGAGCGCTAACAGCCTTACTTATGACAAAAGTATGGCACACCGGAAGCCATCTTGATTGTAATAAACCGTTAATACTTAAAACATTTAATTTAAAAAGGAACAAAATGAGGGGGTTCTTTTTTAAATAGAAATTATGGTTAGTGCTGCAGAAAGAAAAATGAGGGCATGTTTTAAGTGAGATCTCAAATCCTCTTCTATTTCATTAGAAAATTCTGACATGCAGACTGAAACAATCACTTTCAATACCAGCAGCAGACTTCCAGTTAACTCCCTGGTGAGCAGTAGCTTTAGTACAGTGATCTAATGAGCAACTAGAGTGCTAACATTCTGAATTTATGGCAAATGTGAGACACATCTGAATGCCTTCTTGATGGAATCAAAGTAAAAACTGAAAGCATTTCCTACTGAGGAGACTGCAGTAAATGAGGAAATTAGGAAACTTCATAACAAAGAAGTCTTCCAAGATGGCCACCAGAGAAAAAAGAGCCCAAATGTAGCACAAATATTACCCAGATGTAGCCCACATATAGCCCAATGACAAAAGTGTGCAAAACACTTTTTATTTTTAGTTTTTTTGTAGTTTTATGTAGTGCAGACTGGTCAGGTATTGGAGCGTTGCATCTTAAAACATGACCCCCTACACTACAAAAACACTACTGCACTACTCTAAACCCTAAAACACTACCCCAGCACGACTCCCTATACTACACAAGCACCACTGCACTATCCTAAACCCTAAAACACTACCCCCAGCATGACTCCCTACACTACACAAACACCACTGCACTACCATAAACCCTAAAACACTACCTCCAGCACGATCCCCTACACTACCCAAACACCACTGCACTAACCTAAATCCTAAAACAATACCCCCAGCACGACCCCCTACACTACCCAAACACCACTGCACTACCCTAAAACATGACCCCGTACACTACACAAACACCACTGCACTACCCTAAACCCTAAAACACTACCCCCAGCACGACCCCCTACACTGCCTGAACACCACTGCACTGCCCTAAACCTTGAAACACCAGCCCCTGCACGACCCCCTACACTGTTCGAACACCACTGCACTGCCCTAAACCCTGAAACACCACCCCCAGCACGACCCCCTACACTGCCCGAACACCACTGCACTGCCCTAAACCCTGAAACACCACCCCTTCACGACCCCCTACACTGCCCGAACACCACTGCACTGCCCTAAACCCTGAAACACCACCCCCAGCACGGCCCCCTACACTGCCCAAACACCACTGCACTGCCCTAAACCCTGAAACACTATCCCCAGCAAGACCCCTACACTGCCCAAACACCACTCCACTGCCCTAAACCCTGAAACATCACCCCCAGCAAGACCCCCTACACTGCCCGAACACCACTGCCCTAAACCCTGAAACACCACCCCCAGCACGACCCCCTACACTGCCCGAACACCACTGCACTGCCCTAAACCCTGAAACACCACCCCCAGCACGACCCCCTACACTGCACGAACACCACTGCTCTGCCCAAAACCCTGAAACACCAGCCCCAGCACGACCCCCTACACTGCCCGAACACCACTGCACTGCCCTAAACCCTGAAACACCAGCCCCAGCACGACCCCCTACACTGCCCGAACACCACTGCACTACCCTAAACCCAGAAACACCACCCCCAGCACGACCCCCTACACTGCCTGAGCACCACTGCACTGCCCTAAACCCTGAAACACCAGCCCCAGCATGACCCCCTACACTGCACGAACACCACTGCACTGCCCTAAACCCTGAAACACCAGCCCCAGCACGACCACCTACACTGCACGAACACCACTGCACTGCCCTAAACCCTGAAACACCAGCCCCAGCATGACCCCCTACACTGCCCGAACACCACTGCACTGCCCTAAACCGTGAAACACTAGCCCCAGCACGACCCCCTACACTGCCAGAACACCATTGCACTGCCCTAAACCCTGAAACACCAGCCCCAGCACAACCCCCTACTCTGCCCGAACACTACTGCACTGCCCTAAACCCTGAAACACCACCCTGTGCACGACCCCCTACACTGCCCAAACACCACTGCACTGCCCTAAACCCTGAAACATCACCCCCAGCACGACACCCTACACTGCCCGAACACCACTGCACTGCCCTAAACCCTGAAACACCATTCCCCCTGCACGACCCCCTACACTGCCCGAACACTACTGCACTGCCCTAAACCCTGAAACACCATCCCCAGCACGACCCCCTACACTGCACGAACAGCCCTGCACTGCCCTAAACCCTGAAACACTACCCCCAGCAAGACCCCCTACACTGCCCGAACACCACTGCACTGCCCTAAACCCTGAAACATCACCCCCAGCAAGACCCCCTACACTGCCCGAACACCACTGCCCTAAACCCTGAAACACCACTCCCAGCAAGACCCCCTACACTGCCCGAACACCACTGCACTACCCTAAACCCTACAACACTACCCCCAGCACGACCCCCTACACTACACAAGCACCACTGCACTGCCCTAAACATTGAAACACCAGCCCCTGCACGACCCCCTACACTGTTCGAACACCACTGCACTGCCCTAAACCCTGAAACACCACCCCCAGCACGACCCCCTACACTGCCGAACACCACTGCACTGCCCTAAACCCTGAAACACCACCCCTTCATGACCCCCTACACTGCCCGAACACCACTGCACTGCCCTAAACCCTGAAACACCACCCCCAGCACGGCCCCCTACACTGCCCAAACACCACTGCACTGCCCTAAACCCTGAAACACTATCCCCAGCAAGACCCCCTACACTGCCCAAACACCACTCCACTGCCCTAAACCCTGAAACATCACCCCCAGCAAGACCCCCTACACTGCCCGAACACCACTGCCCTAAACCCTGAAACACCACCCCCAGCACGACCCCCTACACTGCCCGAACACCACTGCACTGCCCTAAACCCTGAAACACCACCCCCAGCACGACCCCCTACACTGCCCGAACACCACTGCTCTGCCCAAAACCCTGAAACACAAGCCCCAGCATGACCCCCTACACTGCCCGAACACCACTGCACTGCCCTAAACCCTGAAACACCAGCCCCAGCACGACCCCCTACACTGCCCGAACACCACTGCACTACCCTAAACCCATAAACACCACCCCCAGCACGACCCCCTACACTGCCTGAGCACCACTGCACTGCCCTAAACCCTGAAACACCAGCCCCAGCATGACCCCCTACACTGCCCGAACACCACTGCACTGCCCTAAACCCTGAAACACCAGCCCCAGCACGACCACCTACACTGCACGAACACCACTGCACTGCCCTAAACCCTGAAACACCAGCCCCAGCATGACCCCCTACACTGCCCGAACACCACTGCACTGCCCTAAACCGTGAAACACTAGCCCCAGCACGACCCCCTACACTGCCAGAACACCATTGCACTGCCCTAAACCCTGAAACACCAGCCCCAGCACAACCCCCTACACTGCCCGAACACCACTGCACTGCCCTAAACCCTGAAACACCACCCCGTGCACGACCCCCTACACTGCCCGAACACCACTGCACTGCCCTAAACCCTGAAACACCACCCCCAGCACGACACCCTACACTGCCCGAACACCACTGCACTGCCCTAAACCCTGAAACATCACCCCCAGCAAGACCCCCTACACTGCCCGAACACCACTGCCCTAAACCCTGAAACACCACCCCCAGCAAGACCCCCTACACTGCCCGAACACCACTGCACTGCCCTAAACCCTGAAACACCAGCCCCAGCACGACCCCCTACATTGCCCGAACACCACTGCACTGCCCTAAACCCTGAAACACCACTTCCTGCATGACCCACTACACTGCCCGAACACCACTGCACTGCCCTAAACCCTGAAACACCATTCCCCCTGCACGACCCCCTACTCTGCCCGAACACTACTGCACTGGCCTAAACCCTGAAACACCATCCCCAGCACGACCCCCTACACTGCACGAACACCCCTGCACTGCCCTAAACCCTGAAACACTACCCCCAGCAAGACCCCCTACACTGCCCGAACACCACTGCACTGCCCTAAACCCTGAAACATCACCCCCAGCAAGACCCCCTACACTGCCCGAACACCACTGCCCTAAACCCTGAAACACCACCCCCAGCAAGACCCCCTACACTGCCCGAACACCACTGCACTGCCCTAAACCCTGAAACACCAGCCCCAGCACGACCCCCTACATTGCCCGAACACCACTGCACTGCCCTAAACCCTGAAACACCACCCCCTGCATGACCCACTACACTGCCCGAACACCACTGCACTGCCCTAAACCCTGAAACACCACCCCCAGCACGACCCCCTACACTGCCCGAACACCATTGCACTGCCCTAAACCCTGAAACACCACCCCCTGCACGACTCCCTACACTGCCCGAACACTACTGCACTGCCCTAAACCCTGAAACACCGCCCCCAGCATGACCCCCTACACTGCACGAACACTACTGCACTGCCCTAAACCTTGAAACACCAGCCCCAGCAAGACCCCCTACACTGCCCGAACACCACTGCACTGCCCTAAACCCTGAAACATCACCCCCAGCAAGACCCCCTACACTGCCCGAACACCACTGCCCTAAACCCTGAAACACCACCCCCAGCAAGACCCCCTACACTGCCCGAACAACACTGCAGTGCCCTAAACCCTAAAACACCACCCCCAGCACGACCCCCTACACTGCCCGAACACCACTGCTCTGCCCAAAACCCTGAAACACCAGCCCCAGCACGACCCCCTACACTGCCCGAACACCACTGCACTGCCCTAAACCCTGAAACACCACCCCCAGCACGACCCCCTACACTGCCCGAACACCACTGCACTGCCCTAAACCCTGAAACACCACCCCCAGCACGACCGCCTACACTGCCTGAAAACCACTGCACTGCCCTAAACCCTGAAACACCAGCCCCAGCACGACCCCCTACACTGCCCGAACACCACTGCACTGCCCTAAACCCTCAAACACCAGCCCCAGCACGACCCCCTACACTGCCCAAACACCACTGCACTACCCTAAACCCTGAAACACCAGCCCCAGCAAGACCCCCTACACTGCCCGAACACCACTGCACTGCCCTAAACCCTGAAACACCAGCCCCAGCAAGACCCCTACACTGCCCGAACACCACTGTGCTGCCCTAAACCCTGAAACACCACCCCCAGCAAGACCCCCTACACTGCCCGAACACCACTGCGCTGCCCTAAACGCTGAAACATCAGCGCCAGCAAGACCCCCTACACTGCGCGAACACCATTGCACTGCCCTAAACCCTGAAACACCACCCCCAGCAAGACCCCCTACACTGCCCAAACACCATTGCACTAAACTCGGAAACACCAGCCCCAGCAAGACCACCTACACTGCCCGAACACCATTGCACTGCCCAAAACCCTGAAACACCACCCCCAGCACGACACCCTACACTGCCCGAACACCACTGCACTGCCCTAAACCCTGAAACACCACCCCCAGCACGACCCCTACACTGCCCGAACACCACTGCACTGCCCTAAACCCTGAAACACCACCCCCCTGCACGACCCCCTACACTGCCCGAACACCACTGCACTGCCCTATACCCTAAAACTCTACCCCCAGCATGACCCCCTACACTGCCCGAACACCACTGCACTGCCCTAAACCCTGACTCACCAGCCCCCTGCCCGACCCCCTACACTGCCCGAACACCACTACACTGCCCTAAACCCAGAAACACCACCCCCAGCACGACCCCCTACACTGCCCAAACACCACTGCACTGCCCTAAACCCTGAAACACCACCCCCAGCACGACCCCCTACACTGCCCGAACACCACTGCACTGCCCTAAACCCTGAAACACCAGCCCCTGCACGACTCCCTACACTGCCCGAACACCACTGCACTGCCCTAAACCCTGAAACACCACCACCAGCACGACTCCCTACACTGCCTGAACACCACTGCTCCTAAACCCTGAAACACCACCCCCAGCAAGACCCCCTACACTGCCCGAATACCACTGCACTGCCCTAAAGCCTGAAACACCACCTCCAACACAACCCCCTACACTGCCTGAACACCATTGCTCTGCCCTAAACCCTGAAACACTGCCCCCAGCAAGACCCCCTACACTGCCCGAACACCACTGCACTGCCCTAAACCCTGAAACATCACCCCCAGCAAGACCCCCTACACTGCCCGAACACCACTGCCCTAAACCCTGAAACACCACCCCCAGCACGACCCCCTACACTGCTCGAACACCACTGCACTGCCCTAAACCCTGAAACACCACCCCCAGCACGACCCCCTACACTGCCCGAACACCACTGCTCTGCCCAAAACACTGAAACACCAGCCCCAGCATGACCCCCTACACTGCCCGAACACCACTGCACTGCCCTAAACCCTGAAACACCAGCCCCAGCACGAACCCCTACACTGCCCGAACACCACTGCACTACCCTAAACCCAGAAACACCACCCCCAGCACGACCCCCTACACTGCCCGAGCACCACTACCTGCACTGCCCTAAACCCTGAAACACCAGCCCCAGCACGACCCCCTACACTGCCTGAACACTACTGGACTGCCCTAAACCCTGAAACACCAGCCCCAGCACGACCCCCTACATTGCCCGAACACCACTGCACTGCCCTAAACCCTGAAACGCCACCCCCTGCATGACCCACTACACTGCCCGAACACCACTGCACTGCCCTAAACCCTGAAACACCACCCCCAGCACGACCCCCTACACTGCCCGAACACCATTGCACTGCCCTAAACCCTGAAACACCACCCCCTGCACGACCCCCTACACTGTCCGAACACTACTGCACTGCCCTAAACCCTGAAACACCGCCCCCAGCATGACCCCCTACACTGCACGAACACTACTGCACTGCCCTAAACCTTGAAACACCAGCCCCAGCAAGACCCCCTACACTGCCCGAACACCACTGCACTGCCCTAAACCCTGAAACATCACCCCCAGCAAGACCCCCTACACTGCCCGAACACCACTGCCCTAAACCCTGAAACACCACCCCCAGCAAGACCCCCCACACTGCCCGAACAACACTGCAGTGCCCTAAACCCTAATTCACCACCCCCAGCAAGACCCCCTACACTGCCCGAACACCACCGCTCTGCCCAAAACCCTGAAACACCAGCGACAGCACAACCCCCTACACTGCCCGAACACCACTGCACTGCCCTAAACCCTGAAACACCACCCCCAGCACGACCCCCTACACTGCCCGAACACCACTGCACTGCCCTAAACCCTGAAACACCACCCCCAGCACGACCGCCTACACTGCCTGAAAACCACTGCACTGCCCTAAACCCTGAAACACCAGCCCCAGCACGACCCCCTACACTGCCCGAACACCACTGCACTGCCCTAAACCCTCAAACACCAGCCCCAGCACGACCCCCTACACTGCCCGAACACTACTGCACTACCCTAAACCCTGAAACACCAGCCCCAGCAAGACCCCCTACACTGCCCGAACACCACTGCACTGCCCTAAACCCTGAAACACCAGCCCCAGCAAGACCCCCTACACTGCCCGAACACCACTGCGCTGCCCTAAACCCTGAAACACCACCCCCAGCAAGACCCCCTACACTGCCCGAACACCACTGCGCTGCCCTAAACGCTGAAACATCAGCCCCAGCAAGACCCCCTACACTGCGCGAACACCATTGCACTGCCCTAAACCCTGAAACACCACCCCCAGCAAGACCCCCTACACTGCCCGAACACCACTGCACTAAACTCGGAAACACCAGCCCCAGCAAGACCACCTACACTGCCCGAACACCATTGCACTGCCCAAAACCCTGAAACACCACCCCCAGCACGACACCCTACACTGCCCGAACACCACTGCACTGGCCTAAACACTGAAACACCACCCCCAGCACGACCCCTACACTGCCCGAACACCACTGCACTGCCCTAAACCCTGAAACACCACCCCCTGCACGACCCCCTACACTGCCCGAACACCACTGCACTGCCCTATACCCTAAAACTCTACCCCCAGCATGACCCCCTACACTGCCCGAACACCACTGCACTGCCCTAAACCCTGACTCACCACCCCCTGCACGACCCCCTACACTGCCCGAACACCACTACACTGCCCTAAACCCAAAAACACCACCCCCAGCACGACCCCCTACACTGCCCAAACACCACTGCACTGCCCTAAACCCTGAAACACCACCCCCAGCACGACCCCCTACACTGCCCAAACACCACTGCACTGCCCTAAACCCTGAAACACCAGCCCCTGCACGACTCCCTACACTGCCCGAACACCACTGCACTGCCCTAAACCCTGAAACACCACCCCCAGCATGACCCCCTACACTGCCTGAACACCACTGCCGTAAACCCTGAAACACCACCCCCAGCAAGACCCCCTACACTGCCCGAATACCACTGCACTGCCCTAAAGCCTGAAACACCACCTCCAACACAACCCCCTACACTGCCTGAACACCATTGCTCTGCCCTAAACCCTGAAACACTGCCCCCAGCAAGACCCCCTACACTGCCCGAACACCACTGCACTGCCCTAAACCCTGAAACATCACCCCCAGCAAGACCCCCTACACTGCCCGAACACCACTGCCCTAAACCCTGAAACACCACCCCCAGCACGACCCCCTACACTGCTCGAACACCACTGCACTGCCCTAAACCCTGAAACACCACCCCCAGCACGACCCCCTACACTGCCCGAACACCACTGCTCTGCCCAAAACACTGAAACACCAGCCCCAACATGACCCCCTACACTGCCCGAACACCACTGCACTGCCCTAAACCCTGAAACACCAGCCCCAGCACGAACCCCTACACTGCCCGAACACCACTGCACTACCCTAAACCCAGAAACACCACCCCCAGCACGACCCCCTACACTGCCCGAGCTCACTGCCTGCACTGCCCTAAACCCTGAAACACCAGCCCCAGCACGACCCCCTACACTGCCTGAACACTACTGCACTGCCATAAACCATGAAACACCATCCCCAGCACGACCCCCTACACTGCACGAACACCACTGCACTGCCCTAAACCCTGAAAAACGACCCCCAGCAAGACCCCCTACACTGCCCGAACAACACTGCACTGCCCTAAACCCTAAAACACCAGCCCCAGCACGACCCCCTACACTGCCCGAACACCACTGCACTGCCCTAAACCCTGAAACACCAGCCCCAGCACTACCCCCTACACTGCCCGAACACCACTGCACTACCCTAAACCCATAAACACCACCCCCAGCACGACCCCCTACACTGCCCGAGCACCACTGCACTGCCCTAAACCCTGAAACACCAGCCCCAGCATGACCCCCTACACTGCCCGAACACCACTGCACTGCCCTAAACCCTGAAACACCAGCCCCAGCACGACCACCTACACTGCACGAACACCACGGCACTGCCCTAAACCCTGAAACATCACCCCCAGCAAGACCCCATACACTGCCCGAACACCACTGCCCTAAACCCTGAAACACCACCCCCAGCAAGACCCCCTACACTGCCCGAACAACACTGCAGTGCCCTAAACCCTAAAACACCACCCCCAGCACGACCCCCTACACTGCCCGAACACCACTGCTCTGCCCAAAACCCTGAAACACCAGCCCCAGCACGACCCCCTACACTGCCCGAACACCACTGCACTGCCCTAAACCCTGAAAAACCACCCCCAGCACGACCGCCTACACTGCCTGAAAACCACTGCACTGCCCTAAACACTGAAACACCAGCCCCAGCACAACCCCCTACACTGCCCGAACACCACTGCACTGCCCTAAACCCTCAAACACCAGCCCCAGCATGACCCCCTACACTGCCCGAACACCACTGCACTACCCTAAACCCTAAAACACCAGCCCCAGCAAGACCCCCTACACTGCCCGAACACCACTGCACTGCCCTAAACCCTGAAACACCACCCCCAGCAAGACCCCCTACACTGCCCGAACACCACTGCGCTGCCCTAAACGCTGAAACATCAGCCCCAGCAAAACCCCCTACACTGCGCGAACACCATTGCACTGCCCTAAACACTGAAACACCACCCCCAGCAAGACCCCCTACACTGCCCGAACACCACTGCACTAAACCCGGAAACACCAGCCCCAGCAAGACCACCTACACTGCCCGAACACCACTGCACTGCCCAAAACCCTGAAACACCACCCCCAGCACGACACCCTACACTGCCCGAACACCACTGCACTGCCCTAAACCCTGAAACACCGCCCCCAGCACGACCCCTACACTGCCCGAGCACCACTGCACTGCCCTAAACCCTGAAACACCACCCCCTGCACGACCCACTATACTGCCCGAACACCACTGCACTGCCCTAAACCCTTAAAACTCTACCCCCAGCATGACCCCCTACACTGCCTGAACACCACTGCACTGCCCTAAACCCTGACTCACCACCCCCTGCACGACCCCCTACACTGCCCGAACACCACTACACTGCCCTAAACCCAGAAACACCACCCCCAGCACGACCCCCTACACTGCCCGAACACCACTGCACTGCCCTAAACCCTGAAACACCACCCCCAGCAAGACCCCCTACACTGCCCGAATACCACTGCACTGCCCTAAAGCCTGAAACACCACCTCCAACACAACCCCCTACACTGCCTGAACACCATTGCTCTGCCCTAAACCCTGAAACACTGCCCCCAGCAACACCCCCTACACGGCCCGAACACCACTGCACTGCCCTAAACCCTGAAACATCACCCCCAGCAAGACCCCCAACACTGCCCGAACACCACTGCCCTAAACCCTGAAACACCACCCCCAGCACGACCCCCTACACTACTCGAACACCACTGCACTGCCCTAAACCCTGAAACACCACCCCCAGCACGACCCCCTACACTGCCCGAACACCACTGCTCTGCCCAAAACACTGAAACACCAGCCCCAGCATGACCCCCTACACAGCCCGAACACCACTGCACTGCCCTAAACCCTGAAACACCAGCCCCAGCACGAACCCCTACACTGCCCGAACACAAATGCACTACCCTAAACCCAGAAACACCACCCCCAGCACGACCCCCTACACTGCCCGAGCACCACTGCCTGCACTGCCCTAAACCCTGAAACACCAGCCCCAGCACGACCCCCTACACTGCCTGAACACTACTGCACTGCCCTAAACCATGAAACACCATCCCCAGCACGACCCCCTACACTGCAGGAACACCACTGCACTGCCCTAAACCCTGAAAAACTACCCCCAGCAAGACCCCCTACACTGCCCGAACACCACTGCACTGCCCTAAACCCTGAAACATCACCCCCAGCAAGACCCCCTACACTGCCCGAACACCACTGCCCTAAACCCTGAAACATCACCCCCAGCAAGACCCCCTACACTGCCCGAACACCACTGCCCTAAACCCTGAAACACCACCCCCAGCAAGACCCCCTACACTGCCCGAACACCACTGTACTGCCCTAAACCCTGAAACACCAGCCCCAGCACGACCCCCTACAGTGCCCGAACACCACTGCACTGCCCTAAACCCTGAAACATCATCCGTGCATGACCCCCTACACTGCCCGAACACCACTGCACTGCCCTAAACCCTGAAACACCAGCCCCAGCACGACCCCCTCCACTGCCCGAACACCACTGCACTGCCCTAAACCCTGAAACACAACCCCCAGCACGACCCCCTACACTACCCAAACACCACTGCACTACCCTAAACCCTAAAATACTCCCCCAGCACGACCCCCTACACTACCCGAACACAACTGCACTGCCCTAAACCCTCAAACACTCCCCCAGCACGACCCCCTACACTACCCGAACACCACTGCACTGCCCTAAACCCTAAAACACTCCCCCAGCACGACCCCCTACACTGCCCGAACACCACTGCACTGCCCTAAACCCTAAAACACTCCCCCCAGCATGACCCCCTACACTACCCAAACACCACTGCACTGCCCTAAACCCTAAAACACTCCCCCAGCATGACCCCCTGCACGACCCTAACACCACTGCACTGCCCTAAACCCTGAAACACCACCCCCAGCAAGACCCCCTACACTGCCCGAACACCACTGCACTACCCTAAACCCTGAAACACCACCCCCAGCACGACCCCCTACACTGCCCGAACACCACTGCACTACCCTAAACCCTAAAACACGACCTCCTACACTACACAAAGACCACTGCACTACCCTAAACCCTAAAACACTACCCCCAGCACGACCCCCTACACTACACAAACACCACTGCACTACCCTAAACCCTAAAACACTACCCCCTACACTACACAAACACCACTGCACTACCCTAAACCCTAAAACAATACCCCCAGCACGAACCCCTACACTACCCAAACACCACTGCACTACCCTAAACCCTAAAACACTACCCCCAGCAGTACCCCTACACTACCCAAACACCATTGCACTACCCTAAACCCTAAAACACTACCCCCAGCAGTACCCCCTACACTACCCAAACACCACTGCACTACCCTAAACCCTAAACCACTACCCCCAGCACGACCCCCTACACTACCCAAACACCACTGCACTACCCTAAACCCTAAAACACTACCCCCAGCACAACCCCCTACACTACCCAAACACCACTGTAATACCCTAAACCCTAAAACACTCCCCCAGCACGACTCCCTACACTATCCAAACACCACTGCACTACCCTAAACCCTAAATCTACCCCCAGCATGACCCCCTACACTACACAAACACCACTGCACTACCCTAAACCCTAAAACACTACCCCCAGCACGACCCCCTTCACTAACTAAACACAACTACACAATTTGTTACAGGCGTTGCAACGCAGGCCTGTGGTGCTTACTGGAAGTACTTGGTGGGCTAGTTGGGCCCCAGGGACCCTCAGGATTCAAGGTGACCTAATCCCTCAACTTAAAACGCACCACGGGGCACGTTTGCACAGTGGTGAAGGGAGGGGGCGGGGCCTCAGGTGACATGTGCGCAAACACGCCCCTTGAATCCTGAGGGACCCTGGGGGCCAACTAGCCCACCAGGTACCTTCAGTAAGCACAACAGAGTTGCGTTGCAGAGAGGTGAAAAAGGTGCGTGGCCTCGGAACGCCTCTCTGCAACTCAGCTCTGTGGTCCTAACTGTAGGTACCTGGGGGGCTAGTTGGGCCCCAGGGACCCTCAGGATTCAAGGGGACTTAATCCCGCAACTTAAAACGCGCCACGGGGCGCGCTTGCACACGCGTTTTAAGAGGTAGTTTTAATCCCCCTGCCCTATTATGTACTAGGGACTTACAGAGGAGGTCATGCTAATCACAGGGTGTAGGAAGGTGGAATCTGACTATATGGTTGCCCCCACTTTTTTTATGGTGTTTTGCTGGTTTATGACTTAGTTGGACTGGGATCCTGCTATTCAGGGCCCCAGTCTATCTGCTTTCTCTGTAAAAGGTTTCCATGTGCCTTAGGCACATCTCTGATTGGAATCTGAGTGCCCTTATAAGTCCCTAGTATATGGTATACTATGTACCAAGGGCATAGGTACCTCAGAGGCCTGCCAGGGGCTGCAGCATGTATTATGCCACCCCTGGAAGGCCATCCAAACTGACACCACAGGTCTGCTACTGCAGCCTGGGTAAGGTGGTGCATGCACCCCTTACTGTGATATAGGTTACCTATATCACTAAATACATACACACATATAAACCTATAAGTCACTCCTAAGGCAGGCCTTATCAATCCTAAAGGCAGAGTGCATGGTTCCTATGTGAGAGGGTGCCCCTGCATGAGCAGGGCCCCTCTGCAGCGTTCGGAGACCATCTCTGATGCTGTTTGTAGTGCAGCCTGACCATATACTCTTAAGCGCATTATATCCTCGCGGTAAAATGCTAACTTTGGAATGGCTGCACCTAAACATGTCGTGTTTGGTGTCAAACATCTTGGAATACTACCCCCCGCCAATCCTGGCGGCGGGGGTAGCATTCCACCCTTCTAGAGGGAAAGACATGTTAACTCTGGCTTACCCGGTAACTTCTTTCTGAAGCCCTGGCATCACAAAATGGATGCTGCTGCCACAGACACAAGTCTGGCCTCCTGCTGCTGGACGAAACTCCGGCAGGGGAGGCCTGGACAATAGGTTTCCTGTTGCAGGGAGGTGTGACCACCTCCCCAAACAGGATAATATGTATTGGGGCTGGGTGGGTGCACTCTTAGAGTGCTTTGAAGTCCTGCACTGGGGGAGCAAAAGGCTCCTCTGTGCATATGCCAGTTCAAACCAGCTCAGGGGCTACCTGCCCCTGCTCTGGCGCGAAACTGGACAAAGGGAAGTGGGTGTAGCCACCCCTCCCTTGACCCTCCCATAGGTGGGGTCATAGAGTTAGTCCCTCCCTGTTTTACTGGTTAAAATGGGGAACCCTTGCCACAGCAAGATTAGATTATACCTGGACGAAACTCTGAAACAAAATCCTGGACCTTCGACGCTCTACGACAAGATTAGAGGACTGAAGAATCTCCCTTGGGGTCAAGGAGTGACTCCCCTGCTTGGCAGGCACCAAAGAAGCATCTGTCCGGTTCGCATTTCTGAAGCTCCCGTCGGACGCCGAAGTCATCGCATCACCAGAGGTAAATTCTCAGACTTCCCTGAGGCTACCCTGAGTCCCCAGCAAAGCTGAGGCCCGTGGCTATCGTGGGTGACTTGAGACCGTGACCCCTGGACACCGAGCACATTTGCAAGTGCATCATCTTCTGGGTCTCCCAAGAAGTCATGCTTTGGGCTCCGAGTAGCCCTAGCCTCCAGCACTATCTGCACCGAAGATCACTGGCCCCCACTCCACGAGTGTCCTGTAAGCCAGCTCCACGTGTGGCGTCACGAGGCTCCTTTGCGGTCGCTAGCCCATTGGCTAGTAGCCCTTAACGAAGGCCAATCCTTTTCTTACTTGGCATCCTGGTTGCTCCAGGCCTGCCCTCACTTACCCTCGCTGGGTGAGTTCCACAGACCTTGCTGGTCTGCACCATCGACGATCTACATCTTACTCGAGACTTGCCGTTGCCAAGGCTTGTTGGGTCCAATCCGGTCGTTGCCATGTCAGCACTCGACAGACATTGTGTACCAGCCCGAATCCTGCTCCTGGTTGCCGACAACGCCTCCCGGACCTCGTGGCTGAAGAGTCAAGATGACCATCAACGCACCTGAAGCACTCGACATCGGTGGGCATCTGTCCATCGCCTTCCTGGTCACTGGCTAGTGACCCAGACTCTGTCCCCTCTGCTTTCAGGTTCACCAGAACTCCGATCCACTCTTGGATCTACCCGGACACTTTTCTCTTGGCCGCCAGCAGCACTTTGCAGCAGATCGCCATTCGAATCGACAACGAAACCCGACCCCGAAAGGCACCTATGCACCCGGCTTCCCTGGGTGAGGTAACACGAGTACTCCGGTGCTCCCGTGGGTAGAGACTCTTCAAAGTCCTAGATCTCAAAGGGTTTTGTCCTAGTCCTCTTTTAAGTGTCCCTTTCCTCTATTTTCCCGATCCCGACTTTCTCCATAGAAGTTAATGGCGTATCGCGGTTGTGTATTTACACTGCACGCGTCTCCCGTGGGTCCCCTGTGTCACTACCTTGGGTGGTTCCTTGTGGTCCAAGCACTTCTAGAGGCTCTAGGCCTAGTGTCTAGTTCAGTCGTGGTTCGCATACCACTTTATTGGTATATGGTTTGGTACGCCCCTAGGGCCCAAACGTGTATTTGTGCTATTACTGTGATTTAATATCTTATAACTTATGTATTTCGAACTCTAGCCTCATAAAGAGACTAGAGGGGTGTGTTTAGCAATAAATACATATATTTTGAATATATACCTGGTGTGGTGCTCTTTCATTTGGTCACTCAAGAGATTATAGACTGGTAAAACAAGCTGCTTTACATTCCTTCAAGACTTAGCCTGAAGGCTGCTCTCCATAGCTACCACTAGGATAGCTTTCAATAAGGTTGTCTTTAACCTATCTCCAATAAGGGGTTGTTTGGACTGGTGCAAGGTGCCCACTATAATTAGTGGACAGCATATGCCAGGCCAACTTCTCACACAGGGGTACCCCAACGCATAGTGTTCCCTAGTGTATGTGGGTGTTTTCACTGTATTCTAAGTGTCTTTTAGCATAGCACTGACTCTGGTTAGTCAGAGTCAGTTACCACCAGTACCCGTCTGAAAAAGTTGTGGGCACAGGATGATTTTGCAACATGGCCTCTTTCTGCTCCTCTGTTGGTTCTTTCTGCACATCTTTTGCTTCTTCCTGCACTTTTCTTCGTCTTTGTGGACTTCTGTTGCTTCTTTCTGCATTTCTTTTGCTTCTTTCTGCGCGTTTTTTCTTCTTTCTTCACATGTCCTACCTCTGTAGGCATAGTTAGAAACTAGCATTTAAAAAACCTTTGAAATTCACTTAAAAAATCATAGGTTTCAGGCACGTTATAGTTAGAAATTAGCATTTAAAAAACCTTTGAAATTCACAGTGGTGAAGGGAGGGGGCGGGGCCTGAGGTGACATGTGTGCAAACACGCCCTGTTACCTCCAGTAAGCGCCACAGAGCTACGTTGCAGAGAGGTGTAAAAAGGGGCGTGGCCTCTGACCACCTCTCTGCAACGCAGCTCTGTGGCGCTTACTGGAAGTACCTGGTGGGCTAGTTGGGCCCCAGGAACCCTCAGGATTCAAGGTGACCTAATACCCCAACTTGAACACCAGCACTCACGGGGACCGAGGGAACGAATAACACGCTGATATTGAGCTACATGCTCTAAGGGATATGGTCGTGTTGAAAAACCCCAATAAAATTTGGGAGACTACGTTCCCGTGAGTGCTGGTGTTCATTTACCCTGAGCCTGTAATATTTGCGTGGTGTCCGTCACCACGTTACAAAGCACCCGGCCGTGAGTGAAGGAAGGAAGACGGAAATTGAGCGCAAATTGAAATTTCCTTCACCGCTGTGAGTAGCAGAGTCTGCAACATTGTATCACTGGGATTTCGTGGACGGCATCAGCGGGAACGCTGAAGCCCGACGTTTTGCAACATTCAGCTCATACGCGAGCGAAAGCCGGTGAAATTGAAAAGCGTGCGCTTGGCGAGGCGCATGAAGATAATAAACGAACGGCAGACCGAGGGAACGAATAACACGCTGATATTGAGCTACATGCTCTAAGGGATATGGTCGTGTTGAAAAACCCCAATAAAATTTGGGAGACTACGTTCCCGTGAGTGCTGGTGTTCATTTACCCTGAGCCTGTAATATTTGCGTGGTGTCCGTCACCACATTACAAAGCACCCGGCCGTGAGTGAAGGAAGGAAGACGGAAATTGAGCGCAAATTGAAATTTCCTTCACCGCTGTGAGTAGCAGAGTCTGCAACATTGTATCGCTGGGATTTCGTGGACGGCATCAGCGGGAACGCTGAAGCCCGATGTTTTGCAACATTCAGCTCATACGCGAGCGAAAGCCGGTGAAATTGAAAAGCGTGCGCTTGGCGAGGCGCATGAAGATAATAAACGAACGGCAGACCGAGGGAACGAATAACACGCTGATATTGAGCTACATGCTCTAAGGGATATGGTCGTGTTGAAAAACCCCAATAAAATTTGGGAGATTACGTTCCCGTGAGTGCTGGTGTTCATTTACCCTGAGCCTGTAATATTTGCGTGGTGTCCGTCACCACGTTACAAAGCACCCGGCCGTGAGTGAAGGAAGGAAGACGGAAATTGAGCGCGAATTGAAATTTCCTTCACCGCTGTGAGTAGCAGAGTCTGCAACATTGTATCGCTGGGATTTCGTGGACGGCATCAGCGGGAACGCTGAAGCCCGACGTTTTGCAACATTCAGCTCATACGCGAGCAAAAGCCGGTGAAATTGAAAAGCGTGCGCTTGGCGAGGTGCATGAAGATAATAAACGAACGGCAGACCGAGGGAACGAATAACACGCTGATATTGAGCTACATGCTCTAAGGGATATGGTCGTGTTGAAAAACCCCAATAAAATTTGGGAGACTACGTTCCCGTGAGTGCTGGTGTTCATTTACCCTGAGCCTGTAATATTTGCGTGGTGTCCGTCACCACGTTACAAAGCACCCGGCCGTGAGTGAAGGAAGGAAGACGGAAATTGAGCGCGAATTGAAATTTCCTTCACCGCTGTGAGTAGCAGAGTCTGCAACATTGTATTGCTGGGATTTCGTGGACGGCATCAGCGGGAACGCTGAAGCCCGACGTTTTGCAACATTCAGCTCATACGCGAGCGAAAGCCGGTGAAATTGAAAAGCGTGCGCTTGGCGAGGCGCATGAAGATAATAAACGAACGGCAGACCGAGGGAACGAATAACACGCTGATATTGAGCTACATGCTCTAAGGGATATGGTCGTGTTGAAAAACCCCAATAAAATTTGGGAGACTACGTTCCCGTGAGTGCTGGTGTTCATTTACCCTGAGCCTGTAATATTTGCGTGGTGTCCGTCACCACGTTACAAAGCACCCGGCCGTGAGTGAAGGAAGGAAGACGGAAATTGAGCGCGAATTGAAATTTCCATCACCGCTGTGAGTAGCAGAGTCTGCAACATTGTATCGCTGGGATTTCGTGGACGGCATCAGCGGGAACGCTGAAGCCCGACGTTTTGCAACATTCAGCTCATACGCGAGCGAAAGCCGGTGAAATTGAAAAGCGTGCGCTTGGCGAGGCGCATGAAGATAATAAACGAACGGCAGACCGAGGGAACGAATAACACACTGATATTGAGCTACATGCTCTAAGGGATATGGTCATGTTGAAAAACCCCAATAAAATTTGGGAGACTACGTTCCCGTGAGTGCTGGTGTTCATTTACCCTGAGCCTGTAAAGCAATGCCGGCTCCCAAGGGACGCGGGAGCCGGCGGGACTGTGGGGGGATTGGGGACCCCCCCACAGTCCCCAACGGAGAGGGCCAGCCCCGGGGGATGGGGTCCCCGGGGCAAGTAGTGGCCCGGGAGGGGGCCACGCGGCCCCCCTCCCCAAAAACCCCCAAAAAAATTGGAAAAAAAAAAGGAAAGGCCGGCCCCGGGGATGGGGTCCCCGGGGCCTTAAATGGCCTGAGGAGGGGGCCACGCAGCCCCCTCCAAATATTTAAAAATTTAAAAAAGAGGGCATGCCCCGGGGGATGGGGTCCCCGGGGCCAATATAGGCCCAGGGAAGGGGGGCCACGCGGCCCCCTTCCCGTTTTATTTAAAAAAAAATTAAAAATGAAAATCCTCATGCCCCGGGGGATGTGGTCCCCGGGCCCAAAAGAGGCCAAGGGAAGGGGGGCCACGCAGCCCCCCTCCCATACAAAATTATTATTTTTATTTTTTTTAAACGGCATCGTGACGGAGGCCTAGCCCCCACCCTGCAGCAGTCTGCAAACGCGTCCCCTGGCGCGTTTGCAGATGGGGAACGATTTCCCTTGAATACTGGGGGTCCCTGAGGCCAACTAGCCCACCAGGAACCTCCAGTATGCGCCAGGGGCTGCGTTGCAGAGAGGTGTACAGAGGCCACGCCCCTTTACACCTCTCTGCAACGCAGCTCTGTGGCTCTTTTTGGAGGTACATGGTGGGCTAGTTGGACTCCAGGGACCCTCAGGATTCAAGGGGACTTAATCCCCCAACTTAAAATGCGCCACGGGGTGCGTTTGCACAGTGGTGAAGGGAGGGGGCATGGCTTCAGGTGACATGTGTGCAAACAGGCCCCGTGGCGCATTTTAAGATGGGGAATTAAATCCTCTTCAATCCTGAGGGTCCCTGGGGGCCAACTAGCCCACCAAGTACCTCCAGTAAGCGCCACGGAGCTGCGTTGCAGAGTGTTGTAAAAAGGGGCGTGGCCTCTGTACACCTCTCTGCAACGCAGCCCCCTGGCGCATACTCGAGGTTCCTGGTGGGCTAGTTGGCCCCTAGGGACCCTCAGGATTGAGGAGGAATTAATTCTCCAAATTAAAACGCGCCACAGGGCGTGTTTGCAGACATGTCACCTCAGGCCCCACCCCCTTCCTTCACCATTGTGCAAATATTCCTCTAAAATCAACCGAACTACGAATTCCGATTTACTCACCTGTTATCAGGAGAGACCTCAGTGCTGCATCTTTGAGCCCAGTACTGATCCTGAAAAGTAATTTTAACCGTACTTACCAGTAACTTGAATTTCCTTCCATAGGCTAACATTGACTGGTTTCACTTGGAAATTCTTCTAAGTGTGGAGTTTTGGAACTTTATAATATTCCTCTAAAATCAGCCGAACTACGAATTCCCATTTACTCACCTGTTATCAGGAGAGAACCCAGTGCTGCATCTTTTAGCCCAGCACTGACCTTGAAAAGTAATTCTAACCGTACTTACCAGTAACTTGAATTTCCTTCCATAGGCTAACATTGACTGGTTTCACTTGGAAATTCTTCTAAGTGTGGAGTTTTGGAACTTTATAATATTTCTCTAAAATCAGCCGAACTATGAATTCCGATTTACTCACCTGTTATCAGGAGAGAACCCAGTGCTGCATCTTTTAGCCCAGCACTGACCCTGAAAAGTAATTCTAACCGTACTTACCAGTAACTTGTATTTCCTTCCATAGGAATCCATTGTCTGGTTTTCAGCAGAAAAGTTTCAAAGTGTCGATTTTCACAAACTACAAATATTCCTTAAAAATCGCCTGTATGACTTAAACGCATTCTTTCAACTGTTTACAGGAGATGCACCAATGCTGGATCCAGGATCCACCACTGAGTAAGAAAAAGTAACGATAACACTACTTACCTGCTAAGTGAATTTCCTCCCGTAGGATAACATTGGTGATTATATGTGAAAAAGTTTCTAAGTGTCAACTTTTAAAATACAATAATATTCCTTAAAAATCACTACTGTAACCAAAACGCTTTTACTCAACTGTTTACAGGAGATGTCCCAGGACTGAATCTAGGATCCAGTCCTGTGGTTAGAAAAGTAATCCATAAAGTAACTAATTGCATTTAACTAGAAATTCACATTGAGCTCAATGTTGCATTGTGTTTGAAATTGTGTTGCCCATTGCAACAACTGTAACTTCTGTACTTAAAAGTCTATTGCCTATTTGCAAAGTATTTAAACTAAAGTAATTCATTCTGAGAAAGTATATTTTGTAATGTAATGTATAATGTAATTACAATGTAATTTAAAAAATAAAATATGTAAAAATAAATAGTTTAAAAAAATGTAGTAAATCAGTATCAAAAAAATAAATATAACAATTAATACATTTAAAAATTGTCATTTACAAAACCTTTGAAATTCACTGAAAAAACCATAGGTTTTAGGGGCGTTATAGTTAGAAATTAGCATTTAAAAAACCTTTGAAATTCACTGAAAAAACCATAGGTTTCAGGCACGTTATAGTTAGAAATTAGCATTTAAAAACCTTTGAAATTCACTGAAAAAACCATAGGTTTCAGACACGTTATAGTTAGAAATTAGCATTTAAAAAACCTTTGAAATTCACTGAAAAAACCATAGGTTTTAGGGACAGTTATAGTTAGTTGGACATTTCACTCGTACAAAACCATAGAAATTCCCCGTTATAATTAGTTCAGCTAACTATAACTCGCGCCCCGCAATGCACTGCTGATGACGTCACATATTACATCACTCATGACATGGTCAGTGACATCACTGATGACATCACTGATGACATCTCAAATGACATCACTGATGACATCATCCAGTGACTGTGTTTCTGTAAAGTTTAAATATTTTTAATATATAGGGAAAGGTGTATTGAAGAATGAGTGGGTGTATAAGTGTGTGGATGAAGGATTTAGTAGGTGCGTGACTGACTCTATAAGTGAGTGATTAAACGTATCTTACTGAATGCAAGGGTTAGTGACTAAACTGGGTGAATGTCTAACCGTCTGTCTATTGCTCTGTAAGTGGCTGCATGGGTTTGTGAATAGCTACATGAGTGTCTATATGAGTTATTGATTGGTTGTTTGAGTATCTGTATGGGTGCCTGAGTGTTTGTGTGGGTGGGGTGTGTGCGACTCTGTGCATAGATGTGTGAGTGGGTGATTCACTGGGTGGATGGTTTCAAGAGTGCATCTGTGATAGGCTGTATGGGTGGGTAAGTGTGTGTAAGAGTGTGTTAGTGAGTGAATGCATGTCCCAGTGGTACATGTGTGAGTAACTACATATGTGAAAGGCAGTATATATGTGTGTTGGAGTATATAAATAGCTATAAGCGAGAGTGTGTGATTGTGAGAGTGACTGTATGGATGAGTGTGTGCTTGTATCAGTGATTGTATAAGAGCGTAAGAATGTGCTAGTATTTGTATGATTAAGTGAGCTGGTGTGTGTATAACTGTATAGGTGAGTAAATGGCAGTGTGTTTAATTATTTGCATGACTGACTAGGTGTGTGAGTACCTCTATGGATGAGTGGCGGTGTTTGAGTGTCTATATAGGAGTATGAGTGCATATGATAGTCCTGTACTGAGTGACCGTAAGTATGAGTGACTGTACGGGTGAGTTAGTGGATGTGTGTGTAGACCTAAGAATCAGTGAGTGGGTATGTAGTTATTGGTGTTGGAGTGTCTATGGTTTTGCGAATGGCAGTCTGTAATTTAGAGTGGGTGTGTCAAAGGTTATATTAGGGTGTGAGGAGGTGCATCAGATTATCACGTGGATGATGTCATCAGTGATGTCATTTGAGATGTCATCAGTGATGTCATCAGTGATGTCACTGACCATGTCATGAGTGATGTAATATGTGACGTCATCAGCAGTGCATTGCGGGGGCGCGAGTTATAGTTAGCTGAACTAACTATAACGGGGGAATTTCTATGGTTTTGTACGAGTGAAATGTCCAACTAACTATAACTGTCCCTAAAACCTATGGTTTTTTCAGTGAATTTCAAAGGTTTTTTAAATGCTAATTTCTAACTATAACGTGTCTGAAACCTATGGTTTTTTCAGTGATATATATATATATGCAACAGAACTCCCTCACGCTGCTCCGGTGAGAAGAACGAGCCACTCCGATTTTAGAGATGCAAAATTCCAGGTTTAATGGCATAAACAAAGACGCGTTTCAACCTTTCTCGGGGTCTTGGTCACATGCTGTCGGTGGCAGTCTCAACGCCATCGTAATCGGCCCCTAAATTCTCAAAAAAGCAACCTCTGAATACTGTGTGCTACAACAGTCAGTATAAGAGATGTGAGGCAGAGTCTAAGGGGCTGCCTCTGGAATGAGATTTCCTTTCAAGGAAAGAAATTGAGTTTTGATTCACGAAGCCATATGATTCTCAGACACAGAGTAATATATTTCAGCGTTATGTAATCCAAAGGGTTAATTGAAGATTACAGCCAGTAAACAGAAAGAACTAAGGGCAGTGACAAGAAACAGCACGAGGAGGAGACTGCAGTTTGCGACAAACAGTAGAGTCAGATCGTGCCTACAGCTCCCAAGAAATATTTCATCTTCTTGCCCGTGCAGGAGAAACGTGGTTTCCAGCTGACAGCATCGATTCACAACGGGAACAGTGACTGTTACCATTATTTCAATGGCAGTAGTTCCGCTGAACTAGTAACAAGTGGAGCTCAAAATGGCAGACCTACCATCAGAGCATTCATCTTTAAAGATCAAGAGAGCTGAAATAACTACGGTGGCCTCCGGGCGTAACCTCGCTCTTGACGCCGAAGGCTTCAACTCACAAGGCGAACTCGCTATAACGAGAGTGGCGGCTTCATGTACCATCACTACACGATACAGCTCAGCAGGTCAGCGCGGTGCAAATACGCTGTAGATGAATTAAACATCTTGAGGCGACCCTTCTCCTTCGCACGTCAGTGTTCATTTAAACATTTAATATTTTTTTTTGTGCGTTATATTTTTCTTTTTATATTTAGTCCTACAGGGGATATATATTTTTAATTAAAGGTTTCCTAGACCACTTTAACTTCGCTTCTAAGTGTACTTTTATGACAGAGGGAAGTTTTCCCTCCTTCTTGGAATTTCTCAACACTAGTTCGGCAATATTGATTGTCGTGTAACTCTCAGATTTAATCAGAATGAACACATTTTGCCTACGAACCAATAACACAGACAAAATATGGTTTCTCTGATACCTCGCTGTATACTTGACTTATCAGTTATACCTTCAATTATCTGTCATTCTGGCCTGATTGCGTTTGTATGCTCACAAATCTTTCATTAGATCCCGAATAGTGACATAACGCACAAAAAAACTTTGAAATTGACAATTTACTATTTTTTACTTGTGGGGCAGAAAAGTGCTATCTTTCAGGAGCGAATGTTTACATTTTATTCTCTGCTCTGAACACTTTTTTTGGCACGGACGACAAAAACGCAAATCTTTTGAGCGTAAATCCTGCTTTGCTTTGGGCAACCATTCATATTTCTAATTGCTTGCCATTTACACAATTATTACAGCCGATTAGCATAACATGAATTTGTTAAAGGAGTTAAAATTGAATTATGCAGCCAGAAGGAATGCACCCTGAAAGACCCCTTGAACACTAAGCTTATTTCGCACGGATTTAGCCATCTTTAAGAATGTAGGGTTTTATAAAATCCCAATAACGCAGAAATTAATGAATGCGTGCCGTTGGTCAGTTTAATTAAAATGCAAATGTTTTGGAAGTCAGCAGCTTTATTTTAGTAAAATCCATAGTGAATATATGTTAATGAAGTGTTTTCGTGCTGCTATATCAAGAGCAGCAATGTCTTATTCTTCTAATTCTTATGTTTTCCATAAAAACAGCCTATTTTTTGGGATTTCTTTCATTTTCTCTCCACTGTAGGGACTGCTTGTTGAGCCACAGGCAATACATTCACGCTTTTGAGCGACGTTATGTTCCCATTGGGCCCTGGGTTGTGGGGAACACCTGATTGGAGGCACAGACATAGGCAGTTTTGTGAGCAATTAAAATAGCGATTTATCTAATGAAAGTGCAGCAATAAAAGAGGCTTTGTTCTAGAAGTGAGAGAGTTCTGCTGCTATGGAGATTCCTACTCTTTGTTGCTGGTATGAAAAAGTAAACATAAAAGAGGTCTGAACATAAAATGGGCCTCTTGCCTTGACATACAATCAGTTTCATCAACTCTTTCTTCCGTTTGGGTTATTCCCTTTCAGGCTAAACAGTAAACTCTAATTATTCAAGCCAGTTCTTTTCCCCATGACCCCATAAATCTCTGTGCAGGTTATTTGGAGTATTAATAAAGTGCTGATGTGTGTAGGTTTAACCGTATTACATTTCTTCAACTGCTTGTTTAGGCATAATGGCCAGGTACAGCCGTAGACCCAGATTTAAGGCACCATGAGAGGAGACAGCTGCTTAAGTTGACCCAACATGGGAATACGTGAGTGTCCATGAAATCAGAGAGGGTGCCAATGTGTTGGCTAAAGGGATACAGACAATGGTACATCATCATACCTACGGTTGCATCATTGCACCAACCAGGGCCAGTACTTGTGCTGCATTAACTCACTCGTTGGCTGAATTTGTTCATGCATTGATGCTTATGAGAGAAAAAGAAAAAAAAAAGAAAAAGGAACCCTGCCCTTCCCTTTTGTTGCCCCATTACTTCACACCCCCTAATAGTAAGACAGAAAGAAAGAGAGAGAGGAAAAACAAAAAAGAACCATAAGACAAAACTGGAGACCAACTAACGATCCCCCTTTTTAATTTTTTCAAGAACAGATGCAGCATCCCGGTCAGTAAAGCAAAACTGTGTTTGACCATTTTTAATGATCTTGAGCCTAGCTGGTTCCTGAAGAAACACCTGGGCCCGCACATTTTAGGGGATTGATTAATTGTCGGGGTTTCCACCGCCTTTCCATGGTAGATTTGCAGAAGATTGAGCGCACAGAGATTGACATTGAACATAATAGAATGGGAGCAAAGGGACATGCTTTAAGAGATATTGCATGTTTTAGCAGGAAATTACCAACGTAGATTAAGATAGGTCCGGGATTAGCTGATCTATTAATAGAGACAGTAGGCATGTTTCTGCTAAACCTGCTAAGAGGAATGCGGTGCACCCTCTGTATTTGAGAATCCATGTCCCAATCAGAAAGATCCAGGAATGCATTTGAAAACAGTTTAACAATGAATTGTCGGGGATCATCCCCTTCCTTCCCCTCTCGAATGCTGGAAACACAGAGGTTGTTCCGCCGTTGGCAGTTTTCCAAGTCCTCAATCTTGAATTGGATTTTGTCAAGGGGCTGATCGTGAGCTTCCATGACCTTACTTGCATGTGCTCTGGCATCCTCAATATCAGACACAAGTTGCTGTATTTTAGCCATCTCAGTGGAGAGGACAGAAATCTTACTGAAAACTTCGGCTAAAGATTGCTGAACAGCTGTGCTATCCTCCCGGGATTGGACATAATATTGTTGAGCTTCGACCCACTGCGCTTGCAAAAGCTGTAGTATAGTAAGTAGAGAAGGTTCATGCTGTAGACTCACAGTGAGGGAGTGTTAGAAATGGGATCTCTAGTTGGCAAGGGCTTGCACCTCTGTCCAAGTAGGGATCCTTCTTCCTAGTCAGGGTAAGGGTGTTACACTCGTGAAGTAACCCCTGCTCACCCTCGTGGTAGCTTGGCACGAGCAGTCAGGCTTAATTCAGAGGTAGTGTGTAAAGCATTTGCACATAACCAACAGTAATACAGTGTAAGCACTACAAACGGACACCACACCAGTTTAGAAAAATAACCAATATTTTTATATACTCAAGACAAGAGCAATTACGACAAAAATCCACAATACTATACTTTAAAAATGAATGCTTGATAAGGTAACTTCTTCTTTGCAGGAATAGTTCAAAAACAAAGTTCGTACGAGTCGGTAGCTCCGTCCGAGTCTACCGCGATGCTGAAAACCACAGAGTCTAACAGTTCCAGCCGACCGCGTCGATACGAGCCAGCAGAGTCGTGAACAGACTCGGTCACAGTACCTTTCTCGTTGTGGCTGGTACGGAGTGTACGAGCCGGTCGGCGTTCGTCGCGGTTGTGGTGCAAGACGGAGCGATGCAAGGCACGGTGTCCCTCGATGCGGTGCAGGCAGCGGCTCGATGAGCGTCGTGCAGACGGAGTCGGAGAGTCCAAGGCGTGCGGTGCAGGGCGAGACGGTGTACGATGCGGTGCTGACAGGTTGCGATGCAGGCGACCAAGCCGGAGTGCGGGAGCTGGCGTCGGACAGCGGTGCGAGTCGGAGCGGTGCGTCGCAAACGTGCGAGCGGTGCCCCAAATGCGATGCGGTCACGACTGTTGAGCCAGTTGCAGCGTCCGCGTCGGTCGGGTCCGGCTGGTTCAGTGAAGCGATGCAATGCGAACTGCGGTGCCCACAGGTCACGGTGCAAGCAGCGGCTCGGTGTTGACGGCGTCGGACGTCGCCTACGGTGAGACCAGGGTTGCGATGCGAAGCGGGGCGATGCGGTCTGCGGTGCAAAAAGGTCAGCAGTCAGGGATGGATTCGGTTGACGGAGTCGGTTGCAGTTCCCTTCCTCTGTGGCAACTGAAACAGCGTTCCAGAAGCGGTACCCAGAGGCTTGTGAAGTCTTTGTAGTCCCTGAGACTTCTTAACAGGAGGCCAGCTCGATTTCAGGCCCTTGGAGATACTCAGCACAAGTTTGTAGAAAGTTCAGTCCTTTCACTGCCCAAGGCAGAAGCAGCAGCTGCAGGCCAACCCAACAAAGCAACAACACAGCAAAGGGGCAGTACTCCTCCTGGCAGCTCTTCCGGCTCTTCGTCTTGGCAGGTTCCTTGATTCCAGCGAGATCTAAATTCATGGGGTCAGGGCCCCAATATTTATATCCCAAATTCCTTTGTTCTCTGAAGGCAGAGAGGCCTTTGCCTAGTCCAAACCAGTTCTGGAGCACTTTGTTGACAAGTCTCCGTCCCTTCTTTCAGAGAGTAGGCCAGGGACATCAGGCGCACCACAGGAGGTGGAGCCAGCATTGTGGAGGGAAGGCACTGTCCTATTCAGGGCCCAGGTGCAACCCCTCCCACCCATCTACATGTAGATCTTGCTATTCAGCCCTGTGCTGACTCACCCTGTCTCCTGGCATCCCCCAGCCCCTGTCACTCACACTCCAGACAAGGAATACACAACCTCGCAGAGGCAGGCTTGGATGGTTAGACAAGAAAATACCCACTTTCTAAAAGTGGTATTTTCAAACACAGACTGTTAAAACCAACTTCACTAAAAGATGCATTTTATCATTCTGAGTCCAGGCATACTAAACTCGACTTTCTACCATGTTCCCGGGGTCAGTTAGGATTATAAGCTGTAATAATCAAAACTGCCCGTTCTGGCCTACGGGGAACAGGTAGCCTTGCAATAGTGAAAAACGAACTAGGCTGTAATTCACTATCAGGACATGCCACACACACCAGGGCATGTCCTACCTTTCGCATACAATGCACCCTGCCCACAGGGGTACCTTGGGCCTACCTTAGGGGTGACTAACATGTAGAAAAGGGAAGGTTTAGGGACTTGCAAGTGTGCGCACTTGCCAAGTCGACATGGCAGCCCCAGGCTGCGCACAGGCTCTGCAATGGCAGGCCCGAGTTACACTTTACGGGCTGTTTGCGTGGGTGGCACAATCCAGTGCTGCAGCCCACCAACAGCATTTGGTCTATAGGCCCTGGCACTCGCAGTGCACTTTACAAGGGACTGACACATAAACCAAATAGGCCAATCATGGAAACGCCAATCCGTAACACATTTTATACAGGAGCACTTGCACTTTCCCACTGGACAGCAGTGAGGAAAGTGCGCAGAATCATTACACCAGCAAAAACAGAGTCAAAACCGGGAGGTCAGAAAGCAAAAAGTCAGGGGAAACACGCCAAAAGATGCCAAGTCTAACAGGGAGTCTGAGGAGGCTTCTGAGGCGGTACGATTCGGGGGATACCTTTTGCAACATCACTGAGAGACTTGAGGCCCATTAGGGGAAATTCAGCTGGTTCCAAGGTGCTGCAGTGAGGTGAGGCTCCGGAGGATAGTAATTCAGAGGAGTGATGGCCCTGTGATCCAGCGCAACATTTAATCAGGGATCGATACTCATCAATATACACTGGCCCATACACATTCACCCAAATCCCTGATGGGGTCAAGTTTTAAAGACGTGAAAATTGCTTCCTTCACAGATTCATGTTTAACAATTCTAAATACATAACTAGACCTGTATATCAACTCTCTTTCCTCTTGGTCGATGGACCAATTAGTTGAGTAGTTGATGGTAATAATTAGAACTAACTGACTATCTAACCAACTAAATAATCACAGACTCTCGGTAAGATTTATAAAGTTTATCTCAAATCAATGGTTATGCTCATCGTATACAGGTCACAATGCAAACAAAGAATCTCACATAAGGGAGAGAAAGTCAATCAGCAATGCAAACAGTGTCAGACCCATCAACAACTAACAATATGCTTATAAGGGAGTGGATAGATGAAGAGACATAAGTTTCAGCAAAATAATGCGAAACAAATATACATATGACGGAGTGGATAGATGAAGAGACATAAGTTTCAAAGACAAAAATACATTTGCAAATAAATTATGCAAAGTACGAGTCAGCAAGATAATACAAACCCAAAGGAATTCAGTGAAATACCACCCACCTGGCCAAGGGAGAAGTGGGGGTCTCTTGAGATAGAGTCAAGAGACAAAGATTTCAGGAACGGGACAGGACAAGGTCAGGAACAGCTAGGCCTCTCTGCAAACCGACAGACAGCGACGCATCACACCTCTCTCCTCTGCACTCGATCAGAGCTCAGGCTAAGGCTTCTAAACCACACCCCTAAAGGCACCCCAGTTATACCCTAAAACCTACATGTCCAACCCACATTAGTTGAAACAATTTATGAAACTCGACAGTTGATTGGTCAATTTGGGAGGTGGTATGTCACCCCATCAGGTTCCCATTCACAATTTTTCTTTATTCTCATTGTTCTTAAACTTCTCCCATTACATCAGCTTTGACTCGTTCAACTATTTCGGCATTGAAACATTTCTTTATTATTATAATTTTTTTCATATATTTCTCAGCCGCATCCGCGGAAGAAGTCTTGGATCCCGCGGTCAGGCTCATCCGTTTGGCAGTCATACAATGTTCTCTGTGCTGCATATATCTCCTACCACCTCGATATCTCTCTCTTTCGTATGCTTCTACTTCCCATTCCTCTAACGCTTCATACTGCGTAGGTCTGGGATTTGGCTCTGCAAAATCCTCATATTAAACGAGCCATGCTGTGGAAAAGCTATAACACCATCATCCTTTGTGTATTCCACCCAATTCTCTAACCAAGTACACGTATGGTATCCTCGCTCCAACATCATATAAGCAGCTGGTGTTCCTGGAGGTGGAACAAGAACTCCCTCTCTAGTCACTATTGGTTTATCCTTTTTAAAGAAATTCTTTATTTTCTTTAGCAACTTCATTTTTGGACTTTTTACGCTAATGTATCTCAACAAAACACACAAAGAACCCCTTTCATATTCTACCTTTTCTATTTGTCAGTTCTTGTCCAATATCAGCGCGACTCACACCAACCGTCCAATCAGAGCGTACTTCACGCTCGCTGTCTGACCAATGCCAGCGCGGCCTTTTTGTGACGTCAGTATTACTCCTTCTACTGACCCAATGACGGCAATGTATTTCTAACTCTTCTTAATCAATTTTCTTGTTAGTAACAACATAAAACAATGCTACCTTGTCTGTTCCTCTAAATAAAGATATAGTTCTTCACTTCAAACGAGAAATTCTTTTACTTCAAGTAAAATAACGACCAGCACTATTTAACACCCAAACAAGCTACACGTGGACTTAGTACTCCTCTAGGGATAAGGCCAAAGTTGCGTAAGAGGACTTTTGGTGTAAAAAGAGGTCTTGGTACTCCTCTGGGGATAAGGCCAGAGTTTCGGAAGTGGACCCTTCGCTATTTCAGACACTCTACTCACATACAAAATTGTCCCTAAATATAACACCTACAGCCTTCCGCCATACAGTATTATAACAACAGACAAAGTACTTCTGCAGTGTGATTTCTTTACCACACTCTTCTTCTGCCTACTTCAGGCTAAATCCTGGGTTTCCTCAGGTAACTTCGTACCTGTACTTCTAGACAACATAGAGCAGGACACTAACTTTTCAGGTTAAGAACATATAATCAATAATCAATAATTATTACCAAACTAATCAATAATTAAACCGTCCTCTGCTACCAGAAAACTGATCCAGCGCGACATTTAATCAGGGATCGATACTCATCAATATACACTGGCCCATACACATTCACCCAAATCCCTGATGCGCTGGGGGTCAAGTTTTAAAGACGTGAAAATTGTTTCCTTTACAGATTCATGTTTAACAATTTTAAATACATAACTAGACCTGTATATCAACTCTCTTTCCTCTTGGTCGATGGACAAATTAGTTGAGTAGTTGATGGTAATAATTAGAACTACCTGACTATCTAACCAACTAAATAATCACAGACTCTCGGTAAGGTTTATAAAGTTTATCTCAAATCAATGATTATGCTCATCGTATACAGGTCACAATGCAAACAAAGAATCTCACATAAGGGAGAGAAAGTCAATCAGCAATGCAAACAGTGTCAGACCCATCAACAACTAACAATATGCATATAAGGGAGTAGATAGATGAAGAGACATAAGTTTCAAAGACAAAAATACATTTGCAAATAAATTATGCAAAGTACGAGTCAGCAAGATAATACAAACCCAAAGGAATTCAGTGAAATACCACCCCCCTGGCCAAGGGAGTAGTGGGGGTCTCTTGAGATAGAGTCAAGAGACAAAGATTTCAGGAACAGGACAGGACAAGGCCAGGAACAGCTAGGCCTCTCTGCAAACCGACGGACAGCGACGCATCACTCCTCTGCACTCGATCAGAGCTCAGGCTAAGGCTTCTAAACCACACCCCTAAAGGCACCCCAGTTATACCCTAAAACCTACATGTCCAACCCACATTAGTTGAAACAATTTATGAAACTCGACAGTTCATAGGTCAATTTGGGAGGTGGTATACCACCCCATCAGGTTCCCATTCACAATTTTTCTTTATTCTCATTGTTCTTAAACTTCTCCCATTACATCAGCTTTGACTCGTTCAACTATTTCGGCATTGAAACATTTCTTTATTAATATTCTTTTTTTTTCATATATTTCTCAGCCGCGTCCGCGGAAGAAGTCTTGGATCTCACGGTCAGGCTCATCCGTTTGGCAGTCATACAATGTTCTCTGTGCTGCATAGCCTTGAACTTTTATACTTTCTCTGCAGCGCTCAGCACTTCGGTCTGCTTGTCATTTTATTCATTCTCCAGCCCCTCATCTATCTGGACAACTTAAGAGATTTCTAGCTCATTTGACTCACTACGGCAAATAGAACATAAGTATTCATTAATTACATGGAAATGCACTTTTCACTGTTTGCCACCCACCTTTGCACTATCCCTTGTTAATGGTTTCTTGGCATAAGCTTAAAGCAAAAGCGGCATCATTTATTATTGTCTTAAAGCAAGATGCAGATGCGAATGCGAAATGCGGCCTAGACATGCACTAATTTTGTTTCTCTTGGAACGCAATGTTAAATGTGGCCCAGTTCTTTCATGCATTTAGTTCACATTAGTGCATGCATGTGCAAAGCGTTTCCCACGTGTTCATGTGAATTACATTGTTAATTTTTCATTGCACACTGTTAGTATGTATTACGGGGGTGTCAATCCGAACAGGTTTATTTGTGCGAAATCCTGCTCCATCAATCCCGCCTCTGATGGCTTTCTGGAGCCATCATAAAATACCCACCATACCAAGTGCCATCTTTATCTCTCTAAAGATCTGTAATGTTTTCTCTTTTCATCAATTTCTCATCTAACCCTTTCATCTCATCATAGTAATCTCTTTTCATATCTTCTAATTCTATCTCATCTCTTTTTCTTTTTCTTGCTTTTCGTTTATCTTTTGATTCTGTCATCTCTTTTCTTCCACACTTACTCTTACAACATTTATATATTGTTATTATCACTAAGGCTACTCCAGCCACTGAAATGATGGGCATTATTATTTTTCCTAATAAACTACTTCCAAAGGTAGAAAACCATTTGCCTACAGAAGAGAAACTCTTACCAAAACTCTCCCAGACACCGTCAACCTCCAGTTGGGTCAAGTCTTCATGTAATTTCGTAATATTCTTTATATATCCCTCAATACCTTTACTTTTGTCAGGGATATAAGTACAGCAGTGTTGAATTATCAACATGCCACAGACTCCACCCTCTTTTGCAATAAAATATCAAGGGTAAGTCGATTTTGCAAAACCATTGATCTGATTGCAACCATTTCAGTGTCAATCGTCAAGAACCCACCAGCAGTATCAGTCGATAAACGATCAACCACTGTGGACAATTTTCGAATTTTATGCAAATTTAGAACGACTCCAACTGAGGGTATCAGTGCACCAAAGATATCACCTACTATTTCTGAGAAACTAGCTCTCTTGTTTCGTGTTAGTCCTTGTTTTATTTCATTGATTCTGTTGTTGCTTGTATCTACATGGTAGAACTTTGAAAAAACGACTGCAAAATAACAACAACCATACCAATGTGCAGGCAACCTGTAATAGGCTTTCTTACCACATACATAATAGACTCTTGGGAAAACAGGATCAGTTCCACCCTTCAATCCCCAACCTCCAGTAATTTGGAAAGTATGCTCACATTCACTAGTACCAATGAAATAATTATTATAGTTAGTTCTTAGTCTAAGTAAACAGATTTTCCCCTTTTTATACCAGTCCAGGGACATTGCAGCGTACGTCTCGCCTTTCTCATAATTTCCTTCTCTAAATGCCCATGGTGGTACCTGTGACTTTTGTTCAGCAGCTTTTCTTTGGAAACTTTCTCTTCTATATTCTACCATATCTATGAATACTTTTTCTTCAACCCACAAACTACATATTAAATTAATTTTATAAGCATATTCTATATCTAATGTCTTGGTAATATGGAAGAATTCTCCCATATACCGTGCATTTTTACTACTTAAAACCTTGTTCAGCTCCTTTATAATAGGTATCTCTGAAAATACTAAATCTATATTAGAATAATAGTACTCCAGCTTCCCCGTCACATAAAATAAGCTGGTTAAAACACTGCAAGACACACCATAGGTTAAAGGAAGGTGGTGATAAGTCACCTCCTCTGAGACAGACGAAGGTAACTGCATGCACACATAACATTCACTCACATTCATTGTATTCACATATTCATACAACAATTTAGTAAAAACATTTAACGAGAAATCACTAATTGATTTATCATGATGGAGAATGCTTCCATCCATTTGTTCTATGTTAGTATTAGGGGTTTCTTTAATAACATCACTCACTATTTCACTTATTACATCATTAGTATTGTTTCCATTATTAGTTACCATTAGAATAGGTACAATGACAGTTAATAATATCCACATAAATGTCAGTAAAAGGACACTACATAAGCAAGCTTTAATATTTAATACATCCACGTTTTATACTAGACTTTGGATGTTCAGTCACTTTTACTTCAGCCATTTTTGTGCTCTACTAAAAAATGGAAAAAAAAAAAATCTAAATCTATAGAAACTCGAAACTTACTAAAAATAATTTTCTGAAAAATAGTGTAATTCTACACTTCAAGGCTTTACTTCTTTACCCCTTTCTTTTATTTCTTCTTCTTTAAGTCTTCTGAGTCATTCAATTCATTTCATCTGGCAAAGTTTCACCTTAAATTTTCACAGTTCTTTTAAGGTGGTGTCAATTTGCTTTCATCCACTTGCTCAGTGTCAGTACCGTCCTTTTCTTCACTTGGATCTGAGCTTTCAAATTCTTCCAAGTTCACATACGTCCATTCCGGTGTTGTGTATTTTCTGCTTGGAATTCTTACTCTCCTTGTTTTTCGTACTGACTCTTCTTCTGACTCTTTTTGTTCTGCTTGGCTTGTGACCTCATTGATTTGCTCTGGTCTACTCTTTGACTTCCTCCTCACAAGAGTGTATTTCAGTTTTTCACTCCACTTGGCCAATTGTCACCTTTTCTTGGCCTTTTGACTTGAACTACTTTTTCACCTTGTCCATCTGGTTCACTGGTTCTTTTATTTGGCCTTTCTTCTATCTGCTCTTCTTCTTGACTTTCGGTAACTTCTCTTTCTTCTGGTTCAACAGCAGTCTCATGAGACCCAGTATCTGGTGCCCACTCTACTTGACTTGTGCTTCGCTGTTCATCATCTGTTTGTTCTTCAGAATCTGTTATTCTAGATTCTTCAGCTTCACACACCTCAGCCTCTGGTCTTTGGCTTTTGTTTACTAGTTCCTGCTCTTCTTGTCTTTCAAGTGGACTTGGGACTCGTCTGGTATGGCTGGCATGGATCCAATTTGGCAAACCACCACATTTCACTGCGGTTGTCGTCACCAAAATCACCTGGTAAGGTCTGTTCCACCTGGGTTCTAAACACGATTTCCTCACGTGTTTCTTGATGAGGACCCACTCACCAGGACTCAGATCATGAGCTTGATTCAGCTGTGTTGTAGTGGCATCTTCTCCAACCTGGCGAGACACAGAACGCACCAGATCAGCCAATCCTCTGCAATAATCAAGCACTAGATCATCAGATATATTCATCAGTTTGTTCGCTGGTATAAATGCTTGTCTCATTGCTCTTCCCATCAGGACTTCATGTGGACTCAAACCCGTCTTTTTATCAGGAATGCTTCTAAGACTCATCAATACAAGGGGTAACACATCAGGCCATTTCAGTGTAGTGGATGCACACACCTTTTCTAATCTAGATTTTATTGTGCCATTTATCTGTTCAACCACTCCAGATGCTTTAGGTCGATAGGCACAATGCAGCTTCTGTTCAATTTGTAATGCTGCACAAATCATCCAAATTATCTCATTATTAAAATGGGTTCCTCTATCTGTTTCTAAAGTGACTGGAAATCCAAATCTAGGAATCAGTTCTCTTAGAAGCAGCTTTGCGACAGTTAGACTGTCATTCCTTCTCGTTGGATAGGCTTCCACCCAGCGAGAAAACAAACAAACATCAACCAACACATATTTCAGCCCGTTGCACGGGGGAAGCTCTATGAAGTCCAACTGAAGTCGGGTGAATGGACCAGCTGCTTTTCCAATTCGTCCCCAACTAACAACTGTCTTCCTGCCTGGATTCTGCTGCTGGCAGGTGGCACACCTCTGGCAAAGACTCTCTGCAATGACCCTGAACTTTGGGTTATACCATGACTGCTTGAAGAGCCTGATCATTGCATCTCTTTCAACATGTGCAATTCCATTGTATATCCTTGCCATATGGGATAGTAAACTATCCGGCATGACTGGTCTTTCGTCTATATACACGCACACTTCGTCCTCAGCTCTCGTTCTGCAGCCTGAATTTTTCCAGATTTTTTTTTCCTCATCACCTGCCTCTTCCTGTAACTGCCTAATCTCATCCCAAGTTACAAAAGAAGAAGAAAACATAAGATGGGGAGAGGAGTTGGCCTAACGGCTAGGGCGGCCGACCTCGAATCTGGAGAACTGGGTTCGAGTCTCGGCAATGACGCTGAACATCCTGTGATTCTGGGCAAATCACTTAATCTCCCCTGCCTAACCTAAATGAATGTGTGTCCTCATGTAATGTAACTGGTGCTATGTAAAGCGCTCTGATACCCGATTCGGGTCAAGTTCACACTATATAAAACTCTGCAAAAAAAAAAAAAAAGATGGCAATTGGTATTTTCTTTTTCAATCCCTCTGTTTAGGGCAATTAAATTTCGTGCACAGAAACGCGCTACTTGATCTGCGTATCTGTTGCCCCTCGTCACATAGTCATCTCCTGACATGTGCAGAACATTTGACCACTGCAATTCTTTTGGGCAATTGTAAAGCATCCAATGGATCTTTTACAGTTTTGCTGTTCCTTATAGGGGAACCTGATGAAGTCAGAAATCCCTTTGCATCCATAGCTGCCCAAAATCATGGACAACACTGAATCCATATTGGCTATCAGTAAATATGGTTACCCTCAGGCTTTTGGCAATTTTGCACGCTCTAATCAGAGCTATCAATTCAGAAATTTGAGCAGAGTTTACCCCTTTTAGACAGGATGCTTCTAAAACTCCCACTATGGTGCAAACAGCATAGGCAGAACATAATTCTCCTTTGTCATTTCTTAAACATGATCCGTCAACAAGCATCTCACAGTCTGATTCCTCTAATGGGACGTCCTCAATATCGGGCCTGGGTTTTGTGCACAACTCTGTCACATCCAAACAATCATGATCCGCCTCTTCTCTCACTTCCTCACAATATGAATTTGGCAACAGAGTTGCCGGATTTACTGTAGTGCACCTTACCACGGTCACATTTTCAGCACCCAAGATCACTTTTTCATACTTAGACAGCCGACTAGAGGTCATGTACTGCGTCATGGTGCGTGTCAAAATAATCTCAACTGAATGTGGCACATACACCTTGACTGGATGTCCCATCACAATTGCTTCATTCTGTTCCAGACTCACACAAGTAGCAGCTACTGCTTTTAAACATCCTGGCAAGGCTGCAGCCACTGAATCCAAAGTAGCAGAAAAATATGCTACTGGACGTCGTGCCATTCCATGTTTTTGAGTTAAAACTGAACGTGCACATCCATCTCTTTCACAACAGTACAATGCAAAATCCTTTGCATAATCTGGCATTCCCAATGCAGGTGCTCGACAAAGACTGTTTCGCAGTTTACTAAGAGCTTCCATAATTTCATCATCCAACACAATCGGATCTTTCACATCTTTTCGTGTCAACCTCTGTAGAGGTTTTGCAATCAGTAAGAAACCACTGATCCATTGCCTACAGTATCCAACCATTCCCAAAAACATTTGGACTTCTTTCTGAGTGGTAGGGTGGGCTCATTTGTTTAATCACACTAATTCTTTCTGGTGTCACCTTTCTGACTCCCTTTTCTATTTTGTGTCCTAGGTATTGGACTTCCTATTTGCAAAATTGTAATTTTGCTGGCGACACTTTGTGTCTTCCTTCTGCCAAATGGTTCAGCAAGGCAATGGTATCTGTCACACATGCCTCTCGGGTCTTTGATGCCACTAGTAGTTCATCAATGCCCTGAACCAAAACTGAATTTCCTGGCATGACTAAGGTCTCCAGACACCTTTTCAGAATCTGATTAAAGATTGAAGGACTCTCTGTGTACCCTTGAGGAACTCGGCACCATCCCAAAACACGGTCTCCGAACCGGAATGCAAAAATATATTGGCTTTCCAGATGTAAAGGAATCGAGAAAAATGCTTGGCACAAATCAATCACTGTGTACCTTTCAGAATCGCATGGAATTTGGTAAAGGATTACTGCTGGATTTGGTACTACTGGACAACAGGGTACTACAATTTTATTAATCTTCCTTAAATCCTGTACTATTCTATAATTTCGATTTGGCTTTGTAATTCCTATGATAGGCGAATTACAAGGACTACCCATTATTTCTTTTAAAATTCCTTGTTCAATCATTTGGTCAATCACAGGAGTGACTCCTGCAATTACTTCTGGACTCATTTTGTACTGAAGTGTGTTTGGATATACAGCACCCTCTTTTACTGTAACCTGAATTGGATCTACATTTGTCATTAGGCCAATCTCCTTTCCCGTAAAGTCCCATACATCTGACCTCACTGTCCCTTTTAATTCTTCGGGCAAATTCTCTTCTGTGAGAAGTGAACACAACTCATCCACTTCTGTCCCTTGCTTCGCTAACATCATTTTGAATTCAACATCCTCATCAGGTGTCTGAAACGCAATACCATCTGGTGTACAATAGATGGTACAATTAATTTTGCACAATAAATCTCTTCCCAAGAGATTTACTGGATTTGAGTCACATACTACAAAACGATGCATGTCTCTGAAACTCCCAATATGAACTTCTATTGGATTTGTGACTGGTGTTCTAATATGCTTATTTGAGACTCCCACAACTTGGATAGTTTCTCCTGAGAGGGGTAGCTTTGGTATTTGTACTGCTCTCACAGTAGAACGGGTAGCACCAGTGTCCACCAGGAATGTAATATCATTACCTTCCACTTTTCCGTCAACAAATGGACCTGACTGATCTACCGCTAAAGATGCGCCAAGTACGCACTCTTCCTCCCCCCTCAATCACCGTCATTGAGATGAGTCTGAATCCCTCTCATGTCACTGCAACCAGTATTGCAGAACCATTTGCACATTTTGATTCTTACCAACTTGATCACCTCCGTGAAATCCAGTGTTCGCATCGTACCTCTGTACTTCAGCATTCACATTATTGGGCATAGGAGCTTGTGGCACCTATAACTGTGGAGCAACTACCTGCTGCTGTTGCTGTTAATTCCCACCCACCTCATTCTGCATCTGTGGATTTAAATTTTGATTTACCCCATTATTCTTTTGTGCAGAACTACACTCGTTCTTCCAATGTCCATACTTTCCGCACGCATGACAAGGAAATTTCTTCCTAGCCTCTTCTTTACTCATTTTTCCTCTACCTCTACCTCCACTGGGTACCTGACCATTTTGATTCTGACCATTCATCTGGTAACTTGTTTGAGGATTATTATTTACTTCTTGCTGTTCCTCTACCTTCACTTGTGCCCACATCATTTTCTCCTTTAACTTTTTATGTCTTGAATCCATGTCATCACTACAATACTACGCATACCTCAAAATTTCATCAATTGTTTTGCTCTGCCAACAAATCAAAATCTGCTGAATCATATTACTAATATCCGGTTTTAATCCAAACACAAAACGATACACAAAATGTCACATATCTTTGTCTCCAATGTTCTCAAACCCGCTGTACTGTTTAAATACTTGTAACAACCTTTCATAATAAGCATGCACTGACTCCTTTGGTTCTTGGGTCGTTCTGTCAATTTTTACCCAATCTGTTTCCTTAGGGGAAGTTTTTCCTTTCAAAAAGGTGATTACCTGATTGTACTTTTTCATCACCTCATCAGATGGTGCACCTGTTTTAGGATCTCTAGGATATTCTTCTTTTGGCCAATCGACAGTGAATTTACATTCTGTCCACAAATCAGCTGGAACGACAATCTCAAACAAACCATCTAAATCTTTTATCAAAACCTTTGAAACTTTCACAAATCTCTCTACCTATTTATACCATACAACCGTTTTTTCCCTTAACCTGGGAAAATCATTCGTAAAGGACAATATATCCTGTCTTGTCCAAGGAACGTGAACATATCCACCCCCTGGGACTTCTCTCATCGGACACGCCCTTTCAACTTGTTCTGTCTCTCTTAACGGAAACATTGATGCTCCCTTTCTAGCTGCCTCTTCTTTCTTTTTCGTCCATCTACCTTTCCATCGTTCAACATCTACCCATTTTTTCAAAATATTCATCAACTCTTTTATCTGTAATATTTTTCCTGACGCATTCAAACTCTCCAAATCCTTTTCAGTAAAGGCCAAACTGTACGATTTCTGCAACACTTTTGACTTCTCTATATCTATTCCATAATCACTAGCAGCCTCTGCAATTTTCTCATGAAGATTCCTCGCTCTCCAAGAAATACTTTTACACAAAAACAACAGCTCTTCATCTCGGTAAGTCCCGAGTCTGTCTGGACTTATTGTGCCAATAATCATCTCTTCCAAATCTACTTTCAATTGGCTCACATTTATACTCTGTGGTTGAGGTTTTCGTTTTCCATTCCCTTTATCCAATCATTTAATTCCTCTGGTGCAGGACCAGCTGAACTTCCTGTCGCTGAAATAACATCCGGCCCTATTCTCCTTGGATCTATTTGCATACTTCTTCTAGGGGTTTCTGTTATCATCTCACAAACCGGAAGATCTAACAAGGTAGTATTCGTGTCAGCCTGTCCATCCTCATCCGCTACCATCACTATTCCACTCCTGACGCTACTCCTAGGAACTGCTAACGTATGCACTTTTGATACATTGTGTTTTTCTCCATTCAATGGAACTATGGGACCAACTGTTACCGGTACCGTCAATGCTTCTGCATTTAGACTTAACTGATTTATTTTCTGGATCTGCTCTCGCCTTGCCTTATTTAATATATCCATTTCTTTTTCTCGTACTACCTTAGCTATTTCCATAACCTGTGGGGTTAATGGAGTTTCCATTTGTGGTGAGTCAACTCATCTGAATTTTCTTGGTATGGCGGAGGTCTATTGGTCATAATATCCTCCAACAACTCATCAACTGAATCGTTTGGATCTTCTCTTAAACTTGAAGTTTCTATATTTTTCTTTTTCTCTTTACATTTGCCTCCTATCTGGTCTTCGGCAACTAAAACTGGGTACAAACCCTCCGTTACCACAACTCTCCTCCATCGTTTCATTGTATCCTCTCTTCTCTCAAAAGGGTATCTAGGCACTAAATTTCTATATCTCCTACCACCTCGATATCTCTCTCTTTCGTATGCTTCTACTTCCCATTCCTCTAACGCTTCATACTGCGTAGGTCTGGGATTTGGCTCTGCAAAATCCTCATATTAAACGAGCCATGCTGTGGAAAAGCTATAACACCATCATCCTTTGTGTATTCCACCCAATTCTCTAACCAAGTACACGTATGGTATCCTCGCTCCAACATCATATAAGCAGCTGGTGTTCCTGGAGGTGGAACAAGAACTCCCTCTCTAGTCACTATTGGTTTATCCTTTTTAAAGAAATTCTTTATTTTCTTTAGCAACTTCATTTTTTGGACTTTTTTACGCTAATGTATCTCAACAAAACACACAAAGAACCCCTTTCATATTCTACCTTTTCTATTTGTCAGTTCTTGTCCAATATCAGCGCGACTCACACCAACCGTCCAATCACGGCTCTCTACGTATCTGCTATTTCGACCAGTACCAGCGCGGCTCACACCAACCAGCCAATCAGAGCGTACTTCACGCTCGCTGTCTGACCAATGCCAGCGCGGCCTTTTTGTGACGTCAGTATTACTCCTTCTACTGACCCAATGACGGCAATGTATTTCTAACTCTTCTTAATCAATTTTCTTGTTAGTAACAACATAAAACAATGCTACCTTGTCTGTTCCTCTAAATAAAGATATAGTTCTTCACTTCAAACGAGAAATTCTTTTACTTCAAGTAAAATAACGACCAGCACTATTTAACACCCAAACAAGCTACACGTGGACTTAGTACTCCTCTAGGGATAAGGCCAAAGTTGCACAAGAGGACTTTTTGGTGTAAAAAGAGGTCTTGGTACTCCTCTGGGGATAAGGCCAGAGTTTCGGAAGTGGACCCTTCGCTATTTCAGACACTCTACTCACATACAAAATTGTCCCTAAATATAACACCTACAGCCTTCCGCCATACAGTATTATAACAACAGACAAAGTACTTCTGCAGTGTGATTTCTTTACCACACTCTTCTTCTGCCTACTTCAGGCTAAATCCTGGGTTTCCTCAGGTAACTCCGTACCTGTACTTCTAGACAACATAGAGCAGGACACTAACTTTTCAGGTTAAGAACATATAATCAATAATTATTACCAAACTAATCAATAATTAAACCGTCCTCTGCTACCAGAAAACTGATCCAGCGCGACATTTAATCAGGGATCGATACTCATCAATATACACTGGCCCATACACATTCACCCAAATCCCTGATGCGCTGGGGGTCAAGTTTTAAAGACGTGAAAATTGTTTCCTTTACAGATTCATGTTTAACAATTTTAAATACATAACTAGACCTGTATATCAACTCTCTTTCCTCTTGGTCGATGGACAAATTAGTTGAGTAGTTGATGGTAATAATTAGAACTAACTGACTATCTAACCAACTAAATAATCAAAGACTCTCGGTAAGGTTTATAAAGTTTATCTCAAATCAATGATTATGCTCATCGTATACAGGTCACAATGCAAACAAAGAATCTCACATAAGGGAGAGAAAGTCAATCAGCAATGCAAACAGTGTCAGACCCATCAACAACTAACAATATGCATATAAGGGAGTAGATAGATGAAGAGACACAAGTTTCAGCAAAATAATGCGAAACAATATACATATGACGGAGTGGATAGATGAAGAGATATAAGTTTCAGCAAAATAATGCGAAACAAATTTACATATGACGGAGTGGGTAGATGAAGAGAAATAAGTTTCAAAGACAAAAATACATTTGCAAATAAATTATGCAAAGTACGAGTCAGCAAGATAATACAAACCCAAAGGAATTCAGTGAAATACCACCCCCTGGCCAAGGGAGTAGTGGGGGTCTCTTGAGATAGAGTCAAGAGACAAAGATTTCAGGAACAGGACAGGACAAGGCCAGGAACAGCTAGGCCTCTCTGCAAACCGACGGACAGCGACGCATCACTCCTCTGCACTCGATCAGAGCTCAGGCTAAGGCTTCTAAACCACACCCCTAAAGGCACCCCAGTTATACCCTAAAACCTACATGTCCAACCCACATTAGTTGAAACAATTTATGAAACTCGACAGTTCATAGGTCAATTTGGGAGGTGGTATACCACCCCATCAGGTTCCCATTCACAATTTTTCTTTATTCTCATTGCTCTTAAACTTCTCCCATTACATCAGCTTTGACTCGTTCAACTATTTCGGCATTGAAGCATTTCTTTATTAATATTCTTTTTTTTTCAAATATTTCTCAGCCGCGTCCGCGGAAGAAGTCTTGGATCTCACGGTCAGGCTCATCCGTTTGGCAGTCATACAATGTTCTCTGTGCTGCATAGCCTTGAACTTTTATACTTTCTCTGCAGCGCTCAGCACTTCGGTCTGCTTGTCATTTTATTCATTCTCCAGCCCCTCATCTATCTGGACAACTTAAAAGATTTCTAGCCCATTTGACTCACTACGGCAAATAGAACATAAGCATTCATTAATTACATGGAAATGCACTTTTCACTGTTTGCCACCCACCTTTGCACTATCCCTTGTTATTGGTTTCTTAGCATAAGCTTAAAGCAAAAGCGGCATAATTTATTATTGTCTTAAAGCAAGATGCAGATGCGAATGCGAAATGCGGCCTAGACATGCACTAATTTTGTTTCTCTTGGAACGCAATGTTAAATGTGGCCCAGTTCTTTCATGCATTTAGTTCACATTAGTGCACGCATGTGCAAAGCGTTTCCCACGTGTTCATGTGATTTGCATTGTTAATTTTTCATTGCACACTGTTGGTATGTATTACGGGGGTGTCAATCCAAACAGGTTTCTTTGTGCAAAATCCTGCTCCATTTATCTAATTGATTTGATAGATCCCCTCTTGTGTGCTCTTGCAGAGCCTTTTTCTCTCACTATGTTGGTGGTGGTCTTGGCACGTGGCATCGGGAGGGCTGGGGGGCTTTGAGGGGGTAGCTCTCTGGGCTGCAGTTCCAGCAGCAGCCTTGGGCCAGGGATGATTCCCCAAGCCAGAGATAGAGGGGTAGGTTCTGGGTTGGTAGGAAGGTGTTTAGTGGGAAGGGGACTAATGGAGGAGTCTTTCACTGCTTTTTTTTGTCCTTCTTGTCCTTCGGGGTAAATTAAGTCAAAATGGGCAAAAAATATTATGTGTTTTCAAATTTGGGTTCTAGCTAATCTTTCAGGAGTAGTGTCTTAATCAAAGGTATGATTTTAATTCACAGAAATGGGTAAATTCACTTGTCTATGTTTAATGTTTCGTGTCTTAATTCTTTTAGCAAGCAACAGCTAGTTCGTGAAGAAATTAGAATGTATAAGGCCCAGATTATTGCACTAACAGAAACTCATCTTGCTTACAAGGATCGTGCTTTGCTAAAACATCAGGATATGACACTGTTGTGTGTACTTCTCAAGCAGTCTCTATCAGGGGAGTTTCTGTTCTGGCAGATAGTAAGTTGTGATATAAAATATTGAAAACAGCAGCCCATTCTAGAGGCAGGTGGGCTATAGCTCAATCATTCACTTACGGTTTTAAAATCGTGTTATGTATGATCTATGGCCCTAATATAGACGAACCTAGCCTTACTAATGATTTAGCTCTAGATTTGTTTGACTGGCCTGGAGAATTATTAATCTTGGGCGACATTAATTGCGTCCTTGACTATAGTATTGATACCATCAATCACGGGGCTATACCACGGATGGTCAGAACTCAGGCTGCTATTTTAGAGCTGGTCCGGCTACATCAGCTGACAGAGCTATGGAGGGCGCTATTCCCAATGAATCTAGGCAACGCAGACTACTCTTCACCCCATCATCACCATTCTCGGATTGATATGATTTTCTCTGATTGTAATCTTTTGCTAGATGCATCCATGGAAGTCTGTCCCAAAGTAACATCAGATCATAATCCAATACTTGCTCAGTTCAATTTCCAAGCCACAGGTAATCATTGGAGCCTGTTTTCTTTTCCACACCCCCTGCTCTCTTACCAAGAATATCAACATTTCATGTCAAATGCTCTCTTGGAATTTATTCAGCTTAATGATGGTACAGCTTCTTCTCTAATAGTCCGGGATGCTATGAAGGCATTTATTTGGGGGACCACCCTTCAGTTTATTTTTTCCCAAATTAAGATTAGCTCAAATAACTCGCAACAGCTGTGTCAGTCAATCCTAACACTTGAATTATCACATGTTCCTATAGTTTATGGGGTGCCCGACCAACACGCTGTCTATCTCTCTCTAATTGAAAAATGCTCAATCCTGGGGCAGGTGCTAAAGGATAAGGTCTGTGTGAGATACAATAAGAACCGAGCCTTACAGTATGAGTATGGGGAACTAGTAGGGCGTGTTTTAGCTTATCAAATCTCAGACAGGAGATCAAAGAATTAAAGGGAAGGATGGTAGAATGTATACTACTTCAGCTGAGATTGCTCAGCAATTTCCAGAAATTTATTGGGATCATTTTAATCAATCGGATGATTTTGATGCTGCAGCATTTGGGCGCAACATCCAGAGCTCTGTTCTACCTTTGTTAGACAAAGACCATTCTGCTGCTCTTGAGGCCGAAATTACTTCAGGCAAAATAATGACAGCGCTGGCCACTCTCCCCTCAGCTAAAGCTGCCGGTGCAGATACCATTCCCCTGGAGTTTTATACGATCTTTAAAGGTACTATTCTCCCCTTGCTTGTCCGAGTTATTCAATATATTGACATCTTTGATAACGTCCCTGACTCCTGGAACAGGACTAAAATTGTCATCTTTTTGAAAAAAATCTAAGCATTCTGAAGAACTTTGTTCCTATTGCCCCATCTCGCTTATCAATGCAGACGCAAAAATATTTGCTAAACTTTTAGCTGCTTGTCTTGCACCTTACTTGGCAGCGCTGGTGTCACCGCAGCAACATGGCTTTATACCTGGACGCGACACTGCTGCTCATGTTAACTCTGTTGTGGCCACATTTGACATGGCAGCAAAATTAGGTATGAATGTCGGTATGATCCTTTTAGATGCAGGGAAAGTGTTTGACCGGGTAAACTGGTCATCTCTCTGGGCAACCCTTTCTGCCTTCAGTATTTGGGAGTGTTTTAAAAAGTGGGTGCTGTCTTTATACAAGAATCCTACTGGACAATAACAATACTCTGGAACCTCTTCTACCCAGTTTCAGATCTATCTGGGTACTAGGCAGGGGTGCCCGCTTTCTCCATTGCTATTTGCCTTATGTATGGAACCCTATCTGCGCTCCCTGCAACTTAATAAGCAGATCCAGCCTGTTGGTTCCGGGGATCTTAAACTTAAAATTACAGCTTACGCAGACGGCATGGCAATTTTTTCTCCTAATCCCTCAGCGGCTCTCAATCACATCACCAATGAATCTGTCAGGTTTGGAGAATTTTTGGAATATAAGCTGAATATGTCCAAGACAAAATTACTCCTTAATTTTGAGCCTAAAGATCCAATACCGGGGGTGTGTCTGTCTGCAATATATCTAGGCACCCATTTGACCTTACAGGTAGCGCAGATTATTAAACTAAATTATGAAGTACTCCTAATAACTTTACAAAAAAACGTAGGGTTTGGAATAATCTCCATCTTTCGATCATTGGTAGTTGTGATATAATCAAAATAAATGTTCTCCCCAAATTTATATATTCTTTCCAGGCTATTCCTTTACAGGCCCGAACTCTTTTTTTAAATGATTTGACGGAATTATCTATAGCTTTATTTGGGGCTACGGTTGGGCTAGGCGGACAATCTGGTTTATAAAACTACGGTATAATCAAGGGGGACTTACTCTCCCCGATTTCAAACGTTACTTCTGGGCAGCATTCACAGGGCGCCTTCCCCACCTTCTGACTGTTTCAAATCCTGATCCTGCTGATTTCTTTCTTTGTTTTATTTTAGGATCAGACTTTAGATTATTCTTTTATAGACTAATGGATCCCAACTATTTTAAACGTGTTAGATTTAAGGTCATTCGAGACAGAGTTACTGTCTGTTGTGAGATGTCTACCAAGTATGCTTTTACCCTCACACACCCAGATGCGCCACTCTGGGACAACCCAATACTCCCGGAGATATTTCATGATCAGGCAGGAAGAGCTTGGTCACTGTATGGTATTTATTCCTTTGGCCATATTTTCAATGGTTTTCGCTCATTTGCTGGGCTTCAAGCAGCTTTTATACTTCCACATTATTTCTTTTTTAAGTATCTTCAGATTAGAGACTATTTGATGACAGGCTGCAAGCTTACAACTTTGTCGCCCTGTTCGGAGATACTTAATAGCTTACTCAGAGCACCTCAGAAATCCTGTATAAGCATGGTATATCTCACTCTCGCCTGGCATAATTGTAATGATAACCCCACTGTCGCCATTAAGTGGTCTCTAGTTCTTTCATGTGAAGTCTTACCCTCGGAAATAAGCTCAGCTTTTGATATTTTTGATCAATCCATACATTCAATAAATTTGAAAGTCAGCAATTCAAAACAATATGCTTCTTGTACTATACACCCAATAAAATCGTCAAAAGAGTTGGGAACTGTTGGGGGATAAGACTAAATGCCAGAAGTGTGGCCCTCTAGCAGCAGATATCCTTCATTTGATCACAACCTGCCCAGTGCTTCATGACGTTTGGACAGGTGTGGCACAACTCAATAGAACTAGCACTGGTACGGACATACAGCTTACATACAAGGAGATCATGTTTGGCCACAGATCACATCTAGGCCTCAGGGCAAATGATAGCAGTCCCCAAAGGCAACTCTTATCTATTATTATCTCTGCCACGCTATGTTTGCGAGAGCCTGAATCTCTCCTTTAACACCCAAGGTAACAGACTGGTGGGCGCTCCTCCGACAAATTTATAATCTAGAATTTGCTCTGGTTAAATCCAGGGGGCTTCGATTGATTAAAACGTTTGACCGAATTTGGGCAAGCTTTAGTTGGGACCCTCTCAATAACAATAATCTAAGGAATGTTACCTAAAGTTTCTTTTCTTTTTTTTAGGTCTAGTAACTTGCTGACTTCATTCTTAACTAGTCCTTTATTATGTTTAATACCGTTTTTGATCTTATCTACTAACCAATTAATCAATTTGTCTTTCTACCTACATGTCAATCTTTTTGTTCTGGAGTTTTTTCTTGTATCAATATATGAATATGAGACATGGCCAACGATTCATTGTAAAAGCCTAGTCCTAACTATGCTCATTATGCAAATGGAACTTCTTTTCTCTATGTATAACCATTCTTGTCAAAAAATAAAAAAGTACGTAAAAAAATTATGCTTATGAAGAGCTTCAGTAAAATGCAAAACAGTACATCTTTAAAGTGCTTCTTTCTAGATATACAAAGACGTCTGTAGCATTTGAAATGCAGGGCATTATCACCTTGTGAGTCAACGAAGGGTTTAGCAACAAGTGCATGGTGCTACCACCAATTTGAGAATAATGAAGTCAGAAGCAAGACGCAATAACATACTAAACTTTCCTTTAATGGACATTGTTTTCAATGTTCCTTTCCAGAATTACAGGAAATAATTTAAGATTTTCCTGTGCAGACACTACCGTTCACGGTATAATTTATTGTTATTTTAATCTGCATAGGATCAGAATTTTGGAGTTTACTGTAATGATCTATGTCCACTATGATTTTATGGTTCTTGTTCTCCTTCTAATTAAGGTGTTTGTGCTGCTTGTCCCTGTGATGAATGCATTGTAAAGGTAATTGAAAGATCAGGGGCACCCAATGAAGCTCCTAGAAGGTAGGAACTGTTTAGCCATGAGGGATCACTCACTTCTGTGAGTAATGAATTGTGGAAAATGTAACGGTCTTATATATATGGCTGTAATTCTTTGGGCCGCTTCGGAGCCCCAAATATGGGTGTTTTTGACGACTGTACATCTATGTGATAGCACCAATTTTCTAATGATATTTGTCAACTGCATATTGCATCACAGAATAGATTCTAGGAATGCCACTTCCTAAGCATTGTTGGGAAATTGACCACAACATTTTTAAAAGTGACTATGATGCATTACTTATCACGAAAACTTGATAAGGAAGGGCTGCAAACCAGATCATGAGATCATAATTCCCCCAAATTTTAAGATCCTCAAATGCTTCAGACTTCTTTCTGCCTTCTTCAACTTTAGCAAACTTCATCCCTTATGCTTATTCTCAACTATTGTCCTCCCAAAAGCGTTATGAATTTTATGACTTTGAGAATCAGCTCGATGCTCTGCAAATTTAACTCTATTTGGTGACCACAGTCTGCATGAAAAAAATCTCCTCCAATCACAGTTATTTCTGACTTTCCCCAGGCTGCCTATGGTTTCTTGCAATGTGTGTTCGAACCTACGCATGCAGTGGTGTGTTTACTCAATCTGATTGTCGCACCCACTTCTACCAATGCTGTCATATAAAATCTCCCCATCATCTAGTTGGATGTCTTTTTTTATTACATTTGTGTCCGTGGGTGCAGAAATTAAGCAGCCACTCCAAAACAATCTGTATCCAAATGAGCAACTAAAATGTGAGCAAGACTGAATATTGATGTTACAGTTGCAACATGAAACTTTCTCTAACCAGCATGTTGGAAATACAGTAGATCAGCTCCTTGTATTTATACAGGAAACTGTTGACTTCCACGTCCTGACAACCGACACAGAGGACAGACAAGCCTACTGCTGGGTTACCCCTGATTTACGGAGAGAATGCCTTGCCACAAGACAGGCTGAATGCAAGTGGAGAACCAGCTTCCCTGTCACAGTTTGGCATTTATTCATACACCAACTTAAATAATACAAACTTTTTTTTACCACGGGAAACAGCCTTTACAATGCGGCCGGATTCACATAATACCATTACCATGCATCCATTACAATGCATGTGTCTTTACCACGCATTTCTTTACAATGCAAATTTTTAGAATGCATATGCCTTTACCTTGCATATATATATATATATATTAGAACAAACACAAGGAGATGATGGACGGAGCGCTGAAACGTTTCAGACACTCAACCCCAGTCTCAGATCTGGGTTGAATCCATCATCGTTCTTCAGCTCACTTCGCCACCCCAGTTCAGACCTAGCTATATGCAAATCAGTCTTGACCCTGTGCCTCATGGGAACAGTCTAGCCTGACCTGCCAAGCCAGGTCTTCCCTGGACTGGAAAAAAGCATCCTGGGACTGGTTTCGGGGTAACACCCCTCATCAGCCAGGCTAGCTTGAATCCAGTGGCAACGTGAGCAAGGAACCCACATCTGGGCATACCATGCCAACTTAGGGCAAACAAAGCAAACACAAGGAGATGATGGACGAAGCACTGAAACTTTTCAGACACTCACCCCCAGTTACAGATCTAGGTTGAATCCATCATCAATCTTTAGCTCACCTCGCCACCCCAGTTCAGACCCAGCTAATGAAGGCTACAGGTTGGCCCAGGCCCTCTTTGTTCAGCTGTGAGAGTACTGCCCCCACAGCATCTGTCTGCACAACTAATTCTTGGGAGAAGTCGGGTGCCTTGAGCACTGGTGCCGTGCACATGTCTGTCCTCAGGGCATCAAAAACAGTCTGGCAAGCCTAAGTCCAGATCACTTTCCTGGGCTGCTTCCTGGAAGTCAGCTCAGTCAAGAGGGCAACAATGGTGCCAAAACGCTTGAAAAATCTCCTGCAATAACCAGTACTACTTAAAAAGGCTCTCACCTTTGTCTGGGTCTTGGGAGGCTCCCAAGACAGAATGGTGTCAATCTTTTATTGTAGGGGTGCCACTGGGCCTCTTCCTACCTAGTGTCCCAAATACATCACAGAACCCTGCCCTATCTGGCACTTACTGGCCTTGGTAGTGAGTGACGCCTACCTTCTGCAGGGCCTTCAGCACTTCCCAAAGGGGATGCAAGTGATCCTCCCAGCTGAAGCTGAACACTGCAATGTCATCCAGATTGGCAGCACTGAAATCGCCCAGCCAAGACCTGTTTGATCAACCTCTGAAAGGTGGTAGGGGCGTTCTTCAACCCGAAAGGCATAACTCATAACTGGAGATGCCCTTCTGGCTTTGAGAATGCTGACTAGGCCTGGACATAAAACTCTGCTCCGCTAGTGGAGTTTACAGAATTCAACAACTCCGTGTGCCACAGAAAACTCGGGGTTACCACTAAACTCCGCACTCCGCAATGGAGCAGAGTTTTTTTTGGTTAGCGCACTCAAATGTCCTTTCGTGTGCTCAGGAGTGACCTTTGGAGCCATTGCGGGCGCCACAAGATTTACTAGCCAGCCACATGCTTCTGCAAGATTTTGCGGTCGCCAACACGTTAATCGGGCATGCCAGCGACTTCTGGTGGATGTTTTCTGCCGTACGCGATCCCGAACACGTATAATGTACCACGGCTACAATCTGGGGAAGATTCTTTTTTTCGAGAAGCATCATCATTTTTTTTCAAAATGACAATTTGGAGTTAAAAACCACCTCAAATGTTGTTTTTTATGTGCGAGGAGTCCTCTTTTTTAACTTTTTTTCTGATTGGTAGGAAGTGCCCCACAGTCTCCAACATCCTGCTCCTGTCCACCAGGCTCCTCCCAGTGCTTTGTCCATCTCCTGGACACTTTTCATTTGGATTTGGAGCCGGAAGGATCACTCTTTGTGTCTGCTACATATACCATTGGATTTAAGGACTTTGTATTTGAGATTTCACAAGCTAGCGGCCGATTATGATGTCGTTCGGAAAGGTTCCGGATGGGATTCGGTATTGCAGAATCAGATTCAGAACCCTTATTTCTGAACGAATCGTACACATTTCCCAATGACCTATTGCAATGCCCGGAAACCGTTTGGGCAGTCCGAATCGGTTCCGAAAGGCATTCGGACAGCCTGAGTCTTTCGGAGCCGAATCGTACAGCTCTATGGACACGGTTTTCAAATGAGCGATTACGATGACCGATTCGGACAGCCGTTCCGATTCGATCTGCCTGACACAAAATGGCTGTCGGAATCTGTCTTTGGGGGGCCGTTGCGGGCCCCCCTTCACCCGGAGTCATCTGAACGTGGCCCATGGGGGTACGCAAGGGACCCCTCTTCCCAACTATTCACAATGTGGCAGGCACCATAGGGTGCCCACCACAGGGTGCAAGGTTTTCCCCAACCACCCTGTTTTTCAAAGGGAGCCTGTGTTCTCGTTCGGAACACAGGCTTCCTTTGTAATCAATACAAGTCCGACCGAATGATGTTGGGAAGCATCGTAATTGGTCGTTCGGACTCGCACAACCCGATTCGTTCGGAAATGATTCCGAGACTGATTCATTCGGAACACTTTCAGAACAAAATCGTAATCGGCCCCTAAGTTGAAAAACTGGTGTTGTTTGTTTGATTGGGGCCATGCACCTGGATTTATTTGTACTTTTTATCGATTTAAAAAATTTATTGTGGTGGGTGGTCTGAAGTTTCAGTAGGGGCCTCGCTATTTCTTTGTAAGTAATTTTTCTTCTTTTATAAAGGAAAAATGTTGCACAGTTCACTACATTTTCTCCATGTTTTTTAAATACATTTGCAATATTGATTTAATTCACTATGTGGCCTAGTCTGCCAATTAGTGTTCCAGCTGGTAGGCTCAGTGCTAGTCATGGGTGCATGAAACAACTGTTTCTGTGGAGTGTGTTGAATTTTCAACATCATTTAGGCCATGGATGGATTTCAATTGAAATACAAAATGTGATTTATTTGTGGTATTTCACGTTTTTTCCTTTAAACCGTGTATAGGTGGGGTAATGCCTTTGGAGGATGTGTGTTGTTGTAAACATTTTTAGCCCTGTTAATTTTAGTTTTTCGCATTGCTGAATGAATGCTGTGTTTTCTGTTTTACCATGCCATCTTTGTCTGGCCAGTGTGTGTGTGTGTGTTTTCCATAGGCCACCATTTGCCTTTGTTCCACATGCCATGTGGCCAGGGGCCATTTTGTATAGTCAGTGTTCATTGGCCTGCATGTGTTCTTTGTGTTCCAGGCCTCCAACTTCTTGTTATGGCCATGTGGCTGGCAGCCATTTTGTGTAGGCAACCAGTGTGCTTTTGCCATGGGCCTGCATGTCTTCTTTGTTGTGGCCATGCCTTTTTGCTGGTTGTTGTTGTGACCATGTGACTGGCGGCCATTTTCTGTAGCCAGTTAGTGTGCTTTCCTCATAGGAATGCATGTGTTCTTCTCAGTTTATTCCCCATGCCTTCTTGCTTGCTGTTGGGACCATGTGGATGGCGGACATTTCGTGTAGCCAGCCAGTGTACTTTCCCCATAGGCCTGCATGTGTTCTTTGTTTTCCAGGCCATCTTGCTGGTTGTTGTTGTTGTTTTGCATGTAGTTTTTCTTATTTTGTACAGGAAAAATGTTGCACAGTTTACTACATTTTCTCCATGTTTTCTAATACATGTGCAATATTCTTTTAATTCACTATGTGGCCTAGTCTGCCAATGGGCCTTCCAGCCAGTAGGTCCAGTACTAGTCATGGGTGCATGAAAAAACTGCTTCTGTGTTGTCTGTTGGGTGAAACAGCTTTTAGCCAGGGCATGGATGGTATTGGATTAAAATACAAAATTTGCTTTTTTTACGGTATTTCAAGTTCTTTTTTTTCTCCTGCAAACAGTGTATAGGTGGGGTAATGCCTTTGGAGGATGTGTGTTATTGTAAACATTTTAAGTCCTGTTAATTTTTGTTTTTGGCATTGCTGAATTAGCAGTGACACCAGGGTCAGAAAGTTGAGCTCTCCAGTTTGGGACTTCTTTTCGGTTCGCAATTAGGAGGTGAACATTGCCATATGTTCCCTTTGTGGAGCAAGTGTTAGTCGGGGTAAGCTTGGTACAAACTATGGCACCGGGGGCCAAACAACCCATTTGAGAAAGCACCATATGATCCGTTGGGAGGTACACCTTAGCAGCCAAAAAACTGCAAGTGTTGTTGGTGAAGGGGGTGAAAGCTGGCTGAGCAGGGAATCAGAATCCGATCTGATCACGATGGAAGGTGAAGAAGCGGAAGACATTTTTGTTATGCGAAGCAGCCTTCTCCCCAGCAGTGCAGTAGTATCGCCCACATCAGCAACAACGCGATGGCACAAGACTCAGGTCGAGACACCTCAGGTTGAGACACCAAGGCATGAGAGGACAGTGACTGCCCGCTGAAATGCATATTGAGCCTACCACTGCCTGCTCTCAAGAAGTCACCTGGATCAGTGGCACCAAAAAAAAAAAAAATCCAGGCTACTATTCCTGGTATGCTCAGGCTGGAGGGGCAGTATAAACACAACCACCCAATGGCATGTTTACACAATGCAAAGCTGGCTTAAATGTTGGCGCTGGACCTTCTCCCTTTTCTTTTGTGGAAGGGCTGGGTTTTATTGAATTTGTGGTAAACATCTGCCTGAAATGGAAGGTTCACAGCCGGTTCTATTTTGCCAGAGTTGCTGTTCCAGCGCTACATCACGATGTGCTGGAATTGCTTGGACAAGCTTTGCAGCAGATTGCTGTTCACAGTATCAACCTGACAGCAGACATGTGGACCAGTTGCCAAGTGCCAGATTACATGTGCATCACTGCACACTGGATCTCTTTTGTGGGGGCTAGAGAAAAGATATCTGCAGGTGTTAACACTGCTGAGATTTTTAATGCTGCTTGGGAGCATGCAAGAGTAGCAATGTTAGCCATGGAGAAATCCCATACAGCTGCAAACATTTTGGAAGACTTTAACAACAAGGCCTTTGAATGGCTACAACTAAGAGGGCTTAAGATTGGATTTGTTGCAATGGACAAAGGCAGTGATATAGTTAGGGCTCCTAGTTCTATGGTATTTATTTTTCCGTCTGTATTTATCCATATTTATTTTTTGAACATTTCCGTCTGTATTTATCCATATTTATTTTGTGTTTTGTAAACAGATGAGGTGACAACTCGTATATTTCTGCATTTATTTAACGGATAAACGCGGACTCATACTTTGATGCCTGTCAGGTTTTAGCACATTACACAGGCAAAAATAATAAAATAATAAACCCACATTAAAAAAATAGTCTAATAACACCTATACATGTTGAGATATGTAGTAATTTAAGTTCATCTCATTGAGCTTTGTAGCTCCCCATGCTGATATTATGTACAGCTACTGGCCTAAAAGTCATTATCTCAGCATGGTGAATCACTCAAAAGAAGCTAAATTATCAGTATTTTTCCGCTTTTAAAAATAAATACAGACAGGACAGACAGTGTTTTCTGTCTGTAAAAATCAGTAAAAACGGAAAACAGGGAGCCCTAAATATAGTTAAGGCATGGCTGATGGTGGCTATTTCAGGGTCCTGTGTTTGGTGAACTGCATCAACATTATTGTACAGGACTTTCTCAAAAAAGAAGACCAAGTAAGCAACCTACTGTCCACCTGCAGAAGAATACTTTCCCCAAATCCCTCTTCACATCCATTCGTCAAACCCCAAACCCTCTTCCCCCAGGCTGTGTGATTTATTGAGGTGTGACTTAATAATTTACAATATTATCCACACACTTAGTGGAGCGGATGTGGTGAAAGCAACACCAACTCAGTGCAGGGTGCGAGTATCTTCTGCTCTAAGTATAGCCAACAATGGCGATATTATATTGGCCACCGTGTTCGATATTTATTTCAGAGGAACATCATTGTCAGCATCATCATTCAGGCACTGTATTGCGTCAAAGGTTACCGCTTGTCCACTTTGTAGCTTGAGTCGACTTCATTTTGTAACTTTTACTAGCTCACAATTGTTCTGATTAATTCAATTTAGCATTGCTTATCATCTTCTCTCTATTATCTCTCTTTTTGTGTACTAGTAGTCTAGTCTCTGGTGAATGTCTCATTTTTTTAAAGCTTGCATATAATAACAGCATTAACTCAGCTTTTATTTCAATTTATTAGTTCCCTGCAATGAATAGTCCTTATTCTATAGTTTGACTTTGCCTAGGAGGGAGTGGGACCTCGCTTCTGATGCCTTCACTGTTTATGCGCTAGCATGCTGCTAATACTACCACCACCGTGGCACCTTGGGAAACCATGCAGCCCTTGCTTAATCTAATCATGTAAGAGAACTGCGGTTGATTCATTGTTGAACTGCAATCGTTCTATATACAATGGAAATTCACACACCCACTCCCTCCGAGTCCTATGGGGTTAATATAGTTGCAGACTGCAGAGACTAGGAGGAGAGAGTTATAGGACAAGGGAGGGCACCGCATAACTATTTTGTTGTTACACTATCAGTAGATTTTAAAAACTGGCTGCTGCAAAGGCAGCAGTGTGAAGTAAAACAATAAACCCACAAAAAAGATTTAAATCATAATGCACAACTATAAAAAATGTATTCCCCTAACAAATATAAATAAAATAGTAAACCCACAACTGGCCCACCCCTCTCCCTAAACCCAACCAATGTCCCAAGTATTGTCCAAGTCCGAAAATGAAATTGTCCATAAAGAATATCCCCAAAATGCCTCAACTCCCATATTCCCACCCTCTCCTACAACAAGTCCAACCCACCAAAAAAAAGGATTTAAAAAAGGGCAGAAGACTAGTCCTAACAGCGGGCTAGGAGTTTCTTAATGTGCCTCTCCAATGTGTCCTTCTGCCTGGCTTCCAGGCACGCCAGCATCTGCACAATGTGGCTCTGAAATGCGCGGAAATAGGGGGGAGCAGCAGTGGTGGAATGGTGGTGGCTGCCTTTGGACCAAGGCGATGGTGTACTGGAGGCACTGGAGCCTGGCTGGGGCCAGGGGCATGTGTACCTGCTGCTGCCGCCTCTTCCTCCTCCTCCTCCTCCAATGCCACCAGCCGCTGCTACTCGGCCCTGATGGCCTCCAGTTTCCTCTGCCGGGTCGGGCTGCTATCTCCTGCCTGTTAGGTGTCAGATCAGCAGGAGTAGCTATATCCAGAAAGAAAAAAGGCAAATTGTAAACAATGCTATTAGCAAAACACAGAAAATCATATAGTAGCACAGTGGCAATACATTTGCTGGTATCCTTGGGCCATTCGATTTTGATGTTATTAGAGTTTCAGGCATTATGCACTATGGAGTATACAAGTATTCTTCTCTCTCTTGTTGAGCTCAATTAATGTAGGCATGGTAGCTCAGCTGGCGCCCTAGACATACTCGTGTCACATTACTTTGCTACTGTCTGCACAGGTGGGGCAGCTGTACTAGACAATTATCTTATTCCTATTTCCTATCATGGCCATGCTCTGTTAAATGCCTCAATTTCACCCTGACTACAAGGCAGATGAATAGCTATTATGAAAGATATACTTCACATGAGGTACTATATAAAAACAATTATACAGACAGATATCCTCCTGTCTGCCCGTGGGAAAAGCAATGCACTACAGTACAGGGAAAGGATTAAGGAACAGGATATTGTATTTGGCGCATTCATCACAGACTATCCCATCCGCATAATGCGAAGGCACTTACACTTTGTCCCACTTTACTCCCTGGCCTCACCCTCAGTCACCATATTTGACATTACTTTTTTCCAACAAAATAGATTTGCTTGGAAGAAAGGAAAAGAATTATTAACTCTGGGCCAGATGTACAACCCTTTTTTGCGGCTGAAAACCGGAGATCGGCCAGTTTGCGACCGCAAAAAAGGTTCCAGGCATGTGCAAATGCTATTTTGCAAATCACTGACTCGCAAAATAGCATTTGCGACTCTCGCTATTAGGAAGGGGCGTCCCTTCCTAATAGCGAGTCACCATGCCATGTACTGTTGTTTTGCAACCGTATTTGCGGCCGGAAAACACTTGCAGTTTACCACCTACTTCAAGTAGGTGGTAAACCACTCGCAAACGGGAAGGGGTCCCCAGGGGACCCCTTCCCCTTTGTGAATGGGTGCGTAAATATTTCTTAAGAGCAGGCAGTGGTCCCAGGGACCACTGCCTGCCCTTAAAAAATGAAACAAAAAAGTTTCATTTTTCTTTAAAAAAAAAAGAAATGCTTTATTTAAATGCAGTCCCAGACATGGTGGTCTGTGACCCCAGCAGGCCACTATCCCTGGGAGTGCTAGCCATTCCCAATGGGGTCGCAAATTGCGACAGCCTCATTAATATTCATGAGGCATGCAATCTGCGACCCCATTGGGAATCACAAACAATGTCTGAGACACTGTTGTACATTAAGTTTAGCGAGTCGCAATTTTGAGCAATTTGCGACTCACTAAACTTAATGGTCATACATCTGGCCCTCTGTCTGCTGCAGGTAAGTTAGAGAGACTAGGCCGGATAGGTAGATGTTTCACTGATCATCATCAAGTGCCTAGGTTTTTGTAGTAGTGAGTCACTTTGTTTGGCAATTGTTGAAAGGGAAAAATTCGTACTGATGTAATCTGTTATGGAAGCAATAATAAAATATATCACTTGGCCAGAGAAAAGTGGTGTATGCAAAGAATGTATTTTCAAATTTTAGGTAAGGCAGGGGCAGAAGGAACTTAGGAAATGAGACATGTACTAGGAAGTGAGAGAGTGGGCACTGAGAGTGAAGGGAAACACAGCTATTTTTCGCATTTCAATGAAACTTGCAAATGGGCCTACATATTAACACACATTGCACAGCCAACAATGCAGTGCTGCCGATGTAACCATGCCGCCGATAGGTCACCCATAGGTGTCACTAGCGAAATGCCATGGGTAGGGAGGGAGGTGATTGATGATGGGTTGGGTAGGAAGGATACATAATATAGGTTGTGCTTGAAAACTACTTCGAGGGAGCAGTGTGAAATACCACCTCAACCCTTTTAATCATAAACCTTGATAAAAACCATTCCAAGCAAGTAAAGGTGAGAAGAACACCACTACAGAGGAGCACCCTAGTCCCTTGTTTATTCGTCTTCCAAAGAATTATTCCATAAATCATTGCATTGCTCTTCTAGTATTTTGTATTCTTCACCCTTGGCTTTGCTACTCACCATTTCAGTTTTACATTCTCTCAATCCAGTCTTCACCATTGAAAACCATCCATCCATCCATATATCCTTCCATCCAAACATGGCTCTCAGGCTCACCAAAACTTTCACCAACATACATTTGTCATTTTCCCACCACATGAATCCTTTTACCCATCAAAACAACCAGAGGATTCCTTTCACCCACCCATGCAGGCATCCTTTCACCCATATACGTTCACCCACCCAGGCAGGCATCCTTTCATCCGTATACCTTTTCATCCACCCTTCACCAACCCATGCATCCTATCAGCCACCTATAGTATATGCATCTTTTCTTTCACTCATGCATCCTTCTCTTACAGTCATATTATATTTCACCCGTCCTTTCTCCTCCCATCCTTCTTGCCCTTTTCCATCAACCCATCATAGTTAAAGGTCTTCATGAAATATTCTCTGCTGAGTTGAAGATAGAAAAGGCCATTAGTTACTCAACTTAACTCCCACTGTATATGCTAAGTTAAGAGGGGTGTGTTCAACTGTTCACAAGTCAACAGTACACCCTTGCAGTTGCAGTGAATATATAATTAATTGTCAATAAGCAAGTAATAGGACTTAACACCGCCGGCCACTGCTGCTGGCTCACCCCCTACTGCTGCTGCATCTGCTGACTGGCTGGCACCGCCGTCACTGCTGGCCCCGGCACTGGTGTTCGGTGCGGCTAGAAAAAACATTACACATTTTTTAGATGTCAGATATGCCTCCCAATGCTTATTTATTTTTTTATAGCAAAATACACCACACACATCAATACATTTTGGATACAGACAGTATCTTCTATTAAAAATATAAGGTTGGGAATTTTGTTGGTGGTAATTTTTGAAAAGCCTCAAGACAAACTGTAAAGGAGTGACTAGAGCTATTGATGAATCTGAGTTTTAGAAAAGAAATAAAAGAGTGGACAACTGGACATATGGTCTTGACTGGCAAATGCCATGGGGCTGTTCTCATACTTCCTTTCAGCTATGGTGTCGGTCATCAGTTCACCAACTGCTGCTAATAATACTAGGCCTAGCTAACAAGACACAACTTTAGGGTGTCCAACGTGACCATGGCCACTCTCTTGTTTTACTTATTTAGCATGAGAAAGTAAAAGAAAGCCTTCTCATCTCAACAAACATGCATAGAATACCTTACTTGGCCATGCAATCTGCATGGCAGAGTAGCAGTAGTAGTAGTACGTGACTATTGGGTTCTCTGAGTCTTACAGTACCACCACTATGCAGTATACAAAATATAACATAAGGGGAGAGGGAAAGCTGACTGACAAAGCAGAAGAGAGGAAGCTATAGATAGACTAGTACAGAGACAGTTTGAAGTAAAGTACAGACACTAGGAATATAGAAAATGAGTAAATAGGATAATGCAGTGATAACAAGAATTTAGAAATGGATAGATCGAAGAGGATTTGGAAAACAAATTGGAAACAGGTAGAAATAATTCAAAATAAGGAGCGGTAAACGTTAGGGAAATAAATAAAATGTTAACAGCAGGAGGACTTACTGGGGCCAGCAGAGCCATCGGCCGAGGAACATTGGGACTGGGAGGCACGTCCAGCTCCCTCAGCCACCTCAGAACTCTTCTTGCCCCTAGATGCTGATGTAAGACATAAAGACAAAAAAATATTGGTGGTAAATAAATAATCTCTCCAAAAAGATTTTTTGACAGGAAAAGGCAATCACAATAACATTGAACTTTTCTAAATCAGATCGACTAGTAGTAGACTAGTATCACGGACCATCCTATCCTATTCCAAATTTCCTAAACCTACCTAGCCCTATTCCAAAATTAGTAAACTAGATTTTGGAATTACTAATAAATTGCAACAAATAATGTTTGCTTCTTCTCATCTCATTCGCATTCTCAACCCCCTTTGATGGGCCAATTCACTAAGTCTGCATTTTTTCTTTGAATGCATACATGGACACATTGGTTGCTTGTCACTGTATAAGCTACAAAAAAGGCTCTAAGAGCTGAAGTGAGAGGACGCACGCCGCTAAATTACTAATACTAACTACCACTATCTTATTGACAGGACAAAGGAGTCTGTGCATTACTTAAGTTCTTACAAAATAAGCCCAAGCGAGCGCCAACAAGTACGACTAGGTAGCACTGAGCACCTGTCTAGAATAACGATCACATAATTGAATATTTGTAAACTTAACTTACCTGCATGTGAGTAGTATGTTAGCTATTTAGAATTTTTTTAGCAATAGCATAGAACACACAAGTAATAATAATATTAATAATTAGCTACTCACCAAGCCTCGCAACCTCAACCCCTAGCATGTCCAGCAGGTCCTGCTCTTGGTCCAGGATGTTGGACCACCGGTGCATCAGCTGATTATGGGTGCGCCGGACCCCAGATCAGCGTTACATTGCCCGGCATACCCTTGCCCAACGATGCTGGTGCTCCCAGAGTCCGTACCCAGGCCCAGGCCTGCTGCCTGCTGCCAGGGTGGAGGGAAGGTGGCACAGGACATACAAAACCAGCGCTGCTGCCTCCACCTCACAAAACAAGGCATGGGGAGGCACCCCTTCCTGGTGTTGCCTTCCACATGGAAGTCGGCTCCTTGTTGCGGGCCTTTTTTGGGGCAGCCTTATCTGCCATGATGCTGGGGGTGGGGGTTGAGGGGGAGAGCAGAAATTGAAATAAGAAGGAAGGAAGGAAAAAAAATTAAGTAGGAAGTAAAGTGAAAAAAATTAAGGACAAAACACACAAAAAAGTAGAAAACAACATAAAATACACACACAGAAAGACAAAGGGTAAGATAAATAAAAAAGATGGGAAAAAAGTTTTAGAACACAAGGATTACAGAGATTGAGGAAGGATCAATAAGTAGGCCCCAGCACCATAAACAGAGTGAGAAACAAGATGGCCGTGCCCATGCATGACCGCGTGGTGCAGTTCGCCTGATATTTCTACCCGAAAATGCAATTCGCCTTGCTGTACGGCAGAAACATTGCGCGAACAAAGGAACTCCGCCTACGCGTGGAACTCAGCGTAGTGCAGCAGAGTTTTTTTGCCACTTCGTGGAGTTCCGAGTAGCGCGGCTACTCGAACTTTGCCTGGATATAATGCTGACCTTTCTTTTGCCCCATCAGTCAAGGCAATCTACCAGTACCCAGACATTAAGTCAAACTTACTGAGGAATTTGGCAGCTCCCAGCTGATCTATGAGCTCATCAGCTCTGGGGATGGGGTGTACATCAGTCTTGGTGATGGCCTTGAGGCCAGGATAGTCCACACAGAACTGCAGTTCAGGTATGGCACCGGGCACAGCAGCCTTTGGGACCAAGACCACTGAGCTGGCTCAAGGACTGCTTGAGGGCTCTATCATCCCTAACTCTAGCATCTTGAAAACCTCTTCCTTGATGCTGGCTTTGACCTTGTTAGTCAACCTGTACATTTTGTGTTTCACAGGTGGACTATCCCCAGTATCCACATCATGAGTACACCAATGGGTGACTCCTGGGGTCAAGGATCACATAGAGGCAAACTGTCCCAGAAACTGGCTGCAGTCATTCTGCTGTTCTAGGTTCAGTCTAGAGGAGAGGTTTACACCCTCCACAGACCCATCCTGCCCCTTGGCAGACAAGATGTCAGGAAGAGTTTCCCTCTCCTCTTCCACCCCATCTTCTGTAGCCAAGAGCATGGTCAATTTGAACCTCTCACAGTGTGGTTTGAGGAGCTTCACATGTCGGACCCTTTGAGTCTGCAAGTCCACCAGGTAGGTGACATCACTTTTGCGCTCCTTCACTTCACAAGGCCTGGACTGCTTGTCCTGTAGAGGGCAGGGTTAAATTGGTGCTGAAGCTCAACCAGAGTGGTATTCTGGTCATACCAGCATTTCATGTCGTTCTGGCTTGCTTATAGATTTGCCTGAGCCAGTTTCTTTAAGCATGCAGTCCGGTTTCTGAAGACCAGCATGTAACTGAATGCATCCTGGGGCGGGGGCATCTTGGAAGCTTTCTCCCAGCCTTCCTTCACCAGACTAAGAGGTCCCCTCACAGGGTGCCCATAAAGCAGCTCAAAGGGCCAACCCCCTTCTGCGGTACCGCCCTGTAAGTAAAAAGAAGGCATGTAAGAGTATGCCCCACTTACGCCTCATGGAGTCTGTCAGATCTCCAATCATTTCCTTCAGGGTACAGGTGAACCTTTCAACCAACCCTTTACCTTGGGGGTGGTAAGGAGTGGTGAATTTGTGGTTCATATGGCCTTCATGTATTGGGACATGAAGTTAGTACCCCGGTCAGATACCACCTCCTTGGGGAAACCCATGTAGGTAAAAATCCCCTTAACACAACTATGGCAAACTAGGGAAAGGGCCCTTTTCCTATGCCGTAAGGGCCGAGAGGAAATTCCACAAAGGAGTACAACCTCCCATGTACAAAGCACTAAATCACGATAAGTACTCTTTGGATACATGGATGTACACCACGTTTTTCTCTATAGTAGACCCTATTGAGGTTCCAGTGGGAATTACTGGGATGAAGAGACCCACTAAGGAGTGGGGAAGGAAATGATTCCTTTTGTTTTAATTACCCTCACACACCCTAGTGGTGTCATGCTTCATCATCGGGTTACACTGACGCCTAAAAGTCAGGGTGGGCTTGACCGTATTTCAGGGAGCTCTTTGTGATAATATGACCAGGGGGAATTAAAGATTAAAAAACCGCAAGCAAATCCCGGTATCCCTTTATTTTTGGATTTGCTAGGGTTATTAAAAATGTAAAATAGGGGGTCAAATGGGAGTATTTATGGTCCTATGACCCTAATGCCAACATGTTTCAGTCCTACAAGGGCCTCAATACGTCCCAGACTTTCTTCAGGGCAACAAAAACCACCGTCCCTGGAAAGATGCAGAATGAAATTCCCCTATACTGCTGTTTAATTAAGGGCAGATAGCTGCTCCTTGTTTCTTTATAAAAAGATCATTTATCTTTTTAATCCTCTTATCACTCCATCTGTGAATACAAACAAAGAGAAAAGGAATTCATAGTGTATCATTTCTTAGAATACATTCAGATGCTTCCCAAGTGTGATGTACTGATCAATGAACCCGTGTTGTAAACACAGCGTAACAAACACATCACCTCACATAGATACATTGGTATGTGATTACGACACTCATTTAATTTGACCACACTCGCATAGGTGGCAAAATATGGTGTTGTGGCGATCATTATCGCATACTGTCAATATCCACATTCTTGTCCGTGCATAATCAGTGTGAAATCACCCGTGTCATTCACGCTCAACAGTGCGATGCTGCTATCAGTCACCGTGTTTAGTCAATCATACCGACCATTCACACTGTCCCCCTTACCCAGTAACGGGAGAGGAAACTCATCTCCGGGCACCTCACGGGTTCAAAGGGTAGCCCTGTAGTCACACACTGCGTGTCAATACCAGTTATACAAGATAAAACCAAAACAATTTATGAGAATTTTGTTCTTCCAACAATGCCCGTGTCAAGGTGGGCGCGCATGTACCTCTGTAAAATGGACCGATAGCCACTATTACTCACAACATCAAGGGTCCTGCCCCACTCTGCAACCTACTCGGTGCGGGTTCCCCGGGCTTTTGCGTGGAACACTCGGGGAAAGGAATTTAAATGTGCCTCCTGAACGCGAGAACTCAGATCACTCCGCCTATTGGGTGCGGTCATGCACACGCATCGTAGAACAGGCGCACGCGAGTCGCTTCATAGATAGCGGTTGAATGCTGGGAAATGTAGTTAATACTATCCGCTCTTATTTTAGCAGATAGCGCCGCAATAATCAAAAGCAATTGTAAACAACTAGAAATTTCTCTGATTGCGGAGAGGAATGCTAACACATGATGAGCCACACGTCCAAGAGAATGTCTAAATTATTGTATAAGACTGCAAGTCCTATTTTATTCCATTATTATTGTGAGCCAAACAGATGTTCAAACCCAAGGTAACTTTATTGTGGTGCATGGTCATTACGGGTCACAGATGCCGTGGCGGCAGGATACACGGTCTCACGCGTTGTAAACTAATGCTAATCGTGAATACCATCTGGAATACACGGATGCATAGTTTCACATTCGGAATCAGGCAGAGACAGAGATTCCGCTTTTATTCTTATCAGGGCACAGCCAAGGATTCCACTCATATTTCTACCAAAGCGCAATAACGGTGTTAATGTATTGTGCTGAATTGTTATTAATGTACCTACTTTATGAGGGGAGCCAAAGAATCCACTATATTTCTACAAAAGCATAATAACGATATTTATGTATTGTCCTGAATTGTTATTAACTGTACCTACTTCATGAAGGTAGCAACACTAAGTGTATGTCTACTACATTATACTACTCATACTGATGAACTGCGAATTGTAGTATATTAAAAAAAGTAAAGTGCTAGAGTCATCTTTTGTTAAGTTGGTTCCAAGGAATGGAATCATTGAGTCCAGTTAAATGGGTTTTCAGACGGTAAACCCATCGTTGTTCTCACTCTAACAGTCTATTACTAAGGTTACCTGTGCCACTCACTTTCTCAATGACTGTCCATTTGATGTCTGTGTCGCTGTGCTTTTGTTCAAGGTAGTGGGCAGTAAGTTTCGTTGCCGTAATAGCCCGCCTGATAGTGCTTCTGTGTTCACTTATCCGTGTTTTTATTTTCCTGCTAGTCATGCCCACATACAACAGCTGGCATGGGCACCTGATGACATACACAACGTTGTCGCTATTACAATTAGTATGCGAACGTTGTTCCCATGGATATGTCATGCCAAGGTCAATTTGTTTGGTATGTTCTGTAACTGGACATACCACACAAGACCCACAGGGATAATGGCCTGTAACTGGTGGGTTGTTCCAAAGTGTAAGTTGATTAGGAGTCTTAGGTCTGTATGTGTTAGTGTGTATAAGTGTGTCTCTTATGCTCTTATTCCTCTTAAAGGAAAACATTGGTTTCTCAAACGTGAGTTTGTTTGATGTTAAAACCGGCCATTTTTTATTAATGATTTTCTTAATGTCGTTGGACGAGGAATTATAAGTTGTGACACATATCAAAGTGTCCTTTTCAGTTTTTTTTATGCGATTCCAGTAAGGCCTCCCGAGGGGTATTCTGTGATCTTTTATTGGCCCTTTCGATGATCTTTTTTGGGTAGGCCTTCAGTTGTAACTTCTTAGTTAGTATTTCTGCTTCTTTTTTGTAGTCTTGTAAGTTAGTGCAATTTCTGCAGACCCGGAGGAACTGGCCAACTGGTAAGTTCTCCCTCAAGGCGCGCGGATGGGCACTATCAAAATGTAACAGGCTATTTTTGTCTGTGGGCTTGGTGTAAAGAGAACTGACCAGGGTGCCTCCGCTTGCAATGAGCATAACATCCAGGAAGGAGACCACTTTGCTGTTTGTGGTCATGGTAAAGTTTAGGTGTGGGATTAGTTGGTTCATCCTATTTAGAAAATCATTCAGAATGGACTTATCCCCCTTACAGATGACCAGAATGTTATCGATGTATCTATACCACTTACAGATGTTATCAGAGTAAGGGTTCTTGGGCCAGATGTATTGATCTTCAAAATGGCCCACGTACAGACACGCTATGCTCGGCGCAAAGGTGCTGTCCATAGACTCGAATTTGCAGGCCAGCAAGACGGATGCTTGCTTCTTATCTCTATATCAGATAAATTCTAAACCAGAAATATAATTAACTGGAACCAGCACCCCATAAGAAAGAAAAAAGTGGGTGGATTTAATAAACAAGATTTTACTCTGAGATTAATACCGTGATCCAAGATGGACCCGACAGCATAAAAGTTATTTGCGACTGGTCCTATCAAAGTGTGATTGTTTAAGGCACCGCATTAATCCTTGAAGGAATTCATAGAAATAGGAGGGAGAGAGATAAAATAAAATCAAGGCCTTCCAAAGAAAATTATAGTGTATAATCCGGCTCTTCTGAGATTGAGAAAATCAGACGAGACATCCGTCCAAAAACTTTTTGGGAGGAAAATAAAAGAGTTTCTACATAAACCAACAGATTTTTAAGTATTGAACTATTGTCCTGAAGAAGGTGACGATCCACCTTAGCACCGAAACGCCGCGTCGACAGTTGTTCTTCATGTGTTCATTGTACGCATTGTTTTCTTTTTAAAAATACGATGAGTATATGATTTTAATATGTTTTTTAACTTTGTAAGTATTAATTGTATAAAACATGTTTTTGCATAACATTCTAATTGATAATACATTCCTTTGAATTTATATGTTTATTTGGAAATTTATGATTCTGTGTATGATTTTGTAAATTTGTCTGTAAATTTAGCAACCTGGTAATTTGTCTTACTATATTTTTAGTGTATGACCTTGTTTAATCAAACTAATCAATATAGTTAGAGGATTCAATCCTCTTGTTCTCAGAGTAGAAGGAGAAGGGAACTTTGTTTTTGTTTTAGTGCCATGAACTTGTAGATACATCTGGTCTTCAAAGATAAAGAAAATCCCCATCAGTGCCCGGCATCCATGGATGCCGTCACTGTCCTCAGTGGGATAGCCTCCTTGTACCGAGTGGCATGGTCCACCAAGACCAGGATGTACCTGTTGCCCATGGCTGTCTTGGGGTCCAGAGGCCCGCAATGTTGATGTCCACCTGCTCAAAAGGTGTGCTCACAACAGAAAAAAGGTTAGAGTGGAGCCTTACATCTCCCTCCACTCTTGCCACTTGCCTGGCAAGTTTGGCAAGACCTTCAATGCACATCAGAGTGCCTTCGCATTTGGGGCCAAAAGAAGTGGGTGACAAGCCTTTCAAACATCTTGTCCTGCCCCAAATGTCATGCCAAAGGCACATCATGAGCCTGACCCAGTAGGAAGGGTCTGAAGTGCTGGGCTACCACCAGCACATGGGCTGCACCAGGCTCAGCAACCTTAGGATCACTATAAAGGAGACCATTTTCCCAGTGGATCCAATGTGATCCAGACTCCTTGCCAGCTACCTGGTCTACAGCAATCCGCCACAGACCCTCAAGAGAAGGGCACCCCTGCTGCTCATTGCAGAATCCCTCTCTGGTGGGACCCCCTTCTTGCTGCCAATGGATCAGCTCAGGCAATTCTCCCAGTTTGGCCACTTACATCCTGTAGGTTCCGGAGCATCCCCCTCAAGGTCAGCCTCCTTCTGGACTGTGGGAAATTCTGGGGTGGATTTCCCATGCCTCCTGCCCCTCCTCATTCTGGCAGGCACCTGGGCCACTCCTTCAGACTCAAGGTCCTTCTGATCACCCTTACCGGCTGCCATAGACCGAGTGGTCATGCATGTCCACTCAGGCAGACCCACCATCTCCAAGTCTGACCTGTGTTCCACCTCTCTCCAAGGGGAATCCTCCAGTCGCTACCTAGCAGACAATCAACAAGCATTGATGGACTCTTAGCTACCCTCAAGGAACTTCAGATGCCCCCCCATTCAGCAGGAACCTGCGACAACTTTTACTGGCCCTCAGAGATGTCCACTGCAACTACTTGGTGAAACACATTAGGGACCACCTGCTCTTCAGACACCAGGTGACACCTGACAGTAGTCACGCTGGCTCCTGTGTCTCTCAAAGCCTCCACCCTCTGTCCATTGACTGTCACCGCTACCTGTACTTCTTAGTGTTCGCATGAACGAGGGTCCTCTGGACCATATCACTCTCACCTAGTGAAACAAGGGTCATCACCGCTGGCTCCCACACTTTTCCTGGAGCCAACTCCTCCTCAAGCGCGAGGGGGCGAGGCTTGCAGCTGACAAGAATGGACGTGAGCTGAGGAGCTCCACCGCTGCTACCCCCATAGTCAATTATCCTGCACCCCAGCCGCAGCTGGGGACACTACTCTTGAGCCCGGGGAATGCTGGAATCTGTGGACAGGCAAAAGTGACCCCCAGATCGCCCTGGAATGCCGATTTGGTGAGGAAATGCGAGCTGAGGAGATCGGCGGCGGCAAATCCAAGATGGCGCCGGCGCCGTGATCGGAGCTGCGCAACCAACACAGACAGTGGATCGCTAGCAGGACCCGGCAAGAGCACACAGCTTGCGTCCTGGGAGACCTCCAGGTTGTGGACAAACAAAGGCGACCCCCAGATTGCCCTGGAGTGATGTGGGGATGAGGTAATGTGAGCCGCGGAGACCGGCGGTGGAAAATACAAGATGGCGCCAGCGCTGTGAATGGAGCTGCGCGACCTGTACAGACGGCGGATAGGCAGCAGGAACTCGGCAGGGGTGCGACAAGAGAGCAAATGAGGACCAAGCGGGCCAGTGGCGAGCACGAACACCCTGTGACTGGGATGACCCTAACTTACAGGACGAGCAGTCATGGCATTGAGGAGCCTGCTGGAAGGTGAGGAGGATTGGTGACCCCGGTACTGGCCACGAGCGGGCGGACCCCTGGATACAGATAGAGGGCTCTAGGCGGCGGGGGCGGCCCATCGGCTCGACGGTGAGGTCCGTACATGGGTGCCAAGAGACCAGCAAGGGAATTCGGCGCACCTCCCAGTGGGTCGTGGGGCACATAAGAAGTGGCAACAAAGACCGAGCTGGCCGGCGGAGCGCATGAAGAACCTGGGGTGAGGCGTGCTCGACACCGCAGAAAGCGCAAAGCAAATGGCACCCGCGCCATACTGAGATCTACCTTCCTGCCTTGGGGGACCGTTGCTGAGGCGGGAGCTCGGAGACAGCGCATTGCCTGTTGTGGCACGACCTTGATCACAGTGAGTGCCTGCGGGGAACTAAGGCCCCTGCCGAAGTGGGCGGGATGCGGAGGAAGTCCTAGAGGGTCCCCCGAGAGCTGGAGCTGTGGGTGGATAGACCCCTGAAAGTAAGACTCAGCGGGGAGAGGACCTGGAGCTGTAAGGGCGGCTCACCGGTTGGTAGGCGGCAGACGCTGAAGAAAAGTTTTGGCATTGCGGGGCTGATTGGCGCCGTAATTGAGCGGAGTGGCTACCAGTGCATAGAGCACCAGAATCGGCGCAGCCCGTAATACCGAGGCCAGGACCTCATCGGAGCACGAGGGGGGATAAGCACAGCGGCTGCAGGTCAAACGAGCAGGCACACGACTGGACAATATACGGTTGGGAGCCTGACACGCAAATGAGATGAGGAAACGGGGCTAAATCACTCTGATCGCAGAGCCAGGGTCCTCTCTCCTGAGAAAAAGCAGCAGTGGGGTGCCCAGGGGACGGGGACCAAATGGAGACCCACTGGGAGAATATCCAACCCTAGAAAGGAGATAGTTGTCCCAACACGTCCTATCTGAAGCAGCACCACGAGAGGGACCGCACACAGCTGCACAACACTCAGGCGATGATTACGAGCTGGAGAGGCGCAGATACCATACCGGGTCCTTGTAGCTCAGAAGGCGCGACGCAGTCAGGGGACAGAAGCGTCCTGTAGAAGCCCAAGCAGAAGACGCGCTGGGAGCTGATTATAACGGAGGCGTGCTGGAGTTCCCTACTGAGGCCTCCTCCGCTGCTGGGGATTTCCTCGCAAGCGTCGGCCTTGCTCCGTAGCTGTGGGCACTCTGCGAGACCTGAGGAAGGACCCCAGCGAAGGGGTAATTTACTGGCGAGATCACAGGGGCCATGCGGGAGCTGTAGACCGACGTTACATTGAACTGTGCCACGGCTCGCGTACAGTTGCGCTGGCGCGGCCCGCCCTCCTGCTTGCCGGACCTGACTGGGCATAAGCGAATAGGTTCAGGCATTGGGCAACAATGGGTAGAACCCAAAAGAAACGCGGTTTCAGTGCTCTAAGCATAGACGCCTCCGGAGTCCAGACTGATGACGAAGAGGAGGTGTCAGAGACAAGTAAAGATACTACTCCCCCGAAACCGACGCTGTCCGATATTATGCAAGCCATCACAGCCTCCAGGGAAGTACTGGAAGGGAAAATTGATGCGATCGGAACAGACCTGAGCCTTCTAAAAGATTAGGTCTAAAGGGAGTGTGCAGTTCCTGTCTGGATGTGGGGGAAAGACAGGTCTTTCTTCATGACGCCCTCACACACCCCTAGGGGTGTCATGCTTCATCATTGGGCTGTTTGCCTCTCGTCAGGCCGGCGCTGCAATGCCTGACGGGCTCCCGGAATCGGGGCTCTTTATCGAGGATCTTTTGAAGAAGCCGTTAGGTGCGTGCGGGTGTGGGGGCTGGGTAGTGCACGGGGGTGAAATAAGTAAAATAGGTCAGGAGCAGTCCTAGTAAGATAAAGTTTTAATGTATTAGGTAGCTCTAGCCTAGTTGAAAACTGTGCGTGTCCCCCTATATGGGAATAATGTTCCTAAAGGGCTATAAAAATGTGAGTGGTCAACATGTTTCGTGCCCAGTCTGCCCCTAACGGGTCAAATGGCACTTCATCAGGACAGAGAAGGTTAAGTATAAAAAGTGCACTACGTCTGGTATTGAGGTACTGTGACAAAAATTACCAGATACGGTAGGAATTCCCTAGTAGACTTGTACTGGGGAGTACTGTAGACCTGTGGGAGAGGGGGAAAAGAAGGGAAGGTACAACCAAGGAAAATTGAATAAAAATAATAATAAAAATAATAAATAAAAATCAAGGCATAAGCCAGCAGTGTGGCAACATGGTTATGAAAAAACAGTAAATTGTACTGACAAACAACCTGGCAATTACATAATTACATGTTAATTGGCTGTGGTTCAAGCATAGCCAGTGCCTAAACTCAAGTGCCTGGCTAGTAGCGAAAAAATTTATTAAAACGAACGCAAGGTTGCGTAAGCATTCATACTCGAGCGAATTAAATAAAGGAGATCTGGTGGATATCTCCTGGTTGCAGTGCGATAGAGTTTACTGTAAAAAGTGTGGAACATCGGATGCCAATGGAAACCCAACTGTGGAATAACACTAGGTGGGGGACAAACGTAGCTAGGCGAAAACATCATCGTAATGTTAGGTTGCGATTAAAGTGGTCCGAAATGTATCGCAATTGCGGGTAGAAGACATGAGCTAATCAAGTTTATATGAAAAATTGCTGAACACATGATGCCAAACAAGTGGTAGACATAATGGACAGGGGCGCTTATGTTAAACAATTGTGCGCGATTATAGCCGAGTGTGATCTGGACTCTCAACGCGGGGCGATCGTATTTAGCTGATGTTGCTAAAACAAAGGCTGAATTGGCAATGGCATCATGCGGCAAAGTACGTGACAAACACCAAACTTCCAGAACACACATGCAAACACACAGAGGTGGCAAACTCACCCCTAGTTAAATAGTCTAAGGATGACGGGAATAACCAGAGCACGTCGTTGCTCCGATTGCTGAAAGGAACAAACAACGGAATCAGACATCGGTACCAATGGCTAATGCTTACCGGTCATGTTGGACGTACAAGTGCAGCGTATACTCACTAAAAGATGATCATCGGAAGCTCAAGGAGAAGGTACTAACCAACGAGAAGGAGTTGGGGGGCTTACCGGCGCAAGTGGCTGACATACAGAGGACGCTGGCAGAGTTAGAAACCAAAGTCAAAGTACTGGAGGTTCGGGCTGAGGACAGCGAAGTGCGGTCCCGACGAAACAACATTAGACTGATTGGAGTGCCTGAAAACGTTGAGGGCGCTGACATGATCCAAGTTTTGGAGAACTGGTTGTGACCAGAGGGGGCCCCGGAGGGGTTGTCCCCCTTTTACGCTTTGGGGAGGGCCCACAGGGTACAGGGACGTCCGCCCAAGCCGGGGACCCCGCCTAGACCGATAGTGGTGCGCCTGCTACACTTCAGGGATAGAGATCACATTCTTCAGCAGGCCCGCCAAAAGCGAGGACTAAAAATTGACAACAGTGCGGTCATGATCTTTCCAGATTTCACTAGAGAAGTCCAGTGCAACAGAACATCCTTTCTCGCAGTTAAAAAGAAGCTACGACAACTGCAACTACCGTACGCAATGATATATCTGGCACGACTCAGAGTGGCAGATTCTGCGGGCCCGCGGTTCTTTAGCACTCCCCAAGAGGCCTGGGACTGGCTGGACACGCGACGACTTCCAGAGAGGCGTAGCTCCCTAGCGGAATCGCATCACAACAGCCCTGGCAGCAAGTTGGGGTCCAGGGCCCCATCTCCGTGAGAACTTAACCTAGAGAGGCGGCGAGTGCTGCAGGAAGTAGCAAAACATATCCACAACAACCCTAGTCCTACATCCAGTAAGAGCGGAATGGACGGGGATCGATCGGATGGCTCACAGGCTATTAGCGAAAATGATGCTTCTGAATCTGAACTCCCAAGGGTAACGCCACAAACAGCGGATGACATTGTTTGAGTATCCAGACCTGGCTGATCAGTCAGTGAGCACCGGAAGGGTAGCAGACTGCCCATTGGAGGGAACTGGCCATATCCCCGGCTGACGGAGACTTGGAAGCAGAAGATTTCAGAACGCTGAACTGGGGTGATGTGGTTAATACAGGAATTGGAGGGGGGGGCGGCGGGTCAGGGGTACGAGATCGGATCTGTCGGATGATCACCCCTCTAACCAATAGTGGATGCAAGTACCTGTCCGGGGGAGGGGGAGTTGGAGTTGGGGTTGTTATCCGGTTATTAGGGTATGTTGGGGTAGGCGTGTCACTAGGGAAGATTGTCAAGAATCACTAGCTTCATCATTCCCATGGGATCCTCACTAGAACTAAAATGTGTATCTTGGAATGTTAGAGGGATGCACACCATGGTGCGAAGGCACAAAATCCATGCATACTTGATTCGCAGGGGGGTTCAGATCGCACTACTGCAAGAGACCCACATTATGGCGAAGGAGGGAATTGCAGTGCAGCGAAGATGGCGAGGGCAGGTGTTCTATACCAGTTACTCAGCGTTTGCGCACAGCGTCCTGATATGGGTGAGGGCCGGAGTTCCTTTCCAGTGCACACAACAAATCATAGACCCAGATGGCAGATATGTAATAGCTGTTGGGAGGCTTGATGGAAGGGACATAGTATTGGGCAGCATTTATGCCCCCAACACAGAGCAGGCCAATTTCCTCTCACACCTGTCTAGGAAGCTCGCCTCTGTACTCACGGGGTCGGTTTTACTGGGGGGTGATTTTAATTGCATCCTGGATGTAACCCTTGACCGCTCCCATCCGCCGCTCCCAGATGCGCCCATACACAAAGTAGCAGACATACAACAGACTTGGCAGCAGAATTGGGGGCTAGTGGATACTTGGAGGGCTCAGCATCCTGGTACACGGGATTACTCCTTTTTCTCGGCGATGCACGAATTGCATGTGCGGTTGGACACCATCCTGTGCTCCCCTGATGTACACCAGGGAGTACGCAGCAGCGAATACCTCACCCGTACAGACTCTCCGACCATAATCCGGTGTTGATATGCTTGAATTGGTCCCAAGCCAAGCCCAAAATACCCACGTGGCGGTTGCGCCCGGAGGCTCTGGAAGATCCTGCCTTCCACGCCACAATAGGTACGGCGATAGACCAATATTTCCGCAAAAACGCTAACACAGCCACGGACCCATTGATAGAGTGGGATGCGTTTAATGCGGTCGTCAGGGGGAGATGCATATCTGAACTGGTGGGGACCCGGAAGGTACTCATAAAGGATGTACAAAGGACGGATCACCGCTTTAGGGAGCTGGAACAAGAAAGGCCAGAGAACGTGGACAAACAGGGAGAGCTACAGGAGGCTAGAGAAGCGGTGGCAGTGCAGGTGGAACGCATTCGTTGCTTTGACTATAAGCAATACCTGATGCAGGCCCACTCTGAGAGGGATAAATCGGGAGGTCTCTTAGCTTGGCTGGCCAATCCAGCCAGAAGGGGCACATTCATTTTAGAGATCCGAGACCAAGCTGGCGAGACGAGGTATAACCAGCAGGGCATAAGCGAGCTGTTCCTGGAATACTACACCGAATTATATAGGAACAGAGTGACCCCAGGGGAGGAGGACTTGGGCAGGTTCATGGGAGGATTGGAGCTACCGGCTTTAGATGGGGAATTAGCAGATGCATTGGGTCGTGATGTAGAACTGGGAGAAGTAAGAGGGGCCATTAAGACCTTAGCAAGACATAAAACACCAGGGACAGATGGGCTCCTGAGTGAATTTTACCTAAGATATATTGATCTGTTAGCACCCAAGCTGGTCGAACTATTCAACGAGGCAAAACAAGTGGGACACCTTCCCGTTTCAACTAGGGAGGCAATCATTATACCCTTGCTCAAACCGGGGAAGCAGCCATGGGACAGAACGGCGTATCGCCCACTGTCTATGCTAAATGTAGACTACAAGATCCTTAACCGCATACTAGCCACTCAGTTGCTCCCGCACATGACAACCTTAATCCACAAAGATCAGTCGGGGTTGATCCCCACCAGAAACACAGCTATTAACATTCGTCGCCTACTTCGAGTGCTGGGGGCAGACACCTATGAGAAGGATTTAGGGACAATTCTTGTGGTGGACATAGAAAAGGCATTTGATAGCCTAGAATGGACATACCTGTATCATGTGATGAGACGATTTGGGTTGGGTGACGGGTTTGTGGGCTGGACCGCACTACTATACTCAGGTTCCACTGCTCGGGTCAAAACGGGCGGCCTGATATCAGATGCCTGTGAGGTAGGGAGGGGAACAAGCATGGATGCCCCCTCTCCCCGCTGCTGTTTGCCCTGGCAATAGAGCCACTCGCCGCTCAAGCGAGAACGGGACATCACTATCAGGGCCTGGAAGTCGATGGGCAGATGCATCATATTGCGTTGTATGCCGATGACCTCCTGATGTTCCTAGCAGCTGCGGGAGAGGCACTTCGAGGAGCGAAGGCACTCCTCCAGGATCTGGGGGCAGTGGCGGGGCTGAAAGTGAACTGGACAAAATCCTGTTTGTTTCCGACGAAGGAAGGCAGAGAGGGCCCACTATACACTGAGGAAGTTAGATGGGAAGACAGATGTATCACATACCTGGGCGCTCAAATATATCACACTCAGGGCGACCTACTAGAGGGTAACATAGGTAGGGCCATAAAGGGAACAAAAAGAAACTTCGAGTTCTGGAGTGGATTACCACTTTCGATGGCAGGCAGGGTGGCTCTCCTCAAAATGGTGACCCTGCCAAGGCTACTATATTACTTTGGCAACCTGCCAATCTGGATACCGTCCCGATATTTTACCCAGCTCAGATCCATGATCACGGGGTTTTTATGGGGACCAGGTAGGAGAAGAGTGGCGCTAAACGTACTAATGAGGCCGCGAGCGGAGGGGGGCTGGGCGGTGCCCGACTTTGAGGCTTATTACTTATCGACACAGTTCCAATTGCTCACAAAGTGGGTTGCGGGGTGACTACGAGGAGCGGGGGAGGAGGGTGGCGACTGGATGACCCTGAAGCTATTATCCCAGGTCACCTTGAGGATCCCGATCCCTAATCAGGTAATCCCTGTGGAGTTGGATACAGTGAAGCGATGCTGGCACAGGTATTTGAGACGGATCAAGGTCGGGAGTCCTTATGCTACAGAGATCCCGTTGCTCATGTGTGAAGCCTTGCCACATGGAGGTGACTGGGAGAGATTGGTGACCTGGGCGGACCAAGGGTTAGCCACAATTGGAGACTTGTATGAGGAAGGAGCTATGATCCCCTTCAACTACTTGAGGGACAGGTATGATCTACCTGGGGGAGACTTTGTATTACATTCGGCGCTCACTGCGGCCATACGAAGGCACTGGGGTGGAGGCCTTACTGAACCACCAACATCACTGGGATGCCAATATGTGGTGATGGCGGCCGGCACCTTTAAGGCAGTCACCTGTCTGTACAGGCGTGTTACAGGTGAGGCATTAACTCCCCTGTCGGAGCTGCGCTTCAGGTGGGAAGCGGACCTGGGAGAAGTTATTCCAGAAAAAGCCTGGGGGGAGCTAGTGGAGAGGGCCTGGAAAAGCACCCAGAACGCGAGATTTCAACTGGTGCATTTTTACATTCTTCATAGGGCTTACCTCACGCCGGAAAGAATTAATAAGTATTTTGCAACTCACACGGCGGCTTGCCCCCAGTGTAGCCAAGAGAATGCGAACTTCAAACACATGCTCTGGGAATGCCAACACTTGGGTAGCTTCTGGGAGGAGGTGATAACGGTGCTAACCGACATCACCGACAGGGACATTGAGGCATCCCTTAAGCACTGCCTGCTGCACTGGTTTCCGCACACATCCAAAAACAAAATCACCAGTAAATTTCTAGACATGGGATTACTTTTAGCCAAAAGGGATATAACCATGCACTGGAAAGCCAGGCGTGGGCCAAGCACGGCCAGATGGAAGAAGGAATTCATTAATTGGGCAGAATGTGAGGGAATAATTAGGCTGCAAATAGCTAGAAGAACGGGAAGCGAGAAGGCATTAGATGCAGCGAGGGCATGGGAAGCATTAGTAGTGGCACTCAGAGACCCAACCGCTGATGAGGGGGAGGAACCCATAGAAGAACCCCCAGCAGGAATAGGTTAGAATCCAGTTGAAGGAACTCCATGACGCGACATAAAGGAGGGGATCCCTAGTAACACATAAACATCGTCTTCACTAGTAGAGGGATCGTATATCAAGGTTAGAGAAATCTCACGTAGCGAACGCTGGAGGTGAAATGGGTTGCAAGTTGGAGCCAAAGCGGCTAGTGACACGCCTGGGGGGGAGGGCAGGAGGGGATTGTTCTAAGTTTCAAGTTGAAAGACTCATTTCAGATTAAGAGCAGGGACAGAAGTACCTACTGAACACTTATGGCCGCCTGATCTGGGCTACAACAGGGAGGGGCAGGGAGGGCAGAGGGATAGCGGATATTGCCCTTTTCCTGGCACCGTGTCCTCTGCAGCAAGAGCACGGAAAATGTGAAGGTGCGTCTAAACTAGGGCTACACACAATGATATTGCTTACTTACAATGCTTGTCAAAATCAATAAAGTTTTTTTTTTTTTTAAAACCTCCTCCTCAAGCGCTACACTGGCCAACCCTGTGACTGCCCTCTAGTGGGTGGCTGTACCCCCATGGTGCACTTCGGATCCCCCTCCATGTGACCCTCCTGATCACATGCGTACCAGCTATGGGGACCCCTCTCTGTAGGCTTCCCTGTAGAGATCCAAGGTTTCTTATCACCTAGGGTGTGAATCCTTACCCTCGGAACTAGATTGTGGCCCTTTTGAGATCTCCTTCTGTTTATCCTTTTCCCCCCCACTCTTCTGCTGGGCACCCTGCCCACCCTTGGTGGAGTCTCTCTCATACCTCTTGTGGACCCTGGTACTCATCCAGGGGTCTGCCTCCTGAACAAGCTTTCTAGGGTCAGTCAGCTTGCTGTCAATCAGATGCTGGGGCAGATCTGGAAAACAAAGACTATAAAAGTACTCCCATTCAAATAAATTATACAGCCCCTCATAGTCTGTTACCTGACTGCCCTTCACCCAACCATCCAGTGCTCTGCAAAAAAAATCTACACATTCAAGCCAAGTTTGGGAATCAGACTTCTTGTATCCCTAAACATGTCCTTGTACTGCTCTGGGGTGAGACCATACCAAGTGATCAGGGCATCCTTCATGGCAGAGTGGGTGAAATTCTGTGCTGGCCCTAGGGCTGTCAAAGTGCCCTTCCCCTCTACCTCAAAGTGTTTCTAAAGACCTGCCCCCCCAGTGTATGTCAGAGACCTGGTACAGGTTGAGAGCTGATTCATACCCCTAAATCTAACTGTGTATGCTATCCTCCATACTGTAATCCTTTACCATATCCTTGGGAATGTATACCCTCCCCTCAGATTGCACTGGACGTATGCTGCCACCATCTGTGCTGGACTCTGGCTGCATGTCCTTGATATCCAGCTCCTTCATACTAAACTCATGAGGCGAAAGCTATTTCCTTTCCTCTAGAGCAAGGGTCTTCTCCTTCTCTTTTTCTTGCTGCTTTTTCTCCATTTCAAACTTTTTGATTTCCATTTCCAACTTTTTACTTTCCATTTCCAACTTCTTGCTTTCCATTTCCAACTTGAGCGTGTTGATTCTTTGGTGGCAGCGTCGCGATGGGTTGGTTTTTCCACCGCATGGCAAGTTGTTGGTGGGAAAAATAGGCACAGAAGTTCGCCGCATGTATTTTCTTCTTCTTTGTGCAGCAAAGCCTCTTCCAAGGGCCCAGAACTGGAATTGGCACCACTTGGCAGGTCTGAACTCCCAGCAAAGGTGTTCAGGGGAGCTGCAGATGAAGTCTTTAATGGCCCTGAAAATTCCAACAGGAGTCAAGCACACACAAGCCCTTGGAGAACCTTGAAGAGCATGATAAGAAAGTTCAGTCAGTCCTTCCTCTACCCAAGACAGAGGCAGCAAACAGCAGGCCAGAACAACACAGCAACAAGTAGAGTGGCAGTTCTCCTCCTACAGCTTTTCCGGCACTTCTTCTTGGCAGAATCTCCTCTTGATCCAGAAGTGTTGTAAAAATGTGGGGTTACAGGTCCAATACTTATACCCTTTTTTGCCATTGAAGTAAGCATACTTCAAAGGATAGTTTTTGTAGTGCACAGATCCTGCCTTGCTGTGACCTAGCTCCAGATACACTACAGGGGGTGGAGACAGCATTGTGAGAGGACAGGCAAAGCCCTATTCAGGTGTCAATGACAACTCCTCCCACCACTCTAGCTCAGGAAGGCCCATCAGCCTGGTGATGGGCAATCAGGATATGCAGGGCACACCTCAGCTCCCTTTGTGTGACTGTCTTGAGTGAAAATACAAATAGCTCTACTATCAGTCTAAACCAGACGTGGATTCTACCGGCAGGCAGAGGCACGGAATGGTAAAGCAAGAAAATGCCCACTATCTAAAAGAATATACTAACAGTAGGTTCTGTAGAGAAAATTACAATTGCTTCAACGAGTTTACACTTATCCTGAATACTTAGGAGAACCAATCAATGGTGTACAGTCAACATTAATTACCACAAAGACAATAAAGATGAAGCTGACGCTGTGAGTTCAAAATAGACACGATATATTAAGAATCATACATCGTTTAAAACAATACATATATTAATATCTTAAAGACAAATGACTGTTCCACAGCATATAAAATTACACGCATAAGTGCCATATACAAGGTACATTACATAAAGCACAATCCAAATGATAAGACACTCGACATTATCAACAAACATAGAAAAAACAACCTGATTGGGCATCTGTATGTCCTTAGTTTATATATTCAAACATATTTCCTTATTCTTTAGGCATAGATATGTCAGATATTAGTACGGAACACCTAGGGCCAGATGTACGACGCTTTTTAGCGTGCGCAAACGGGTCTTAGACCTGTTTGAGCACGCTAAAAAGAATGGGCCCATGTACAAACAGTATTTTGCGACTCGTAAATAAATTTTTTTTTTAATTGTTTCAGCAACGCAGAAAAATGGTCTTCTGAGAGACTGCACCTGCTGGTCATTCAGTATATTCTGCAGATGGAAAAGTCCACTGTTTTGCGACCGCAAAGCAATGTACCAATGTTTTGCGACTCGAAAATTACCACCTACTTCAAGTAGGTGGTAATGCATTCGCAAATGGGAAGGGGTCCCCAGGGGACCCCCTCCCATTTGCAAATGCATGCAATATTATTTTTTAAGGGCAGGCAGTGGTCCCAGGGACCACTGCCTGCCCTTAAAAAATTAAACGAAAACCTTTCATTTAAAAAAAAAAATTGCATCCCATTTTCCTTTAAGGAAAACGGGCTGCATTTAAAAAAAAAGCTGCTTTATTTAAAAGCAGTCCCAGACATGGTGGTCTGCTGAGCCCAGCAGGTCACCATCCCTGGGAGGGCCTGTCATTCCCAATGGACTCGCAAATTGCGAGAGGCTCATTAATATTCATGAACCTCGCAATTTGCGACCCCATTGGGAATCGCAAACAGTGTTAAAGACACTGTTGTAAATGCCAACTAGCGCCTCACAAATTGCGAGTCGCAAATGCAACGCAATTTGCTAGGCACTATTTGCCAGGTCGTACATCTGGCCCCTATTCTTTTACAATGATGTTTCGACTCTCAATGCAGAGTGTTTTTACAGAACATCACACAGGGTCTTCTTAAGGATTAATTATTTTTCAAGAACAGCCTGTTTTGAAGGCCTCTTGTTTGCTACAGGGAAGTAGGGATCACAAAATCCCAGAAGTCTTCACTGTGGGCCTTATAAATCCGATAGCTTGTGCGTGTCATGAAGGCAGTCCCACATCTAAAACCTCTGTGCGTGCTGGGACTATACCCCGGAGCCGGTTAACGCTTCCTGAATTTCAAAACCAAGTGATTTCCTAATTGTATAATAGCCCGTATCACTTGAGAGAAAAGCCACACACCTTAATCCTTCCTGTGTGCTGGCGTTAGGCACAGGAGCCGAAACTGCTTCCTGAGTCGCAATATTCAAATAATGTTTTTAAAGGCGGTAGCGATCCATAAGTCTATCTCCGCTGCGTCGGGACACTGACACAACACCGAAAAATGACCAATCTGCGGTGTGTTCAGAACGGACACCCACAACATGAGGGAGATCCCACGCCCATGATTGATTGTTTGCACTCTGTAGTACAAACAATTACGGGCACAAGAGTTTCCTCTTATCTGGGGCAATCTATTTTGTGTTTAACTTTAATTCACAAATTATGTCTGTACTTGTCGTTTGTTGATAGGCTTGTGCACGGTGCACTGAACGATGGGCATGCTGTATTTGATCTAAAGCCCCTCTATAACATTACCCTTGGAGATGTCGAACCCGCCCTGTAATACAATTAATCATGGGAGTGGGATCTCCCTCATGTTGTGGGTACTTAGAAGTACCAAACAGTTTAAAAGTCCAAAACACAGCAAAACACAGCAAATAAAAAAAAACACTCCATTTTATAAAAATAGAGTAATATTTATTGAGCAAAACGATACCAAAGCAACAAAAATCCAATAAGGGAAACTGGAGATATGAATTAATCAATGTTCATGGTAGGCGGGCATATCGGTGTGATCTGAGGCTGAATGTGATGGAGCACGTTTCAGAAACACCATGTAGATTGGCCAAACAAGGGCTTGGAAGTAGAGAAGTTCCAAAATGTTTCTAAGTCCCAATCTGAAAAGGGACTTTGTTATTTTCCTGAGAAAAAAAACTCTTTTTTCTCCACTTGGGATGAACCTGATATTCAATCCTATGCTGTGGACTGCAATTTGGATACTTTTCACTCGCTGTCTCCTTAAAGATTTGAAGCTCTGGAGCAAATGTTTTAAAAAGTTCCAAATCTTATTTTGGTGTCCAAACAACCACAGGAATACATTTTCAAAGGCCCCAGAACCTCAGGAGCATTTAAAGACTCTCAGGGTGTCACTCAGAGTGCTACACCAGCAAAGTCTTGTCCAGGTTCCAGCCACTAGTCAGCTGAAATTTTTCACAGGCATGCCCTGTTCAGATCTTTATGTTCCTGGAGCCACAAAGAGGATACGTTTTATGATCCTCGGAGAATTTCCTGCCCTTGTATTTGAAGTGGAAGGGTGTTCAGCCACCTCAGGTCCTTCTCGCAGGTCACAGATGTCCAGTGCAGCATGTTTAGTCTCCCTGAAATTCTTTCGCAAGTCCAACAGTGTTGTAAGGAAGACTCAGTGAAAGGCCAGCATTCTAGGGTTCACTTTAGATACTTTTAAGTTCAAAAAAGAGTTTATTAGGAAAACATAAAGTGAAAATATACAATAATGCAATAATTACAATATAATCATATAAGAGAGCAATTAAACATTAGATGAAACATTGTTTAAGTAAAAATATCAAATATACATGACTGGAGTGGAATGCCTAAATAAGCAGACAAAAATAATCACATCATTCATAAAATATTGTAGCCTTGTTGAAAAATATACAAAAATGGGATGCAAAAAGTGTATAATAATGTTATAATACATTAAGGAATGTCACGGAGGTTGAGCAACTTCCTGCTGAATGAGAGACCTAGAAAAAGATTGTCTAGCACTCGCTTCAATAAATCTTGTGACTAGTGCCCACAAAAAGCGCTTTGTAGCTAGGTGAATAGGATAGACAAAGGCTGTATCCAATCTATGATTATAACACATGGCGTACCACCAAGCTTGAAAGGACAACTTGGATAGATCCTTCCAATTTTTGGTAATTTTCTGGAAGGCAACAGCTATTAACAAATCTACAATCTTGACATTAAGAATACGATTATCCCAAGCAGGTGAGATACTTCCTAAACATATGTGAACAATAGAAAAAGGTATTCTAGTACCAAAAATCAAGTTAATTTGAGACCAGACGCTTCTCCAGAGGGTATGGACATGTGGGCATGTAAAGAGCAAGTGTTTCAAATCAGCAGACGGGGATGAACAAGTCCAACAGGTATCGGGGACATTAGAGTGTCTCTTATGCAAGATAACCGGATGTAATAAGAGTCTATTATAAATAAAAAATAATGTCTGTGTGGTATTTGCTGCTCTGGATGATTTCCTAATTTAAGACTATATTTTGTTCCAAAATGAAATTGGCCATACCATTCCAAAATCCTCTTCCCAGGAGAGTTCTACCCTGGTTTTCTCTCTATCAACGTGTAGAGTACGAAGGTAGGTATAAATAGCAGATGATTTAGGACACGAGTGTAAAAAAGTATGTAACCTATTGACTGAGTGAGATGTGGGGTGAATGAGAGACAGAACTTGAGTATAAGCTCTCAGTAGGACTTGTTTTAGGAGTATGTATTTAGATTGATAAGAAGGCGGAAAATCAAAAAGACGGCTATCCTGCGAAAAGGACATAATTTCATTTTGAATAAAAAGTTGATGTACCCAAATTAAACCTTTCTGTCTCCATGTCTTTTAATAAAAAGGTTTGCCCCGGATCGGCAAAAAATCATTGTGCCAAAGTGTGGAGTTAAGAAAGGACTGTAAATCGGTGGAAGGTAATTTCGAATTAAATATTAAAAGCTTACAGGAATGTTTGAGAATAGAAGTGAAGGCAGATTGTGGTTTGCGGGTAAAGGAAAGGTATTCCACCCATAAGGGACAGTCTAATTGAATATCAGAAAGCCATCTCGAGGATTGACGAAGTAGGAAGGATTTATGATAGTTGGGGAAGTCAGGAAAATTAGTCCCACCTTCTGACTTTGGTTTTGTGAGTCGTAGTAATGACATACGAGGTTTTTTAGCACTCCATAAAAAAGATGACAGTATAGAGTTAATCTTCTTAAAATATTTTAAGGGGTAGATATTGGAATATTAGAAATTGTATACATCACTATAGGGGAGAGCATCATTTTAATGGTGTCAAGACGCCCCCACCATGACAGATGGAGAGGGTGCCATTTGGAAGTTAACGTAGAAATTCTCTGTATGCATCTCTCTAAGCATAAAGAAAGTGTTGTTAGAATGGAAGGAGCAAAAAGTAATCCCAGGTAATTTATATGTTTAGAGTTCCAAGTAAAATCTGAAATAGCTAAGTCTTCTTTGAAGGTATATTTAGTCAGAGGTAATATTTCGCATTTATCTCTATTTAATTTATAACCAGAGACAGAAGCGAATAGCTCCACCTCATTTAAGAAGGCAGGAATAGAGGATTGCGGGTTGGATATAAATAATTAATATGTCATCAGCGTAAGCTGCTAATTTAATTTGTTTATCATTAACCTTAAAGCCTTGGATATCATTATTTTGACGTATTTTGAATTAGAAGGGTTCTAAAGCTAAATTAAAGAGGAGTGGAGATAATGGGCAGCCTTGACGTACTCCTCTTCCCAGGTCAAAATAAGGAGATGTATTACCATTAGCAAAGACTGCAGCTCGAGGATTAGAGTATAAGAGCGAAATCAGAGATATGATCTTTGGACCAAAGCCGAACCACTTGAGCACTTGAAAAAGATATGGCCAATTGACACGGTCAAATGCCTGCTCCGCATCCAGGGCTACAGCTGCTAGGGAATGAGGTATATAAGAGGACTTAGATAAGATGTCAAAAAATAGGCGAGTGTTATCTGAGATGAGGCGTCCCTTTATAAAACCAGACTGCTCTGCACCTAACAATTGAGGAAGAAAGGATTCCAAACGCATTGCTAAGGTTTTGGAGAAAGTTTTTTAGTCAATGTTGACCAAAGAAATAGGTCTATAATTTTTACAATTTTTCAAGTCCTTTCCATCTTTCGGAATTAAACAAATTAATGCTTCTGAAAAAGAGCCAGAGGATTTGCCCATCTGCAGAAAAGAATTGAAAAGGGTATGTAACTTGGGCAGGAGCAATGGAGAAAAGTGTGTAAAAAATTCTACTGTAAACCCATCAGGTCCTGGAGCCTTGTCTTTCTTGAGTGTCTGTAGTGCACTGAGGAGCTCTTGATGTGAGATTTCAGATTCTAAAGGAGTATAATCTATTTGGGAATCAAAGAAATGATGAATGCCTGAAAGGAATTGAGAAATATCAGACTTTGAAGGTGCGGATTCTGGTGTGTACAGATCTTTGTAAAAGAGGAGGAATTCATCCAATATTTCAGAATCTTTAAATCTTAATGTGCCCTGTTTATCAAAAATTGATTCGATGTCAAGCTTGTTATTTTTAACCATTAGATAATTTGCCTAGAGTTTACCAGCCTTGTTTTGGCCACCATAAAATTTTGCACTTCACTTTAACAAGTAGAGTGAAGCATTGTCAGTCGAAACTTTATTAAATTGGAGTTTGGCCTCAATAAGCTGAGATAAACATTCTTTGGATTTCGAGGAGTAATATGAATGCTCCAGTTTCTTTATTTTTGTCAAGAGATTTTTAGTGATTTCACGTGAAATTCTATGTTTTTTAGACACAAAACCCTTAATAAAATCTCTGGCAGCTGATTTAAATGCATCCCAAATAGCAGAAAAGGGTAAAGTATCGGTCTGATTTAAAGAGAAATATTCATTAAAAAAAGAAGTAAAAGAGGAATTAAAAGTATGATCTAGAAGGAGAGAGTTATTAAAACGCCATCTCCTGGGTGTAGTAGGTTTTGATAAAATGTCCAATTTGATGGAAATAGGGGAATGATCAGATATTAAAATTGTCCCAATATCTGCGTCTCCCAAGGATTGAGCTATATTATGAGACACAAAAAAGTGGTCTATTCGAGATTGCGATTGGTGAGAAGGAGAATAAAAAGTATATTCTCTTGTAACAGGGTTACAAATCCTCCAAGCGTCAATAAGCTTATATTGTTGTATGACATCAAGAAAAATTTTATGGGACCTGTTTGATTTAAAGGAGACTAATGAATTACGGTCTATGAAAGGGTCAACAATTTGATTACAATCTCCGGCGAGGATAAAATTATCGTCAATGCAAGACGAAATTTGTTGGGATAGAGAGGACCAAAAGAACGGTCACCATTGGTGGGAGCATATACATTAAGCAAAGAAACCGGAGCATTCCCAATTTGCAATCTAGTATATTGCCATCTTCCATCGTCATCAGATGATTGAGAGATTAGTTTAACAGAAATCGATTTATGGCAGAGTGTCACTACACCATTACGTTTACCATCTCCTGGGAAAAGAAAACCTCTCCCACCCAATTTCTTTTTAATTTTGAAGACTCAGCTGCCTTTAAATGAGACTCTTGTATAAGAGCAATATCAGCTTCTATCTTGGATAAATGTGTTAAAACACGTTGTCGCTTAATGGGGGAATTCAAACTTCTAACATTCCATGACACAATTTTCAGAGACATGAAGGCAGTGATATGGATGTATTAAGAAGATAGTGATCTAGGCAAGCCATCCAATAACATAGAACAACTGCAACATCAACTAGGTCATGTGCTAATTTGATATAAATATATGCAAATCCTAACAGAGAATAGTTCAAATGCAAACACGAAACATAATAGAACAAAGACAATATATTTAAGAATATCCTAGGGAGAAACAAGAGTGAAAAGGGGAGAAGGGATATAACAAACAAAAGAGAAAGGACAAAGACTAGGAACATACCTAAGAATCCAGTTGGGGGTGGGGGGAAAGGCCTCGTGGGAAAATGGGATGCCCAAGCATGACGAAGGGAAGGACGAGGAAGGACCACGGCTCACAGAACAAGAAGGAGGACAAACAGGAACAAATATGGACAAACCTGTAAGGGAAGAAAAAATGGTTAGTCAGTAGAAATAACAATGCTATAAGTAATAATAAATCGAATAAAACATCTCTATGACAACCAACATTGTTTTTGGGAGTAAGAAGATATTTGTTAAATTCAAGGAAGAAAAAGAAAAGGTCTAGAAGTTCCTACAGATCTATACACTCTGAGAAGAAGACGATCCCGAAAAATCCATTGTTTCTATCTTGCACGAATTGATAAAACTTTTCAATCTGATCGGGTCCTCATAGCTCATAGTTCTGTTCTTGTAGGTAACTTTAAATAGACAAGGGTGGAAAAGACCATAGCGAGCTCCGAGGGATCTGAGATCGGGTCTCAAGTTGAGAAACTCCTTACGTCTGTCGGCTGTGCTTTTAGCATAATCTTGAGAAAATTATATAGTGCTGCCAGACCATACAATGTGCTTGATTGACCTGGCTGCTGAAAGAACCTTGAGTAAGTCAGTATACTCTAATAAATATAGAATAACACCTTTGGGACGTCTTGAATTGGTAGAAGAGGCTTGCTGACGGCCAAGGCGATGAGCACGTTGGATATTGAGAGAGGTTTCTGTTGGCATATTCAAAATCTTTAGAATGAAAGATTTGAAAAAAGCAAGAGGATCATTGCCTTCCGTGCCTTCCGCCAGCCCATAAATGCGTAGATTATTGCGCCTATTTCTATTTTCAAGGTCCTCCACCTGTTTCTGGAGCAAATTGACTTGAGATTGAAGAGAATTAACCTTGCCATCAGTGAGACCGAGTGAGGACACATTACGTTCTATCACAGTTAGTCTTTCATCCATCGTTGACCAATTTTCTGTGAGAAATTGCAGTTTGGCATTAGTTTCCTCCATAAATGGTCGCAATGAGCGAATTTACTCCAATAACATATCTAATGAAACAGGAGAGGATGGATTCTGTGGTGATGGTGGGTCTTTTTTTAGACGCTTCGTGGAGGCCTTCCCTGCAGAGACAGGAGCAAGTATCGAAGAGGAGGAGCCTTTCGATACAGATGCCAGAGAGTCCTCCATTTTAGAATATTTCAAAAAAATTGTTGAATTTTTTATGAACACCTGCATGGGACGAGCCAAGGAAGAACTCACTCTCCTCAGTCTTGCCATAAAAAAAAGGAAAAAGTAGTTGCTGCAGAGTCTCTAAGGCAGGCACAGTACTGAGCAAGTACGCCAGTTCACAACCTTCAGGATAGTTTGATGGCACAGGCAATGATCGCAATGGGAATATATGTCTAACAGGCGCCAGCGACAGATTATGTATGTAGGTACACTGTTCAGACTACGTGTCACAAAGCTGATGCAGAAAAACAAAGAGACGCAGCTTGATTCAAAGGAGGAGCCAATATGTTGACATACAAAGTCAAATTATAGAAGTAGCCATCCTTACATCTCTGTTATACATCTGCAATCGTATGAGGAGAAAGTGCATCCAAAATGGCGGTCACATGTATCAGTTTCCTGAAGCAGGAAAGACCGACTTCAAAGGAAGTTAAAGAGCATTATAAAGGTGCTCAGAAAACTCACCCCTTCCAATAGGAGCAGGAGAAGCAGAAAAAATAAAAGAGGAGGCCCAGAAAACAAAAGGCTGTTGCGTTCTGTTCGCATGCTGTTTACCTCAGGAGTGCATTCTTATTTAAGATGGCGGTCGCGGCAGCAGCCGTTCCGAGGCAGAAACTTCATTGAAGGAATGCCGTGTCCCGGGTTTGCAGCGGTACCCGCCAAAGGCGTCCTGGTGTTCAGGGCAACATCCGCAACCGTAAGAAGTCCTCCACCCGAAGGTAGAACGATATCACCGTGAGGTCCGCCCGTGCCACCCCGAGGAGCTCTACTCAAGCGCCACCATCTTATCCGGCGGTCAAGCCACGCCCCCCTCACTTTAGATACTAAGGGGCCGATTCCGATTCCGGCCGGAAATCTCTCCGACCGAGCCGGACCCGGAGAGAATTCCGACCGAATCGGTCCCTAGCAGTCCGACCGGACGAGTACGATGCATTCGCATGCTATCGGACTCGAGTCGGTCGGACTCCTGTTGAAGTCAGCTGGGAGCCGGTCGTACAACGCGTACGCGGGCTCCCATTGACTCAATGGGTGCGAGGCGGACAAGGGCGCCCCCTACAGCGTGTACGCGTCCATGCGCATCGCGGCGTACATGCACAGGTAGGGGGGACCCATGGGTCCCCCCTGTGTGCGACTCGCATGCCTACGCGTACAGGGGGGTCCGACGCGGACCCCCAAAGTCCGGCTCCGACAGCTTTTTCGAGCCGGACGGCGCGAGTCGGTCGGACTGCTCGTGGCGCGCATCGTACTTACCCGGCCGGGAAACGTCTCCATAGCGTGGTGCGAGTCTTGTCCATGCGAGTCGGTCGGAGCGTGTTGAAGCCGCATTCGAGTCGGTCGGCGATTTCGCGGGTGCTTGTATCGTACTCGCTCGGCCGGACCCGCGTACGATTCGGTCGGGAAACAGGGCTCCGAATCGGATCCGGTGAATCCGAATCCGATTCGGAGCACTACCGGCCGAGATCGGAATCGGCCCCTTAACCTTTAGAAAAATAGTTTTTAGACAACAAAATATAATGTATGAATTTTATCACTGTCCACATATGTTCTTAGTTTGGTGCAAATTGGAAATGTTCTGCCACCATTTTGTAATAATACATGTTTTGACCTGGAAGTTAGGCATCTTTGGGGTCTTATGATTCCCACTGAGCTATGGGTACTTAGCAAGGTCACACAGTTCAGATTAACAAAAAGAAATATGCTGTTATTATTCTGCTTGTGTCTGAGGTTTTGTGGATGGCTGTGCCAGGTCTGGTGGTGGTGCTTGGGAAGTTTTTAAATAACCTTAGCACATTCAATATAAGGTCCTTTATTACACAAATCATCACAAGTCTGTGCATAGCAATGTAAGACGTAAAATTATTTCCATTAACATTTTATTTCACATTCTGACAATAGTTGGAGATTGATAAGATGACTTTGGAATTTCTTTGGATTTTCAAACGATGAAACATCATTATGTGATCATATGAGTGTTTGGTCAAAGATAAATGGCCCAATCCCTCAAATAAAAGCAAAAGCATTTGCTAAGGAATAGGTCTATCTTTATTGTGCTAATGCATGAAAAAACGGCATGCACAAATGCTGTTTGCATGCCCTGGTACATTAGAGGCAGGTTTTTAGGCTTTGCAGTTTGTGTATACCAGTTGGATAATATACATGTGGAAGAGAACCTATTCATAGGTTTTGCATTCACAAGAAGCCACAGGCACAATCTCTCAGAACCATTTCACAGATGTCAGTCACAATTTGCTTGTCGTGGAGTGGAGAGAAGAGAAAAGGAGCACGTCAGTAGTAGTGGAGGGCTGCAGAAACACAGTAGCTCCATAGGAGATTGGAGTGAAGAGAGAGGCTAGCTGATGTAAACATTGACAGAGTAGAAGGGCATTTGACAGGGAAGAGTAGGGAATAGCAGGGACATATTTTCATTAGTGGCAGACTTGGAGAATGACATGTTAGCGGACTGGATCATGCGTCGGTTTGGAAAAGGAGTACTGCAGTTTGGGTGGATGAGGTCAGTAGCAGGATAGTGGTGCATGTGATGTTATTTAATGGACTGGGAGATGATATGGACATGATCAAGGCAGCATGGCAGGTAGTGGGGTATTGTGTGAGAGGATGGGGCTGCCAGAATACTGGTGAAAGGGTATAACATCATAAAACTGAGGAGGCAATGGTGTGGGTTGGGGAGGTTGCAGGTTGCATCATTACCCATAGACAGTGACAGGATAGTGTAGCAACTACTGCTCAAGCTCTGAAGGGATACACTGGTTCTTAGGATTTAAATAGGCAGGCAGTTAAGAGCCATGCAGGAGCTGCTGGTACATGAGTACTGGAGCTCTGGCAGGGCAATGGTGATCCACAGTGCAGATGAGGGGGGTTGAGTGTGTGTGCACAATGGGGGGAGGGCAGTTCCAGATATGAACGCAAGTAGTGCTCTAATGTAGCAAAGAAAAGTGCTTCCATCTACACACTTAAAACATAATAATCTACAGAACATGTCACAGGTACACAGGTACAATTAGTACACTGGCACTTGGGCTACTGCACCTTTGAATTCTGCCCCCACTTCGCCCATTCTCCTGGGTGTCCTCCTCTTTGGTAACTCTAAACAAGGTCTTCCTCTAGGGCTTAGAGTACCTCGTGGCATATATCAAGGCTCAGGCGCAGATTACACCATATTTCAGTTTGCACTACTTAGTTATTTTGTATGTCTAATTTTAAACTCAGTCTCACCACAGAGTGGTTGTTAGAGTCCATTTCCTGGTGGCCAGGGGTGTGGGGGGTCTGCAGCATACCTCTCTCCTCTCTTCCACTTCTGGGAGGAGATGCCCATGCTGGAGGTACAACCTACGTTCCAACAGAGGGCCACAGCAGACAACAACAGAAGGTGGCACCCAACAACCTCACAGATGGGTGGTTGCTCCAGTCAATGGTGAAGGGCTCCACTGGAGGAAGCACCCACTCCTGGATTTTGTGGGAGGAGTAACGGTTGGGTCACCAAGAGTCAATGGTCATGAAGGCAGAAACTCAGCTGCAGAATGGTCTACAGCTGCAGCAGGAGGTTACCTTATGTGCAGTTTTTAATGCTGTGAGAACAGTTTTCCTTGGACACAGTCCACTGGAGGAGGTACAACCAGCCTCAAGGACAGTTCATAAATGTATTAGAGCTCACTGCCTAAGGCACAGTTTATAGTTTCAGCAACACAGTACACCTCGGGCGCAATTTGTGGTTGCATCGGCACTGCCTGCCTCGTCACAGTTTGTAATTGCAGCGGCACAATCTTCCTCAAGCATGATTCATGCATATAGCGGTAGAACTTCTTGAAAGCTCTTATAATGGTGAACTACATCACACTCCTTTGTAAATACAGGGTGCTCTCCACAGTCTTCCTTCTTCTGGCAGACCAACACACCACCTGTGGTCAACCTGTTTACCGCACTCTCAAGACAGGCGCACTTCCTTTAGGGCTGGTAGTCTCCTACTTTTTCTGAGAAGGCAGGCTGTCTTCAAATCTCTTTGGGTCAGATGAAAAGTTTCTTCCATCAAGGAAAGACTTCAGGTGATGCCCCTCGCCTCTGCGAAGAGAGTTGTCAGACAGAAACCAGCTCCGGTTGCATTGCAGTGCTCTGAGTATGCTCCGAGCACTCCCTTCCTTGGGCAATGAGTAATTGGAACTGGAACAAGTGAGTCAGTAGCTCCCACTTTTATGCAGTCAAAGCAGACATAAGAATTGGATTCTATGACTGCACTTTCAGAACCCATGTGGGGAGGTACTTCTTTACAGTGTTCCTTATATGCTTCTTGACAGGCACATGCTTTGTGTGTTGCTCTTCACAGCATATTAGTCCCCAGCCAGTAGTGCCCACAATAGAGGTGTAAGCTTTCTGCACTTGGCTATCAACAGCCACATTGAACAGTAATCAGAAAAGGCTGGCCTGACTTAAATGGGATGCTTTCACTATAACAACAGAGATCTGCTCAGCAAAAGGCCAAATTAAATTTCTAAAGGAGCCTTGCACTCTGTCCCCACTTCATTGCCTAGGTCTTCTCACTCCAGCTTCAGGAATGTAAGCAATACATTTCCACTGTCTGAGAAAATAACAGTACCTCCTTCATGTGCAAAGGAACAAGCCAGAGCTTCCAAAATGGAATCTACTGGCATCCATTACATTGGTCCACCCATACACTCAATGCATGCATCATACCGGCCACATACCGAACCATGCACAAAAAACACTTGGAATGCTAGCATAAGGATCTGAGTTAGTGCATAGAAGTGGAACTTTACACAAGTGGTCCTATAGGCTTCCACTCCAGTGAAATATGAAAAGGTCTGGCCTCAACAATGGATTCATTAAACACGATACGCTACCACCACGGCTCTACGTGCTAACTCCATGACTGGAACGCAGTATACTGTCAGTAAAAGAAGTCAGGCTTGGTGCACCCCTCCAGGTCACAGGAAAGATTGTGGACCTCACTCACATCAAAGGACAGGCCTAGGCCTCTGCACCCATACTAAATGATTTTAGGACTAGGACTAAATAAAAAAAACAGGATACCAGATACCCACATTTGGTCACTAAAGCAGGAGTACATGACAATACACCATGCAGGGGATATTCCTTTCCCAACAGCAGTCATCGAGGCAAATGTCAATTTGATACCCTGTGCTGGATGGCTCACTAATAGGCTATGGGCTGCCAACTACCTCACAACATTTGTACTGCTGTAAGGCTACTTTTAACTGGTCCTCTCCGATGGGGTACAAGGAGTGCATGTGTTCCCAATACTGAGTTAATGTCAAATCAAAGTTGTTCCTCATGTGTTAAATAATACCCCTGCCAACCTTTAGAGAGCTGTCACCCAGGTCCTGCCTGGGCTGTTACCTTACTGATTAATATTGTGCAGTACAGTGGGGAAAAACGTAGTGCTTCTGAGGAAGTTTCTTGACTCTTGTTAATTTAAGCCTAACTATTAAGCTATTAAGTGCCAGATAGGGCATGTTTGTCATATACTTTTATCAGCAGATTAGCGGTAGCAAAATGTAGCTATTTACCCTAACATAAAGATCTCAAAGACCTACTTAACACCTGCAATGTTTCAACATGAAGACAAAACCACTGCAGGAACTTACCTGAGAGCATGCAACTGCATCATGGAAAGTGGTTTTGAAGACTTGTCTTGAGTGAGAGTGCTTATTTTTAACAAGAATCTGAGAGAACTTTCCCTGATTTTGCAACAGGCTGAATAAACTGCGTCTACAATTTAAGGAAAAGAGCAGGGCCAGACTGGCCTTAGCAGGCATTTTACCAGTGGCCTGGAAGGGTGTGCGCCGGTTTTGTTACTGGGGGCCGGTTTTGCAGCAGTGCTGCAATATCGGCCCCCTGTAACAAAAGCTGCAGCAGTGTTTCCCACCAGCACCCCCCACCCCTCCCACCCCTCCCGTGGCCGGTCCATCTTAATTGCCAGTACTGGTTTGCATTCTCAGTCTGGCCTTGGAAAAGAGCTGCTGCCTGGAAACTGGATGATACTTGAGGTGAGAACATGCAAACAAAGTATGCAAAGATTGGCTGGAGAACCTGCATGTCTTTCATTTTCTGCAACTCTATCACGGCCTACAGCTGTAAAGACTAAGCAAAAGCCTGCAACTGTAGCATAAAGCTATTGCCGAAAAGAGGTTGGGACAGAATCTACCATAAATAAAAGGAACTGTCCTGAAGGTGCTGTGTCACAACTGGATTTCACCATGCTCTCAGTGACGTGTCTGCTTCACCAACAAAAATATTCGCCTCTTGCCAGAGAATACTCTCTCCTGCAACACTAACATAATCATTCACCAAAAAGAGGACTCACGTTGACTGTACCCATTGTCTACGGCTCCTGCCACCTGTTCATGTTGTATTGTACCTTTGCCTTGTCCTTTGCCCACTGAAGCTTCAATGCCACAGTGATCCCTCTTGAACTAATCTTACTGGGTTAACCTGAGCAAACATGAGATTGTCAAAGATTTAAGGTAAGCTGTCCTCTCTTCTATTTTATCCAGCTACATTTTTCTCTGGATAGTTTAGAGACAGTACCCTTTTTCTAATTAGAGGCAGATATTTTAGTGACTCATATTTTCTGGTCCCGGATCCACGTTTGATCATTCTTACTCAGCAAACTGAATTCAAGATTTATTTGTAATCAACACTTGGGGGTGATTTTGAGTTTGATGGAAAGAGTACTTTATTGGAATGACTACAGGAGTACCCTCTCCACCTGCCTGATTTAGAGGCAGGTGAACTGGCAGTATGTTAATGACTATGGACCATCTGAGGTTAGTAATAATGGCCCAATTTAGAGTGGGGGATTGGATATCTTTTTTTTCTGTCCATCACCACCAGGTTTTTGATGAGGGACAATAAAAAAGAGCGCTTGATTTAAAGTTCAGAGGATGGAATGGTGTCCATCAGAGTGACAGTGTAAATCACTCAATGGCCCAGACGGACATCCCATCCCCCAAATATAGAGATGTCCGCTGCTCCCTTGCGCATTTTGTAACATTGACAGGAAACGCAATCACTGTGATTCTTGTTAATGTTTTAAAAGTTTGACAATGGCTCGATCAAACTGGATGGCTGCCGTTAAACTTTTACACAATTTTTCATTTTTCTAAATCAAACTCACAAAACAGGAGCTTGTTTCTGAAAAATGAAAAACAAATTACCCCACACAATGGGAGTTTATGAAATGAAATGCTGGGACTAATGCACATTTTGGAGGTACCATGGAAAAGCATGTACATTCTCATTGTTCTGCCAGGGTGATGAATAAAGTCCCAATAATGTAATGGCAAGCAGACACCTTGTGGGTGTAGTCAAAGCTTCAAGCACAGAGGATACAATATGAATACTGTCAATTAATACAAATCACAAGCAGTAAGGCAAAAGAACTTCCTTTAAAGTTAGTTTGCCTCTTTGCTACTGTGATGCAGGAATTTATGTACACGTGTCTTGAACTGATCAGTGGAGATAAAGTCTTACCATTGAACTCTCCATTGTTTTACTGTTTTTCATGTATTACTTTTCTGCCTAATACATTTTAAGGTGAATGACCCAAATACTGATTAGAAAATATTGTGTGACATGATTTTCATATCAAAAATATCATCACTACAAAAATATTGTGGTACAGAACATCAAAGGAAAGAATATTTTTTGTATGTAACAATTTAAGACTATCATTGTATTTAATATTGTATTAAATATTGTTTACTTTAATATAGTTGTAATATATATAATTTTTAGTTAATTTCATATGTATTAGTGCATTAATTTAAGGTGTTAGGATTAGCAGTATGTACTGATCACAGGTCACTGTTCTTGTGTCTTCTTTAACTTTATTTGGATATATAAACATTACCAGCAGGGCTCCCATCACCCTCCATATCCTTCGCCTACCAGCTACCTCTACATTCTCACTCTGACATCATCAGTCTCCCACATTCTACATTCCCCACTATCTGCTGATCTCCACACAGTATAACTGTTTTTTTCTTTTTGAATATAGTTTGTAATTGTAAATGTATAATTAGATTCTTTAATTTAATTAGTAATTTACAGTGTAGTAGCAGGTTGTTAGATTTGTGGGGGAATACGGTGGAAAGCTAATTCAATTATAATGTATTGATTTTTAATGTTACATTTTTAATGTATATTCAATATTTAATTAGTTATTAATTATGTAACTTGTTTAAATGTTTAATTGTTACTTTACTTATTTAAGTTTAAATTGTTCAATGGTGTTGGATTTGTAGGGCAATAGATGGAAAGCTATGTCAATTATAATTTATTTAATTGTAGTTTTTATGCCATTTAAATATTTAATTGCTAATGAATTATGCCACTATTTTAATTGATTATTTATTTTACACATTATTTGCTTTATTTGAATAATTTATCATTTGATTGATAAGTGTATTTATTTTATGGTGTTTACAATTTACTTTTTTAACATGAATATATTATGAATTAATACATTATTGTACTATAACATAAAATCCTTACAAAGTGCAACAATAATGAAACCTCTTGAAGTGCATTTCCATTAAAAAAAACAAAAAACAATTTTATAAAACCTGCACCCACAGACTGTGCAATAATCTCAATACGAGGGTGCCCCCTTGTCCTGGGCCATTAAACAGAGCTATTGATCGTTCTGTCATAATGATTTTTTATCTCACCGCTTTTTCATCATTACAAAAAGAATAGACCAAGGGCTGTCCCAATGCACCCATTTCCCATGTGACCCCATCCATAAAATCTTTTACACTGTGACTCAGATGATGTACTTACCAACATATTACACTCATTAAAATAATTAATTGAAATAATCTCTTAAAATATAAGTCCAGAGAAAGCACTAGTGCAATATTCATAACACGCACATTAAAATCATGATTTGCTACAGTACAATTTCTTGCAGTGTCATATGCAGCACAGTTCGCCCTTTGGTTAGCTCTCTTCACTATGTTGATCGATAAGTGCTTTATCGTTCAATACTTTGATTGCCTGTTCCTTATACTTCAATATAAAGAATATATTTTTATTTTAAATATGTTTTAATAATTTTATGTAGGTAGGTGTTGAATGTTTTTTTTTTATTATTATGATTTGGAATGGTATAGGTAAACCTTCTGAAGATCAACACTTTCTCTACTGGAGTGGGAATAGTCAAGCTAATCCCTTTGAAGTCCAACACTTTCTCTACTGTTGCTTGGATTTAAGTAGGAATGCTAAATCTAACCCCTCTAAAGTCCAACATTATCCTTCCTGTTGCTTACACTAGAAAGGAATAGTAAATCTTAGACCCCCAAAGCACAATACTTTTCCTACCGTTGCTCAGACTGTAGTGAGAATAGTAAATCTAACCCCTCCAAAGTCCAATACTATCCTTCCTGTTGTTTACAGTGCATGTGAATAGTAAATCTTTACCCTCCAAAGTCCAACACTATCCTTCCTGTTGCTTAGACTGGATGGGAATAATTAATCTAATCCCTCCGAAGTCCAACACTTTCCCTTCTGTTGTTCAGATTTGAGTTGGAATTGTAAATATAACCCCTCTGAAGTTACACACCTTTCCTACTGTTGCTTAGATTGGATTGGGAATGGTAAATGTAATCCCTCTGAAGTACAACATTTATATACATATAAGCTACTGGCAGTCGCCAGAAGATAATTATAGTTAGGACCAAAGTTTTCTACAGGGAAAGTGTTTTTGTTTTGCCAATTACTTTGGCGCTGCTTGACGAATCTTCATGAAATTGTCAAAAAAGTCCCCATTTTGGTTCAGCTGCTGTGTTGAAAGTTTCAGGGTGATCCATCAAGAGGGGTATGAGAAAAAAAGGGGTTCCGTAAACACCTTTTCCCTGATGTTATATCTATGGGGATTTTTCATTTTTGAAAATTTGGAAGAAAGCTAGATGTTGGTCCAGAAAGTGTGCTTTTTTGTGATTTGGTAAATCTGTTCAGTAGTTTCAGAGATATTAAAGTGTAAAGTTTAAAAAATATTGATATCTGAAGATGCGAGTCCTTGCAGTGTACTCGTGGATCCTACTGAAATTTGATTGGATGCCAACACTTCAACTAGGAAGTGTTGGCAGACATCTTGCGACTCAGCTTGAAGCTGAGTCCCACAGAAAAAGTCAAATATAATGAAAAAGGCAGGGTAGGAATACCCTGGCACCCATATATAGTGTGGGGACCCACAGGGACCCCACCGGGGGTAAAAAGTATTTTCTTAATTGAATTTTGCCTCAAATTCGTAGGTGAACCCACAGCAACATTTTTGAAAAAAATACGTGCAGGATCCTGCGTGCTTTTTTTATGAAGCACCCGTGTGGGCCAAATCATGTGGGCATGAGGGCTTTTAGTGAAGGAGGGGGACTCATGGGGCCCCCTCCTAGGCTTTTGAAAAGCCCTGGGGACACCACCTCTCCAAGGCACTGAATAATACAAATGTGGGGGTTCCGCTTGCCCCCCGCAGCACCAGGGGCCGCCACCTCCCTGGGAGGGTAAATGTAATTTACTGGTAGGGGAGCAGGGCAGCTCCCCGGCTGCCCCTGGGACCCCCACCTCCCCGGGGCACATACATTAATTTCAATAAGAATGCAGGGGAAGCCCTATGGCCACCCCACAGCCCTGGGAACAGCCACCCCGGGGTCAGAAATAATATATTTGCAAGGAGCCATGCAACCCCCCAGCTGCCCCGGGGACCACCACCTCCCCAGGGCACAAACAGAATATTTAAGGGGGTCTGTTGCTGACCCCGGCCCTGGGGACCATCACCTCCCCGGGGCTAAATGCTTGAAAGAGGGGGGCTGTTTGGCCCCCTTCATGGAGCTGTAGATGTCCCTAGGGACCACCACGCCTCAGGGCTGGCTCCAGCAATATCCCTGGGTGCCCACTCCTGGGGACATTGGTGTTTGCTATAGCTTGGCGGGAGCATGACAGCTCCTTCCAAGCCATAGCAAACACTGCTTAGCTTTCAGCAAGCGAGGGCTTTAAAAATGTTCTCTTTGCTGAAAGCAGAGCAGAATTGCTTTTGGACAGAGGGAGTTGCAAATTCAGCAGCTCTCACTGTCCAAAAGCAATGCCAGTTCCCACTGGACACAGGAAGCTGACAGGGACCACGTGGGCCTTTGGGCTCCTCTCGCGGTCCCCAACGAAAATGACTGAGTGCCCTGGGTGGGACCAGGGCACTAAGTATAGAGGCCAGGCCCCAGGGAATGGGCTCCTCATGGCCAAAATCAGCCCAGGAGGGGGGCCATGCAGCCCCTCTCCCTTTATTTTAAAAAAAGAATTTAAAAACACTAATGAGAAAGGTTGTGCCCCAGGGGATGTGGCCCGTGGGCCCAAAATCAGTGCAAGGAGGAGGTCCACGACCGCCCTCTCCATTCTAAGAATGCCTGGCCCCAGGGGATGGGATCCCCGGGACCAAAATTGGCCCAGGGAAGGGGGGCTATGCAGCCCCCTTTCCTATAAATAGAGAAAATAAGTAAATAAATAAAAACACCTGGCAACTCGCTGGAGGTGCCTCCCCCTTTCTCCACCACAAATGCACCTACTGGTGCGCTGCTGGTTGGGGGATGAAGTCGCCTGACCTCCAGAGGGTCCTAGGGGTGAAAAATCCCTCCTGTTACCTCCAGTAAGTAGGGGTAGTTGGCCCCCAAGGACGTCCTTGGGTCAATAAAATGGTCAATGACATCATTGATGATATGTCAAATTACATCACTGATGACATCACTGATAACATCATCCACAGATTCTCTGGTGCACCCATTCACACCCACATATAACCTTTCATACACCCACTCCATCTTCCACACTACCATTCTCAAACCCATTCACACCCATACTAGTACTTACAAAGCCACTCAGTGATTCATAGCTCAACACACACATCTACTCACTCACCCATACAGCCACTCATACACCCACTCGCCCACTAATACAGCCACTGACATATCCTCCATATACCCATACAGCCATTGACACACTGAGTCAGTCACCCATAGAGCTACTCACACACCTACTTACTCACCCATACAGTCAATCACATAGCTACTTATTCACCCACACAGTTACACACACACTCACTCACTTACTCATACAGATACTAACACATACTCACTCACCTATACAGTCACTGACACAAGCACACACTCACTCATACAGCCACTCTCACATTCACTCACATTCACTCACTCACCCATACCCCATCACTCACCTATTTACTCACCAATATACCACTGACACATGCATTCACTGTTCAATGCAGCCATACACACACTCACTCACCCATACAGCCTCTCACACACGTACTCACTAACCCATACAACCACTGAAGCACCCACTCACTCATCCATACAGGCAGTCACACACACCCTCACCCACTCACACAGACACTCAGCCACCCATAGAGGTACTCAGACAACCAATCACTCACCAAAACAGAAACTCTGTTACCCACTCACAAACCCATACAGCCACTTGTGCAACAACTGACTGACTGATACAGACATTCACATAAGTCACTCACCCATAAATTCACTGAGACACCTAATCACTCACTTATACAGTCAGTCATGCACCCACTGAATCATCCAAACAGGCACTCATACACCCATTGATTCACCAATACACCTTGGTATACATATATTTAACACTCAGAAACTTTTTTAAAACACTCACAGTCACTGGATGATGTCATCAGTGATGTGATTTGAGATGTCATCCGGGATGTCACTGACCATGTCATGAGTGATGTAATATGTGAGAACATAAGCAGTGCGTTGCGGGGGCGCAAGTTATAGTTAGCTCACTAACTATAATGGCAAAAAACTCACTAACTATAATGCAAACAACTTATATAGAATTAAGCTACTGTGTAAATGTTTTGAAAGATGACATGCTGGTCCATGGAGCAAAAATGGAGAAATACAGGCTTCAATCTTGCTGATAAGCCTGAAACATCCTACTTGAGGTTGTACTAGCTCAGTGTGTGGAGAGTATTCTTTTCTGGTTGTATCTTTGAAGTGTGGAGCAACACAGTCTAGCCTTTAATACTCTTAAAATGAACAGTTGCTCCAACTAGCTAGACCACAACATCTAAAGAAAGCAAATGGTACTTCAATTCAATGTGTGAGAATTAAACAGCTACTATTAATACTTTCTACAATGTGCAGAATTTCTAGATGTAACAATAGTGGGAAAATTGTCACAATGCTCTTTTACTCCTTGTTTCTTCATTTTACTAGACAAATACGATGTTGTAGTAAGTCCATCAGTTTTCAGAATTCCTCACTACAGGAAGTTTCATTTATTTGTAAAGGGTCCCCAAAACATGAGCATTACAAGGTCAGCAGACTTCCCATGGGACTGTTTTTTTTCTGTGAGATTTTGCTTGCTCCAAGTGGGTGAAATATCCAGGAGCAATTCCTCTTTTCTAAAGGGACGCTCAAGGTCACACTCATAAATAGCCAGTAACTCTGTACCCTATTTTACTTCTATCCCCAGTAAGAGCAACTTCAGGGGGCACAGTAACCGAATAATTTTCCCAGGAATTTGTAATGAGGCCCTGATTGTCCACTGGCATGTATAATAGCTACCAAATAGTGGATTATTTATTTGGCAAGGAGATACCCATGCCAATTTATTAACCAAAACAGATCTGAGGGAAACTGCTTAATCCCTAATAGCTGTGACACAAGCAACAGGCAATTGCCCAGAAAAACATATGTTCAGTTCAATTAGTGCTAACATTTTTAAAATCAAGAAAAACACCCAAAAAATGCTCAAACCCATTTAGAAAATAGAGAAAAGTAATAAGCAAACAGGCCCAACAATTAAAATGGGATAAGGAGATCAGGACATATGCATATTTCAAGTTTCTATTAAGGCATAAAGCCCCAAGAAAATACAAATCTCCAAAGTAAAGTAGAAATTCACAGTTGACAAGAAACTAGATTTGATTTCAAGATGATTATGATGGGGCACAGACCATCTAAACAAAGAGGGTCAAATTTTCCAACTCAAAGTCTTACACCGAGGCTAGATTCAAAGAAGAAGGTCATAGGTGTCCCTTGAAATCAAACACATCATAGTCACTCTCCCACTGAAGCCATCAGTTTTGGCACAAAAAGCTCTGAGCAGCCCAAAAGCTGTATTTTATAGTTGTCATGATTGCAAAACAATGAGGATAGGTTTGTCAGTTCGCCTCAGTCCAAGGTTTTACCTTTGAACTTAATCACCTTTTTGCTCCTTGAAAAAAACCCACCAATGGTGAAAACCTGAAATCTGTAACCAGGCAAGGTTCCAGGAGGCCAGATACCACTTCCACAAAATCCAGCTGAATCAGTTTTAATTACAGAAAGTTTTCCAAGTGGGATAAACAAGTTTGATCGCCTTTTGAGGGAGAGCTCAAAACTGGTAAACCTTATCATCTTCACTAAGTCTTATTGAGTTAGAAAATAGGACTAAGGACTTAATCTAGAGTTTGACAGATGGACCACCATTGCTCCGCTATAGTGGTATGGAGAAGACTAGCAAGCTTGAGGTTGAATGTCCTTTATATTTAGGGTATAACTGGAAATGTACGCCATCCTCCATGTAGAGTTACGGCTATCAGCAGCTTTTCTGAACTCCATCAGAATTTGTTCTACAATTCTGTCAAGGCTGGTGTGGCAGTCCACAGTCTGCATGTTTACAGAAATTTGTACCATAGAGTGAAGGTCAAGCCATTGTGACAGAGAATGCCAATTGTGGATGTGAAAAAGTATGAAGAATGTAGATCAACATTTAGGCAAGACACACCTGTTCAACATCAACCAATTACCTAGGCCTGCTGCCTCTCCTGCCAACTTGCCACCACACCAAAACAAATCATACCTCTCACACTACACTTACACAAACAAATCAGCAACTGCAGCAGGCACAAGTGTTACTCACTTCGATGAGAATGAACTAAAAGGTGCTCATGTGCGCACTACAACCATGGTTAGCGTGGTGAAAGGTAGGCTAGAATTTTGTAGAGGGTGAATGCTGTGTCAAATGTGTGGTGCTCAAAGGATGACATTTGTAAGAGGATGGAAAGACTTATGGTATACAGTCCAGTCCCTCTACATGTGGTCCTGTCAAGATGCTAATGGGCCAGGTGGTGGGTCTTTCAGACCAATTAACATCATGCCTTGGGAGGAGAGGATTTGGGATTCCTGTACAGTGAAGGCATCCTTGGCATCAAAGGCAAAGTGGACAGTGGTAAGTACTGTGTACATAAGTCCCAGATTTAAAAGTTCAAATAGCCCCATGTGGACCCCTCTATTGCTGTTGAGACTGTTTGCATAATGTTCAGATTCCACTAGAGAAGCAGAGGTAGATGTTGGCACATCACGTGGGATGAACCAGGAGATGCCAATGGATGGAGTATAAGGGAAGTGAAAGTAGCCCAAGGAGCCCTGTGGTACAGAGAGTGAGGGTAGTAGCACGAATCTAAACTCATGGTCAGGCTCATCCCAAAAATAAATGGGTGACTTGTCTGAACTTTACAGCCCCTTGGAGTGGCGACTAAGAGTGTTACTTCTGCTCTTGGAGCTGTCACTACCATTACCCCCACCAACAAACAATACCTTCTGTCCTACAGCCCCAGGATGTAGTCATCACCTAGGCAGAAGATATTGGACTGGGGTCTCCTTTCTCCCATGCACAATTCTCCCAGGATTCCATTCACCCAGCTCTTGTTTCAAAGTAAGAAATAAGATTTGACTTGGGCCTATTGCTAGCCAGACTATGGAGGTGGCAGTTTTCTGGGATTTGGGTCAGGAATTGAACAGGAAGGCCCACATTCCAGAGGGCACGTGCTCTCCATAGGCAGCCCAGAATTGGAAGTCTCTATGTGTTAATTCTCCCTTTAAAAGCAAGCCAACACAACCCCCTACATGTGAATATGGGATACTATGTCCCATGAGGTGCCTGCACAACTCTTTTAAGTCAAGCAAGAACGCCATGAGGAAAGGGTTAGTGGCAAGGAAAGGGCATTACATGCCCACAACTGTACTTCAAGAACTTTTTGTTATGCCTAAGATCCTCCCCTAAAGTCTACCCCTCCTGGCGCACCCCCACTTGAAGTCGGGCTATAGTTATTTTTATTAAATTGTGTTTTTTTAACATTACCTTTTATTGTCAGTAACAAAATATGTTGTTTGCGGTTCATTGTAATTTTAAATATACAAATGTGATATTTAGTTATTGTTCATTGTTACATGTCATTATCACCACAAATTTATCAACTTTGTCAGAAAATAGATGCAGATATGTCCATGAAAAATATGACTATAATAAACAACCTGGGTTCTTCATCAGTAATTTTCTGATACTTGATTTGAAGATCAGGCGCATTTAGTAACAACATAGAGGAGATGGGATATATGTTATGTATTAGCACATTTCAAACTAGGATGGGTACCACAGCTTAATGTTATTTAAGAACTCACAATGATTGAACTATCATTTTTACTGAGACACAGACACTATGAATTAAATAATGAACTAGTTAGTTTGGAAATATGTGGAGTGTTATGTTTATGGATGCATTAATAATACAGTGTTCTAAAATATGGGAGTAATGGGCATCAGGCTTGAATGCCTTTTAATCACATTTGTGATTTAAAAAAAATTGAAATTGTGATATAACTAAACAATTAAAAACATAACCCTATTGGTTACATCTCTGATGGCTTGTGGTATGGGTAGTTTTGTTATTGCATATGCAACAATGGGAATACACTCCAGAAAAACATAATTTGAAGTTTAAAAAGTAAAGGCTGGCATCTGGTGTGACAGTAGCATGGAATTTGTGGTATATATCTTTACAGCGAATGTGATACATAGGCTATAGGGACATTTAAGTGTATTTGAATGTGATAATTGATTTCTTATATAGGATATGTGTTTCATTTAAACAGTGCTTTACTTTTATAATTTCTAATACCTACATATATATATAGGGTACATTAATGTTTTTGACATAAGGGATTATGGAATAAGCAACTTACAGATAGAGTTTGTTGGCACATGCCACAGGTTAACATTAACATATGTTTGGAATTGTGTCTGCTTTTTCTAGGTTAGATTGTTTAAAGTCATCAATTTAGATTATTATAAAGGTTTGTTGGTTATTGGTAAGCAAATCTAAACTTTAAATGTAATATATTTGAGTGACGTTAAGACAAAAAGGGGCCAGCATATTGCACTTAGTCCAATGTAATTGGTGCATTCTAAGTCATTTACATTAACATTGGAGAAACTAAATAGGCACAGTTCTTGTTTTAAGGGAAAAGCACACACAGTGTGCCATTGTTTAGCAGTCCTAAGCCAGCTAAAGATGGACAGGAAAAATAGGGTTGGGACTATCACACAAATTGAATCATTTTTTTAGGTCAAGCCTGGGCAGCACATGGGCTGCTCTGCGAGGCATGCTGTAGTTAGGTATGGACTTGAAGCTCCGCCCAATTTCCGCCCATCTTTTCATTTGGCTCCTGTTGTTTCTAAATGGTTGCTTTTGATTCATGAATAGGCTTAGTAGTCCCTCCTTAGTACCGCCTTGTCTGCATTTGTAACCTCCCATAAGGACTGGACTTTTTACTTGTGTGTTTACATGGTCTGTTTTATCTACAATCTATGAGCACTATTTTATTTAATGATTTTCCCCTATTGCAGGCCCTAAGTGCTTTCCTGCAAGGGTGCCCGCTTTGCCTCCGGGCACCGCGCTACGGTTTCAGCATAGCGCCCGCTTTTACTTTTTTATTACCAATAGGGCCAACTTGACAAACAAATGCTTTTTTTTTGTAAAAGCGCCCCATACTGCGCTTTCACTTTAATGGAGGCCGCGCACCTTTCTTTAGACGAGCCGCTTCTAAAGAAAGGGGCGTGGCCGCCATTAAAGTGAAAGCGTGGCATAAGGCAAATTTAATACAGAAAAAAAACATTTGTTTGTCAACTTGACAAACAAGTGCTTTATTTTTAAAAAGCGCCTCATACTGCGCTTTCAGGTTAATGGCGGCCACGCCCCTTTCTTTAGAGAAGCCGTGTCTAAAGAAAGGGGCGTGGCCGCCATTAAAGCGAAAACACGGCATGGGGCGCTTTTAAAAAAAAAAAAACATTTGTTTGCTTTCACTTTAATGGTGGCCAAGCACCTTTCTTTAGATGCTACTCGTGTTAGGAAAGGGACGCGGTTGCTATTAAAGTGAAAGTGCGGCATGGGGTGCTTTTACAAGCATTTGCAATGCAATAGGTCTCACTTTTGTGAGAGTTTAAGCTATTGGCATTGTAAATGACAATGCCATTTATTTATGTGTTGTTTTTTAAAACATAAATAAAAGGCATTGCCATTTACAATGCCAATAGCTTAAACTCTAACAAATGCGAGACTTATTGCATTGCAAATACTTGTTTTATAATATCCCACATTTTAAGGTTCTAATAAAGCTGACTACTATACACTTGTGCCCTTCATACTATCTAGAATATTTCAGGCGTATAATACAGTTCTCTAATCACCTATAAAACATCACAAGACTTTGGTTTCCATGTCTGGGAGCTCTGGAATAGCCTAAAGAAAGAAAGAATTGTGTAATAGCCCAACAATGCACTTTTGCACATGGGCAATCCCTCTTACTTAGCTGTGCTTGTTAAGAAATCCTTTCCCCCCAGAATTCTTACAGAGAATGTGAGCAGAAGGAGCATCAAGTCAATTATATAGAATAAAGATGAAAGTCACGAGAGAGACTGTTAAAAATTATTCCTGGTCAATTTATGAATCTAGTTCAGTGCAAGACTTTTAACATCTGTTGAGAAACCTAGAAATGGAAGTAAAAGAAAAAGTAAAGGGCGATTCAATCATTTTAAGTATATTCATATTTTTCTTGGGTCTAGAGATCCAACACTTATGCTAATATCTCTTTCAAGCAGCCAGTCAAAATGTCTTCCTTATCCTGATAATAGAAACTTTAATCATTAAATAAAACTTTGAACTGTCCCTATGTACTGATTATGATAAGCAGTTTTTCAAGTACGTCCATGTTATGCGTTGGCACCAGAAAACGTAGAGACGCTAATTCACGTTCCCTATTTCAGTGGTCTTCAACCCTGCTTATGCCGACCCTCCCATGAGTAAAAATAAATCTGGTCAGGCCTTCACAAGGTATGTAAACTGCTAAAATGTAAAAGTAAATGTTCAGTATGGCTGAAATATCACACTAGTAGTTAAGGAATATTTGGTTGAAACTAAAAACAAAGATAGCAGAATGAAAATATTTAATGGTGCATGTTTTCATGCTCACAAGGCTTTAAGTGCCACAGCACAGGCAGAAGCACTGCAAGCCTCCTTCTAAAATGTAGAGAATAGGCATAGAGCAGGCACAGCACAGGCAGGAGTAGTGTAAACTTGCATATCACACAAAGTACGGGTAGAGAACAGCAGGTGAGTAGCCAGAAAATTAAGGTACTCCCACTTGAACAATACCTTTACTCACACGAGCATGTGAAATGAGCAATTCTAGTCTTCCATAGAACAATAGCCCTAGCCTTTCATAATCCTTCCATCTATATATACATTAATCCTTTCATTTTCATTCATATGTTCACCTCTCCATGATTTCACCTTTCCATCCATCCATTTTTACATCCATACATCCATTCTTTTTCTATCCATACATCCATTCCCTCTTCCTTCCTTCAGCCTTCCACCCATCTGTCTGTTCTTGTATGCTTCCTTCTATGAACCCTTTTACCTATCGATTCTTTTACCCTTTGGTTCATTCTTTCACGTTTTTATCTATTTTTCATTTCACCATTCCATCCTTACATGAACTCTTTTCTTTCAACATTCCTTCCACTCGTCCATCCTACCGTACACCTTTTCTTTCTTCTTTCCTATCACCCTTCCCAATCCATCCTGTTCTTTACTCTTTCTACCTCTACATCTTTATTTCCATGCTTATTTTTTCTTTCTCACTTTTCTCTCTCACGCTCACTTTTTCTATTTGTAATTCGCTATTTTTCCCTAGTTCATCATTTTTCTTTTTCGGTTTCCTAAAATGTACATATCAGCCATAACCCACATCCCTCTGTCAGTGTTATTTATGAGCATTTTCTTTGCAGACAGAAAGGCCCAGATACAACTATTTCATGTTTTAGTGGGACCCAGTTCATCAACCTGTTACAGCCCCCGATTAAGCTGCGAATGTGGGGGGTTCCCTACGCCACTTGAGAACAGACAGCAGCACCGAAAAAGTATCCCGTGGGTAAAGTTAATCTTATCACACAGACATAAGATGTATTATATGTGCAGTAGAAGGCAAAGCCTGGGGCAATGCATAATCTTGCAGGGGAATCGGAGAGGGTACCTGGCCCGAGGATGAATGTAGGCAAGTGTAGGGCAATATGGGTCTGGAGTGGTGCATTCTGTCCCTGGCATTGCATGCAAGAGAGAGGGTAGGAGGAAGGATCTGGACTAAGGAGGAAGGTGGAGGAAGTGGTCAACTTCGAAGAGCTAGGACCCTCAGCTAGCCCTCTTGAAACCTCAGCTGGGCTCCTAGGCACACAATCAGTTCTCAGGCAGCTCCCACAGTTCCTCAGTCTGCCAGCTGCTACAGCATCCAGGACCTCCTCTATGAATTCTTAGAGTCAATCTCCCCTACTTTACGCGACCTTGAGCGAATCCTCAGACCCTCTTAATTGACTATCAGATATGCTTTAAGCACCACCACCAACCATCAGAACCTCACTGTGGGCTCTAGGAGACTATACGTCCCTCTTCACAGTGCAATATGTCATTTACTACCATTGTTGAGTGTGTAGAGAGGCCTAGACTCACCAGAAGTGAGGCTTTGAGTGAGTCATGATGCTCCTATCCTCTCTCATCAACAGTAATAAGAACTCCGTGCATCTGCATATATGGTTTGTGGCACTGCATTTTTTCATGAGTATTTGTTTTAACAAAAGGTATTTAACAAAAACCAGAATGCAAGTGGTTAAAATTGTGCAATAGGTTAAAATCCATTGCAGATGACTCCTTTCTAGTACGTAAAGGATTGTCCTGTGTAAATTAATTGTAACATTCAATCTGTGAGGCAGTAATCAATGTTTTTCTATAACAAATTTTATGTACTGCGTTAAAAATTTAAAATTGACCTCTACGCTATAGTAATAAATGTGTGATTGTGATTTTATTAGCACGGTTGCTCTAAATAATTTTTGGGGACCACATTTATTATGTATATGGATTCAAATAAAAGAGATGCTAGTTTCACTTGAAAGTCACAATCAAATAGTTCAATGGATTAAGCGCCTGCTGCAAACATCTGCATGATCTTTGTGGCATAAGTTTCAATCCTTGCAGCGCCAGTTCAGACATTAATAAAATAAATGGAACTGAGTTGTGTAGTGATATTATTAAATGCCAAGATGATTAATAATACGATTAATACATTTGTGCATTATTTATTTCATATTGTTGGATGAACAAAGACAGAATGCGCCATGCCTGCTCTTCTCTCTGCTGCCCTTGATACCTTCAGTCACTTTTTTTTGTAAATCATTTTTCACAGAATGTAGAAAGCTTTCACACACACATATGTTAACTTTTTGCCTATGTGGGACACAAGAAACTGCAACTCTGTTTACAATTGAAGTGCTGCTCAATCAGGCAGGCAGACTTAGATAAAGGGTTACAATGAAGAAATAGACTGGGAGTTAGTCTCTTTGGTTTTCACTAATTTTTTGGCTCCCCTTCATAATGACCACAAACTTAAACTTAGCCACAGAAGCAGCTTTCAGCATGTATGAAAGGCCCTTTGTTATATGAATTTCGCCCCTCCTCTGCTGACATGGTGTATAGACAATCGAGATGTGGGGGAGGGGAGGTCGTGGTCCCTATAGTTTTAAGACTAGACGTCTAGGAAAGAAAATTAGTCATGATTATGATTCAAAACGCATGCCACCTTTGTAAATCTATGTGTATCTGCAACATCTATGCATACATGTATGTAATGTACTAACTAATGCATGCATTATTTCCTACTCAGTCTTACTCTGGTAGGCGTTCCAAGTAGTTTGTTGCAAGAGTGGTCAGGGTAAAATTGTGCAAGTCAGATGAATTCCCATCTAGCCACAAATTAGTGAAAAATCCCCAAAATCCCAAAGGCTTTCTTAAATTTATCTTATACCTGAATGTTACCAGTGCAAGTGGCACAAAACATTTTGGAAAGTGGGCAAAATTGTCCAATTTGGACAGGATCTGTGTAATAGAAGGAGGCATTTTATTACCACAAAAGAAAAAAAAGGGATTAGAGATTCTTAGCTTCTTCTTAGTCTGCACATACATGCTGGGCACAGCGTGTGGGTTGTGCACACAATGTATGGAAAACAAGCATAGGTCTGCATCATATATGAATACACAATTCTTATAACTGTTCATTTTTCTATACTTAAGATACTGTGTTGTGTCATGAGGCATGGAAGGTGAGGACCTCAGCCTCTTCCCATTGTGAAATTGTAGAAGATTTTTATGCGTTTATATTTTGAGTATCATTAACAATGTGCAACATACATTTTCACACTCGATTTCACATGTATACTGTGAAATAATTCTGCTGCCTTTTAAAAGAATCCTTTATGATGTGTAGAAATGTGTTTTTCAAATATATGTTAACTGGGCCTCAGTTTAGTCATAATCACCATCTTGACCAAGATGCAAGTCACCCATGTCACTCGTGTCTTCCCCCTAGCCAAATTTCCTCCTCACAAGCACTGCAGCACATATTCAGGCTGAGATACACTGGTGTATTTCCACTGTTATTGTTGTTCTGTTCTGGATCAACTTTTAGTTACAACCTGATACATTATCAAGGTCCTTCCGCTGGTTCACTGTGCATATTAATTCATATAACACATTATTGATCATTGATCTAGTTATGTTCTAACATCTCTGGATGACATTAGCATAGAGGGTGCTGAATAATTATTCATGTAGTGGGATAGTGCTTGATTATTAAGTAGGCCCGGGTGGTAAACTCTGCTCCGCTCGCAGAGTTTGTGGAATTTGGTCGCTCGCGGAGGAACGTGGAGTTCTTGAATTCCGCCTTTTGAGTGCAAAGCAGTGTTTTTTTTCCGTTCGCACGCTCGAGTTTTGTTTTGGCTCTCAACTGTGAGCGGAAAGAGTCTTGGGCCGCTTGCGAGCATGCACGAGACTTCTCGTACCGCTAGAGACCTCAGGCAAAACTGCGCTCACTCGCACGGCTTCCGGCCATGATGGCGTCAATCGAGTGGTGATCACGACTGCAAACAGAGCGGTTGAACAGCCTTTTTGCTGTGGATGCAGCCGAGAGGCATTTGGAGTGAATTTATTTCTCAAACTGGCTGTTGGAGTTGTTTTTAGACAGTTTTTTTTTCAAACAGGAAGGAAGTGCCCCAGAGACTCCAACTTCCTGCTCCTGTCCAGCAGACTACTCCCAATGCTTTGTCCCTCTCCTGGTCACTTTTCATTGGGATTTAGAGCTTCAAGGACTTTGTATTTGAGATTTCATAAGTAAGTTGAAAAACTGGTATATAAGGGTGTTGTTTATTTCATTGGGGGCATGCACTGGATTTAGTTGTACTTTTTATTCGATTTTTTAAAAAATATTGTGGTGGGTGGCCTGCAGTTTCAGTAGGGGCCTAGTTAATTTTTGCATGTAATTTTTCTTCTTTTGTAAAGGAAATGTGTTGCACAGTTCACTACATTTTCTCCATGTTTTTTTTAATACATTTGCAATAGTGATTTAATTAACTATGTGGCCTAGTCTGCCAATGGGCCTTCTACCCTGTAGGCCCTGTACTACTCATGGGTGCATGAAATAACTGTTTCTGTGGTGTCTGTTGAATGTAAACATCATTTAGGTCATGGATATAATTGGATTAAAATACAAAATGTGTTATTTTTGTTGTATTTCACATTTTTCCCCCTGCAAACACTGTATATGTGGGGTATTGCCTTTGGAGGATGTGTGTTGTTCTAAACATTTTTAGCCCTGTTGATTTTCATTTTTGGCATTGCAGAATTAATGCTGTGTTCTCTGTGTTACCATGCCTCCTTTGTCTGGCCAATATCAAGTATGCCAAATTCTAATCTGCTGCTTGCAATTAAGGGGAGATAGTGTACCTACCACCATGCTTGGATTGGAACAGGTAACCAATGCACAAATAAGTGATTAGATTATCGAGTGACTGTCAGTGATGATTGATGTGGAGACTGACAGTGAGGGAGGGTGTGTTGAACTGTAATATGGGAAATTCTTGAGATGATTAATGATTTGCAATGTTTGGGGCCTGAGTGAAAGGTGATCATTTTTTTACCTGGAAGTGATTGGCCCTTTCACAATTTAAGGGTCCTCTCCTTGTTTCTGTTTCTTCTGAGACCAGAGCAGTCACTTTAGTTACCAAACAAAAACTTATACAAAATACTGCAATTCTGTTTCTCTACTTGTTCTTCAACAGCGGTGCACTACAGGTCTATCTTGCTCGGGTCATGATGACTGGTCTGGCATGGAGTTACTCTGAGTCAGGAGGCGGATCATTGAAGAACTCAGGGCGGGAGCTGCAGGACTTCCTCATCCACAGCTAGAAACAAGAAGTTATCAACTACAGTTCAAAGGTAAACCAAGAGTCTGAGGCCTGGTACTCAGCTATGTGGAATAGAGAGAGGTGTGTTTGTGAAATGCTGCTGTGTGTGTGTGTTTTGGACTTGTGGCAAAAGTGAAATTCTGAGTCCCCTTCTTGTTTTTATTTGCTCAGCATCTGAGTCTTCTTGACACAATCCTCATGAATCTTACCTTCCTTCTGTCCTTCTCCTTGACTCTAAAATACAGTTTTTCTTTTACAATCCGCAGGCCTTCTTCTAGTCTCCTCCAAGAACAAAAGACGAAAGCTGGCTGAGCTCAACAACACTCCTGCGTGCCTACAGGACCAGTCCAGACAGGCACCAAAGTGTGGACATTCCCGAGGAGAATGCAGATGCACCACCTAATTTTGCAAAACAGTATAATTTTTCTTTTAACAATAATATTAAGAGAGCTGGGTGGGTGTGTTCCTTCCCCAACCTAGAAGACAGAACATTTAGATATCTGATAACTTGGGTATCAGGGGCAGAAGGACTGCTTGTAATGCATTTATCTGTACTCTGTCATACTCAATCCTTTGTTTCCTTCTAACAACAGATTGATGGCGAATGATGTGCTACTGCTCATTGCCCAGATAAATGTTGTCCTTGTGTTGTAGTGTTTGTCTTTTGTTAAACCTTTCCCCAAATCCTCTTTCCCATCCATTCATCAAACCCCTAACCCTCTTCCGGGCTGTGTGATTTATTGAGGTGTGGCTTAATTTATACCATCAATGGATCACACACTTGGTGGGGCAGATGTGGTGAAAGCAACACCAACTTACTGCAGGATCTTCTGTGCAATAGCCCTCACAGGCCCATTACCCACCTGCGCATAAAAAGTGATCCATATTTTAGATATAGAATGAAGAACATCTGTTGTCAGCATCATCATTCAGGCTTTGTGTTGCATAACCGTAAACTCCTAACCTAAGCTTGTCCACTCCAGACTTTGAGTCCATTTTTCATAACTCGAGGATTTCACATATAATACTACTAGCTCCACATTAGCCAAAACTTACTAGCATTGCTATTTTTTGTATTTTAGCACTATCAGGCATTCTCATTGTATCATTATGTAATACTCAGGTGGTGTCAATTCTTTGTAAACCTTTGATAAATATATAACCCACTAACTCAGTCTTTCTATTTCCATTTAGTTACCTATGATGGATAATCAATCAATCATTCAGATTAATCCTACAGTTGGAACGCACCTGGCTGGAACTGGAAGTGGGACCTCGCTTGTGAAGTTGTGATGCCTCATCTATATTCAGATAAGACAACTAGTATGGATTAATTTTAACTTGGTAAGTAAGTAACTAACTGCTACTATTGGTTATCTAGGTTGTTGTAGACAATATAGGTCATCATGGCAGAATTCCCTTAATGGTGAGGATAGTTAGAGAAGTATAACTCTATAACTAAGCGCTCTCTCTCTCTTAAGTTACAAACAGCGTAAAACTTGCTGAAGGCAGCTGTGCAAAGTAAAAGTTAAACAAACTACTTCAGGCATTAATTTAGATTGAATAAAATAGTTTTCCCCTTTATTTATTTACAAAGAAACCCACCCTCTCCACCCAAACAACATGCCCATTGACCACCCCTCTCAACAAACAAAACTGACTCAAGCCCCAATACTCAAAATGTCCAAGGAAAAAGTCACTCTAGTCACAAACTCTCTCCACTCAGCCCCAACAAACAACAAGTCCCTCCCAACAAAAAATATTTTTTTAAAAGGGGTAGAATGGGGCATTATGGATAACGGTCCAGACCTGGTCCAGGCCCTGCTCCATCGTGGTGAGCCGGCCCTCGATGGTGTTCAGCTACTGCAGGATGCAGCACAGCATTGTCCTGTTGTCAGTGTGGTAGAGGGCAGCAGTTGGCGATGGGATGGCTGGGAGACTGAAGGCTGAGGGGGACCGGCTGCACTGGGGCCCGGCTATTGTGCATTTCTTTCCTTGTCCTCCCCTTCCAGGACCACCAGCTGCTGGTATTCTAGCTGGATACACTCCAGCCTCTGCCGCCTCAGATGGGTGGCTATCTCCTGCCTGGTGGGTGGTTCGGCTGGACCAGCAGGAGCAGCTATATTGAGAAAAACAAAAAAGACAAATTGTAAATAATGCTTTTTGCAAACAATTGTTTTAAATTACTGGGTGGCACGGTAGCAGCACATTGCTGGTCCCCTAGGGCCATTGGAATTTGATGTGATTATGATTAGCAGAGTCACAAGGCCAATTTTATGTTTTACCCACACAACCCACTGACTGTGTGGAACAAAAGTATTAAAAAGCATAATAACATTACTGGATTAAAAAAACAGTAGTTTGCTTATTTATTTCTTCTATAGGCTTTTCAAGTAACTATAAACAGAGTCAGACACTTTGAGTTGAAAAATAAATGACCTCTCAATAATGAGTACAGCATTATGCACTATATGGAGTACAAGTTGTGTGTTGTGCTAAAATAAGGAAGCCATGCTCATTGCTAGCCAGCGCATCGGCTAGTTTGCTACTGTCTGCAGCTGGGACGGCTGTAGTTGACAACCATCTATTTTTAATTCCAATGGGCCTGCTCTTCACCAAATGCATTTCTCCTTCTACCCTGCCTGCAAAGAGGCAGATGAATAATAAATAAGATACTACGTCACACACCTCACGTATGAAATGTGGATATTGATATGTTATCCTGTCTGCCGTAAGTAGACGTTGGGGAAAATGAATCTGATGGACTGCACTACAGGGAAAGGAACGGGCTATATAGATTGTATTTGTCACTGTGTATCCCATACACTAAACTTGATATCAAACCATGCACGTACTCCCACTTTACTCTGGCCTCACCCACCACCACATATTTCTAACAAATTCATTCACTGGGCAGTAAGCAAGGAAACAAAACTTGATTTAATCTATTGCAGGAGGTAGGTTAGAGGGATTAGACAGGTAGGGTAGAGCTTTTTTGATGTAGAATAGAGGGGCCCCTACCCTGATCATCCATTCATCATCTTTAGCTAATTCAGTCACTGTACAATTCGAAAGGGAAAAATCTGAACACGTGTAAAATAAATCTGTTATGGGAAACCATGAAATATATTATGAAATCACTTTACTTCACATGGTTATAGAATTAAAAATGTGGCACATGCCAAGAAGGGATTTTCCAATTTGGTAGGCTGGGACAGAAGACCTTAGGAAAAAATAAAGGAGTGAAGTGCTAAGAGGTGACTGAGTGGGAGAAAGGAAACAATACACCTTGTGCGTTCAGTTTGCAATGCATTGAAAGCATTGTAAATGCGGGGAGGGGGGAATGATGAATAATGGGTGAGATACATCTGGCTCACTTAACAAATACAGCGAGTCAAGGGAGTAGAACAAAGAATAAAAAATACCCCCCACTTATAACCATAGCTTTGAATGATAACCCTACATAAACCAAGTAACTAAAGTAGGTGAGCAGCATGCTCCTCATGAGAAGAGGTGTCTTGCTTATTCATCCAAACAATCCAAATAATCATTTATCCTTTCATTCTAATTCACCCATAGCCACCATGATTAAGCTTTACGTTCTCTCATCTAGTCTTTCATCAAAATTTCCAATCCGTTATCCATCCATCCAATAGCCACCCTTTCTTCAAACCATCCTTTCGCCCATCCATCCCTTTACCCATCCACGCACCCTTTTACCCACCCACCCTTTCACTCATATACCATTTCTTTTCTTTCAATCTTCCGTTCTTTCATGTCTCCCTCAAGCCATCAACGCTCATTATGTGAGCATTTACTAAGATGCAGATAGAAGAGGCCATAATAATAACTCAACCAATGCTGTGGCTTGTAAAGCTGGGGGGGGATTCACAGTCATATGTTGATGAAAACGCCCTGGCAATAGCTAGTGAGCATAGTGACCACAAGAACTTATGTGACTTACCAGTGCCTGTACCTGCTGCCACTTCTCCCCCTCCAACTGACCAGTCTCCTCCTGCACTGAAGCCGGCATCACCAATGTTCTGGGTGGCTAGAATAAAACATTACACATAAATTAGATGCCAGATACCCAACCCCAAATACAAGTGCAATACAGCACTACAGTTAAGTTAGCACTGCAGTATCTTCAAAATATCACTCTGGGCATTTGATTGGTTGGTTCTCAAAGTTAGACAAGCCAGGGGTGGAATATTGGTCAATGAAAGACATATGGTGCTGGTTGGCGATGGGAGTGGGACCTCCTACTTTTTCCAGCCATGTTGCACTGTCATGGGAGACTTCTGGTATACCGTAACTATAAATGAACGAGACAGCAGCACACTACACTGAGGGGTGGGGGTGGTCCATGTTGACCATGGCCACTCTCTCGTGAAGTCAACTGTGTTAGAGCATGAGCAGAAAAAGGAAAGCCTTCTCAACAAACAGACATGGTGAATTTTATTTCTCTTACTTGGGCCTGCTATCTGAATCTTCATGATATACAGCACCAACATTCCAAATTCCCCAAGATTCTACCCTTATAATTCCACAACAATCATGAAAGGACTTTCTGGGCTCAGCAGAGCCTTCGTCAGCAACGCTGGTGATCGACGCTGGCTGATCAGCTTCTCCCAGACCCTCGGCAAAGTCCCTCTTCTTGCCCTTGGGTGCTGATGAAAGAAATTAAGAAGATAAAAAAAAGATTAATGATTCAGTTAATAATCTCCAAAAAGATGTTATGACAAGCAAACACAGTCACAGTGTACTTCTCTAAAACAGATCGCCTATAGTACTACTAGTTTCGATTCCAGTCTATCGACTGTCGTTGAGTTGCCCATACTAATCCTGAAATCCCTATTCCAAATTTCCTTAACAAAAACTACATTTGGAACTAATGCATTGCATTGCATGATCTTTGATTCTATTCCCATTTCTCGACCCCCTTGATGGACCAACTCAGTCTCGCTTTTTTGCAATGCATAAATGCATACTACACATCACTGTGAAATAAATAACTTGGAACTATCCGAGCTACATAAACAAAGTCACAGAGAGAATGCGCTACTCACTGATTCACAATAGTGACAGGAGAACACTCTGCAATGGCTTCCTAATTAATCAGCCGAAGCGAGCGCCAATGAAAAGTACGATTATGTAGCGCTGAGCACCTGCCTAGCAGAAACTAGAAACTTGATCACACAATAATATACTAGCATAAACTAAACATAACTTACTTCTGAGTATGAGCAGCATGCTATTCGGAAACAAAATGTTAGCAATGTAAAACACAAACACAACAAATAATTAATATACTCACCGATCCCTGTAACCTCGATGCCTAGCAGGTTGAGGAAGTCCTGTTCATCGTCTGAAATGTCCGCCCAGCAGTGAATCAGCTGCTGGGCGGTGTGCCGAACCTGGCTGGTGTGCCGCACGCACCGGCGTACTGTCCCCCAGTGCTGCTGACCCTCCCGCACGGGGTATCCGCTACCGGGCCTACTGCCAGCATAGAGGAGAGGTGGCGCTGTGTAAAAAAAACTAGTGCTGCCACCACCTCCTCTCCAGAGGTCACCCGGGGCTGCACACCTGGGCGGCAGCACCACCCGCAAGAAAGCCGTCCTTCTGTCATGACGCTGTGTGGGATGGAAGGAAAGAACGAAAAGGAAGGGAAAGGAAAGAAGAAATAAGGAAGTAAGGGTAAATAATAAACAAACTATAAAAAGTCTCTTAAAACAAAAAACAATATCCCATGAACGTAAAATACACAAACACAAAGGCACGCACTAATATAAAAAATAAAAATGTGGAGTAGATAAGTTTTAAAGCAGGAGGATTAGAGAGATTAAAGAGAGGTAAAGATTAGGCTCAGCACCATAACAGAGAGCAGAAAAACAAGATGCCCACGTGCATGCAGACCGCGTGGTGCCGTTCGCACACGATTTAGAACACAAGAACACACTTGAGAACCACATAGTGCTGTTCACATGCAATTCGGAGTGTGAGGACACACTACGCATTCCCATCGCAATGTGAACGGGCGCGCCGGCAGACACCGCCTGCTAGCGGAACTCCACGTAGCGCGGCAGAGTTTTTTTTCAACTCTACGGAGTTCGGCATAGCAGAACTCCACCCAGGCCTGGTATTAAGGCACTGTGTCATTTAATTTTCATGTGCTCTCATTTACTGATGAAATTTTACTGTTCCTCACACAACAGTGAGTCTGCAGATTTTCTGATTTAATATGCAAAAATAATGTACAAAAACTCTCAATTTTAGGAGTGAGCCAGAAGACTTTCTTATTGTACTGGGGATGCTGTCCGATTCTTTCTCAGTTTTGTTACATACTCCAAATAACTCTGCATTTGAGAGCCTTCATGGCATTGGCTCTGTACTGTTTATTTTGAATTCTGTATTAAAACCCTATAACTTTTTTTGCTCTAGAACTCATTTATTGAGTTGGCCCACTTATCCATTTCATTTGACTAATGAATTGTATTTCTGTTTTTTGATGTTTTAGAAGGTGTCTCAATACGGGGACACATTGCGTCATGAAACTGAGGTTCAGTACCAGCTCCAATCCAGTGAAATGTGGGACATCTGATTGAGATGCATTTCGGGGTGTCCAAACGGGCAATATGCTATTAGCAAATATGTTATAGGGGGCAGCCTGTATTCAACTTTGTCACAGGGCTTGTACACTGAAATGGTATAGTTGGCTACACACACAGCCGACAACGCACAGGAATTGACAGCATGTGAAGATCTAAAGTAAACCTCTGCTTGTCACTACAGGAAGAGAGTATGCTGTGTGGTTGAGTAATCACTCCCCACCACTCAAAGACATCTAGATTCTCAGTCCTCCTCCCCTAAACTCAGCTTGTCCTCAGAGGAACAGAGATTTCTGCCCTCTTCCTGTGCACGTTGCCCAGCCTCAATGGCAATAGAGAATTCCTGCATCATCTACAGGCAAGCATATCTCCCAGGCCTTGGTCAACCTCCCTGATCCACCCTCAAAATAACAGAGATTTTCTGCCCTCCTCCTCTGCATCCCATCATACTTCATAGGCACAAAAAATTCCAGCTTCAGAACCTACGCACACCGCCCATACTTAAAGGATTATAGATTTCTGGGCGGCCTACTCTGCATCTTACCTTTCGGGTATGGTATGGAGAATCCTGGCGCATCGCAGCACAAAGGATTTGTTTTGGGTCAGATCATGGTGATCTTGAGCAAGGTTACACTGATATTCCTATAGAGCGAGCTGGCCCTGTATAAGTTTTGCTCATCAAAGCAAACACAAGGAGATGATGGACGGAGTGCTGAAACTTTTCAGACACTCACCCCCAGTCACAGATCTGGGTTGAATCCATCATCATTCTTTAGCTCACTTCGCCACCCCAGTTCAGACACAGCTATATGCAAATCAGTCTTGACCCTGTGCCTCATGGGAACAGTCCAGACCGAACTGCCAAGCCATGTCTTCCCTGGACCGGAAACATGCATCCTGGGACCGATTTCGGGCTAACAGCCCACATCAGCCAGGCTAGCTTGAATCCAGTGGCAGAAGAGGGCTGTTAGCCTGAAACCGGTCCCAGGATGCTTGTTTCCGGTCCAGGGAAGACATGGCTTGGCAGTTCGGGCTGGACTGTTCCCATGAGGCACAGGGTCAAGACTGATTTGCATATAGCTGTGTCTGAACTGGGGTGGCAAGGTGAGCTAAAGAATGATGATGGATTCAACCCAGATCTGTGACTGGGGGTGAGTGTTTGAAAAGTTTCAGCACTCCGTCCATCATCTCCTTGTGTTTGCTTTGTTCGCCGTAAGTTGGCAGGGTATGCCCAGACGTGGGTCCCTTGCTCACTTTGCCACTGGATTCAAGCTAGCCTGGCTGAAGAGGGCTGTTAGCCCGAAAGCGGTCCCAGGATGCTTGTTTCCGGTCAAGGGAAGACATGGCTTGGCAGTTTGGGCTGGACTGTTCCCATGAGGGAGAGGGTCAAGACTGATTTGCATATAGCTGTGTCTGAACTGGGGTGGCAAGGTGAGCTAAAGAATGATGATGGATTCAACCCAGATCTGTGACTGGGGGTGAGTGTTTGAAAAGTTTCAGCACTCCGTCCATCATCTCCTTGTGTTTGCTTAAGTATTGCTCATCCTCAACCAACATCATCAACCAAACTTGTGAGGCATAACTTTGGGAAGAGCCTTCATGGTGTTGACTCTGTATTGCTTTATTTTTTAATTCTGTAGTAAAACTTAACTTTCAATTGATCTAAAACACAGTAATTGAGTGGGCCCCTTCTCTGTTATTCCATTTACTGATTTTAAATGCATTTTCCTGATTTTGATGCTTTGGGAGGTGCAGTAACTCAGAGACACAGTGCCTCATGAAATTGGGGTTTAACACCGTCTACGATCCAGTAAACATGGGAACTCCAATTGAGGTAAAACTCTGGGTTGTCTAAATTCTGGGGTATCTTTTTTCTCCTACAAAATCTAGTAAATTAAAATTGAATTTGGTTTTAGATATAAATATATTTTTTTATTTTGTTGTTCCACAGTGAAGAGAATACTAGTCTCCCCTCTTTGTCCCTGTCTCCAGCCCGTCTATCTGAACAAAGGGCTGCCCTTCAGAAGTGGGAACGCCATTTGCCCTCCAAAGATGGCTTCGCCTTTGAAGCTCGCCTTTTGGGCTAACACTCTGAATGGATTCCTGTGAAGGGTAGGTGACACTTCACCCTGTAGCAGGCTGCTATTTTTCCTAAGCCTGGGAGTCGTTCACACCACTCCCCAGGTGGGGAGAATGCTCTCTGTTGGCCAGTGACTGTGTGAGGTCACTGGACAAACTGGGTCACAGAGTGGCAACTTTCTAAAAGTTATATTTCTTTAATGGTGACACTAAATTCGACCAGGGCATCAAGATGAGTTTAATGCCACAATTAATTTATAGTACACAGCTAGGTTATCGCATTCAGACGTTAGCTGGACTAAGGGGTCAGAGAGTAACCCTGCGTTAGCCAATGGGGCTAATATACAGCTCCCTGCCTTGGGGCATTATAGGCCTTCCTTAGGGGAGACTTACATATATTGCTAAGGAAAGTAGGGGCTTTGCCATTAGTTTGAATGGCAAAGTCAAACTAGCAGAGTTACCACTACCCTTCCAGTCTGCAGTAGCAGGCTGGGAGCCATTTTGTGCATTGGCACACATAGGGCGGCACCAGAAGTGCTGCAGCCCTGGGTGGACATGCTCTAGGTACCCTGGGCACCATATACTAGGAATTTATGAGCAAATCAATCCTTGCCAATTGGGGATGGCCAATTTGACATACACTTTGTAATGGTTTAGAACACTGGCACTGAGGTCTGATTAGAAGGCATCAGTGCACTCTCAAAGTCAATAAACCAGCAGCAACAGTCCAAAAAAATGGGGGTGAACATGCAAAAAGAGGCATTTCCTTATAATCATCTTAACCCAAAAATGTTCAATTCGAAGTATGAAAGATGAAAAGCAAGACAATTGAAAAAAAAGGAACACAGACAACAATTTAACAAAAAATACTTCTAAAGGTGCAATATTAGCAAATGTTTATAGCAGTAGAATAACCCTTAAATTCCAAATGACATCAATAGCCAAACATCCCCATGATTCAGAAGTCCAACAACAGATATCAGTCCAACAATCCTACAATCCCTCCTGTTATCAACAAAGAGCAGCCAACATATCCTAGGGCTCCATAGACTCTTGCCAAATCCATCAGCAGCACCACCAAAACAATTTGGTAGTTATATCAAGTACACTGGTAAATCCAGTGCAGTAGTATCACACCTGAAATTACCATGGAATTCCATAAGTTCCCTAAGGAATGGGGAATTACTAGGGAAACTCGCATTAGCACATGGATTTCTGCAGGTAAATTTCTATAACCAGGTCATTTGGTTTTCACAAATTTGGCCTGTTCTAACCTGGTGTATGTGTCTAAAGAAAACCTGACATAAATATGAATGCAGTAATATTGCATAGAAAACTACTACATTACTTAGTATTCCTGATTTGTTCGGAAACTCCTGCTTCAACCCAAATCATGTATTCTGAGTAACTTGGAATGCGGGTTTTAGGTCTCATTTATGCTTGAAATTTCTTTACTATTTTACAAACAGATGCACCACCTACACCCAAATGCTGGTACTCAAAAATTGGTGCACACAAATAATGGAAGACAAGACCACCCCACAACTAATTAAAACTGGAACTCCCTCCCCTCCCTTCAAGTCACTCCTTACTCCCACCCCACCCTCCAACATGTACAACGAGACCACTCCATGTTGTTCGGGTGCACGTTCCATGTGGGAATTCACCGATCCCACCACTACAACTCTAGTGGACGTTTACAGCCTCACGGGACTCTATGATGGAGGGAGTAAGGCGTAATACCCTCAGATACCTGGGACATGTAAGTTTCGTGAATGCTTGCAAGAGGAATGTGGTGCATGTGTCCCAAGTCCTCTCAGATGTAATTTCTCTCACCCCCAAGACTGCAGAGATCCTTTCCATTCCCAGCAGATTCCATAATCGGTGTATCCAGGCCTCATACTTCGGAGCTGTGGCAGTTCCCCCTTAGGGCTCTGATGGCTTGTCAGGCTGTGCATAAGGCTAACGCAGTGGCTATCACTCAAGGTAGTTCAGTGGGTATGTGAGTGCATTTGGTAGATCCAGAAGAGTGTATGATGGGAATGGGGGTATATCAGTGTGAAACATCTAATTGATGCTGTAGAAGACCTCAGTCCAGTAGTGTTGCAGCTTGGGACAGTGCCACAAAAGGTGTGTGAGTGTGCCCACGAGTCCATATCTCCCCCAGCAAGGTAGGAATTTACTAGGGGACCAGGAGTGTATTCTGGCTTGGGTGTAGCACCAGTATTGTGTGATCTTGCCCAACATGTCTTTACCTGCTGCGCTTGTTGCCACAGTACAGGCTCAGCAAACTATATCTGCCATTCTTCATCAGAAAGTTTGCGCTCTAGCTCTGACTCCCATCGATTCTGTGGTGCATGGTAGAGGAATGGCCCCTTAAAGGATCTTCTAGAGGTAGGAGACTAAATGTGTGTCATCGGATTTGGTGATCAAGCATTTTTCAACGGTTGTCAGGGTATGTTGTGTGTATCTTTGGAAACTTGGGTGGGACATCCATTGTAATATTTGCAAATAGTGAAGTCAATACGTCTCTGGTATACAATATCTGTTCCGCAATTGCTCAAAGGACTGAACCCCATCCTGATTGTAGAAATCTCCGATACTCTTATAGTTTACCCGCTGCCATGCATTATGGTCATTGCCTTTGTATGCTGGCATAAAGTCAGTGTTGCTTATGGCCCAGGGCCTGCCTTTCTTGGGCAGCCATGGGAGGTTCCAGATGTGTACTTTAGCGATTTACTGGTCCATGAAGCACCAGTGTTTCTCTGAGGCCTTTGTTGCCATTCCACAGGGTACCGGAGTTGGGTTGCTACATAGTAGCATTTGAGCGAGGGGATCCCCAGCCCTCCCTCTGTTGATGAGCCATGGTAGTGACACCTGGAGGTCCGTGTTTTTTGCCCCTTCCAGATGGAGCCACCAATAAATGTTTGTATAGTGTTAAGTAAACCCTAAGGGGGCTGTAAAGGAGGGTTTGCATTATGTATAGTATTTTCAGGACTAGTGTCATTTTAACCGCCGCTATGCTATGAGAGGCCTCCCATCTGCCAGCTCTGGGGAGATGTGTAGAAGTTCTGAGTAGTTACGTGTATCCTATTGCCCCACGGTGGAGTAGAGTTTGATGCCTAGATAGGTTATGTACTGTTGCACCCATGAGAATGGACAGAGGTCCTGCAGGGCCATCATTCCCCAGTATCAAAAGCTTTTATTTATTGACTTTAAGTCCTGACACTTTGCCAAAGGTTTGCAGGTCATGTAGGAGGGTGGGAATGTGGTTAGAGGGTTAGTTAACATCACGAGAACGGTATTCAGACAAAATATCGAGAAAAAGTATCGCTATACCAAAATCTCATGTCCAAAATATCGTGATATGGAATATTTCGTCAGCAAGAATATCCCTGTCAAGAATATCGATTTTAAGGTAAGTAATATCGATTTTTAAAATATCAAAGTCATTAATATCGTTTGCAAAAATATAGTTATTTAAAATATCATTTTAAATTATTGTTATGTATTTTGGTATATATTTTAAACTTATATGATGTAAAAAATTTGTATAATTATTGCTTATGTTTTTAATATATTTGTTATATTTTTAGTAGTTATTAAATTTAATTTAATTCATTTTTGTGATTTTTAGTGCCGTAGATGGTTGTGGGTTTATAGAGGTATAGGGTGGAAAGCAATTTAATTATAATACATTAATTATTATTTAATATTATTTATTCAACTGATATTTAATTAGGTTAATTGTGGTATCATTTTTGTTTCATGGAAATCGTTTTTTGGGGGTATTGGGGTTTACAGGGGTAAAGGGAGTGAAGTGTTTTATTTTTAATTAATTAGTAATTAGTTGTTAAATAATATTAATTAATTAATTGGTAATTAATTATGTTAATTGTGTAAAGAAAATTGGAGTGCGGGTTGTGGGGTTTATGGGGTAAAGGGTGGGAAGTTTTTTATTTTTTATTAATTAGTAATAATTTGTTAAATATTGTTAATTAATTAATTGATGATCAATTCTGTTAACTGTGTCCAAAAAATAATTGGGAGTGCGTGTTTTGGAGTTTATGGGGTACAAGGTGGGAAGTAATTTATTTTTAATTAATTAATAATTAGTTGTTAATCAATATGAATGAATCGATAATTAATTATGTTAATTGTGTAATTACATTTTTTTAGGTGCAGGTTGAGGGGTTAATAGGGATAAAGGGTGGGGAGTAAATTAATTTAAATTAAATAATAGTTAGTTGTTAAATACTATTAATTATTTAATTGATAATTAAGGGCCTAATTATGATGTCGGTCAGACGAGCGTCCGAACGACATCATAGTGGAATGGAACCGCCCGACCATAGGTCGGCAGTTCCACCCGCTGTATTTGGATGCGACCGCCCTATGGGCACCAGAAACTTGCATTTTACAATTGCAGCTTGTGCGGCAGGCAGAAAAGGCCCGCAGCACAAGCTACAATTGAAAAATTGATGTTTTTAAACATCCCTGCACGGTGTGGCAGGCACCATGTGGTGCCTGCCACACGGTGCAGGGATGTTTAGGGGGGCACCTACGGTGCCCCCCAGGCCCCATAGCGGAGGGCGGGGGAAGTGGCTCTGCTAGGGGCCTCCAAAGTCACTTTCTGCCTGCCTTTTCATGGCTGACAGACCACCATGAAAGGGCGGGTTGAAAGTGACATCATAATTCCGATGGAGGAACCAAGGCTGGCTCCTCCATCATTATGATATTATCATTCTGCCCGCCACCCTGATGGGGTCTGTGAGCCTGTTGGATGTGGAGTGGAATCCCCCCACTGGTTTGCTTCTGACCGCCAGTATTATAATACGGCGGTCAGATGGAAACCATAGATGCCAGGCGGAAAGCCTCTGACTAGCTGTCAGATGGCTTTCCGCCGACATCGTAATCGGGCCCAAGGTATTTTAATTGTGTAATTCATTTTTTTAAAGTTTTATTTTAGGTGTGGGTTGTGAGTTTTATAGGGGTGAAGGGTGGGGAGTAAATTAATTCAAAATAGTTAATAATTAGTTGTTAAATATTATTAATTATTTAACCGACAATTAATTATTTTAATTGTGTCATTAATTTTTTTAAGTTTAATTTTAGGTGTGGGTTATGGGGTTTACAGTGGTAAAGTGAGGGAAGTTAATTACTTTTAATGAATTAATATTAATTTTTAATTCATAATATTTGTTTAATTGATCATTAATTTTGTTAATTGTG